>ML661883.1:6889523-6960709 GCA_007570785.1 Antilocapra americana | reverse complement strand
TGTGTGTGTGTGCGTGCGTGCATGTGAGCATGTGTGTGTGTGTGTGCATGCGTGCATGTGAGCATGTGTGTGTGCGTGTGTGTGTGTGCGCGTGCGTGCATGTGAGCATGTGTGTGTGCGTGTGTATGTGTGTGTGTGCGTGCATGTGAGCATGTGTGTGTGTGTGTGTGCGTGCGTGCGTGCATGTGAGCGTGTGTGTGTGTGTGTGTGTGTGTGTGTGTGTGTGTGTGTGGCATCAGAGCAAGGGCAGTAAGTCAAGATTACAGCTTGACCTTGTTAATTGTGAAACATACATCAGACATCCAGGTAGAGAATTCTCCATCTAGGATCCATCCTAAGGACATGACCAGAGATGCCTACCTAGATTCAGTGAAGTTTTTCACTGCATTATTTGTGAGTCAAAAACTGGAGAGTGCCACAGTGTCTAGTGTCATCCTTGAAAGTGCTCCTTGTGAAGATTATAATGAGCCCAGAAAATTCTCATTAAATAAACACATGAATAACTGGTTGAGCATTTACTGCATGGTGTGATAAGCTCTAGCAGAAGAATATCCGCAAAACGCTCTTAGGGTAAACCTGTAAATTACGGAAATTTAGAAGGGGAAGAAACCTTGCAGGTGGCGGTGGCATCATTTCATCTGAAGGAAGACAAGAGGTGCCAGGGAGGTCCTTGTCTGGGCTGTGCGATTTGACCCTCACTCGTGGGCAAAGACTTGAGAAGGACCCACATCCTGGCCCCTGCTTCTGCTGCTCCCGATTAGCTGTGTGACCTTGGACATACCACTGAATCTCTCTGAGCTCAGTTTCTTCATAGATAGATGAGACGGTGGATAATCCCTTGGATTCCTTACTTCTCAGGGCTTCCATGATGGAATGCTAGAGACTCTTCCTAGAGCATAGAAGGAGCCTTGGGGTTCATCCCTTCCAGCCCACTCTTAGTTCAGCTAATGTGTGGATGGCAGGAGACCTCCCCAAGGATATACAACTCCTCTCCGAGCATCTTCACCATCTTTACAATCTTCAGCAAGGAGGTGCAGACACAAGCAAAGGAAGTGAAAATTTGAGCCCTGGAAATAAAACTGATGACAGAAAAAAATATATCAATTAGATGTGGTCTTAAAATAGTCAATTGCAACCTTAATTGATTTCAAGTAAAACATTTCTAGCTTTATTTACGAAGTATTATGAGGTATATTAAACTATTGAAAGTTGGATTTGCATCAAGCTTTAAGGCTTACCAAGAAAAACAAAGCTTCTGCAATAATTTCCCCCCCTTCTACCAGTCTTGTCCTCACTGTTTGTCTGCCCCCCACAAAGTGTACCCAAAACAATTTTCCAAAAATGTAAATGTAATTGTGCACATAAACACACACACACAACCCTAACACCTTAAACATCTGTGCATAAAGCTCTTCAATGGGCCACTTTTTCCTATGAAGTAAAGATGAGGGTTCCCAGAGCTGGCCTCGCCCAGCCTCTTCTCTTGCCATTTCCCTCCCATCCTTCTTGCTCATCTCTGATTGCACCAGGTTGTTTCTAAATCCTTCTGTCTTTGCTGAGGTTCTACTTTTGTGTCCTTGAACAGCTCTCCTCACCTGGCTCCCCAGACAAACATCGACTCATCTTTCCAGACTCAGCTGAGCATCACTTCTCTGCGGAGTCTCTTCTGACCTCTGTTGTCCCAGATGAATGTGTCTTTCTCTTTGTGACTCTTTAAACCAGGCCCCATGTAGGTGGCAATCTCCCTCAATGCAACAATTCAGTGCCTTTATTTCTTTACTTGTCTGGCGCCCTCTATAGACCAAGAGCTCCTTCAAAACAGAAAGTATATTATTTCATCTCGATTTTCCCAGCATCTTTTCATTAACTTACAATACCAATGGATTAGCCCCTTCTAAGTGCCCTGCGTTTAGCATGTAGGAGAGTAGCAGAGACTGTATCTGTTTGCCAGCTTCCCCTTCTTCCATGCTGGTAGGTTTTTGGTCTCTATACATTTATCAACCTCCCTTGCAGTTATGTGGTCATGGGAACAAGTTCCAGCTATGGAATGTGAATGTAAGCGATACGTTTACCTTGTGCCTCGTGATCTTTAAGGGAAAAGGAGCCTGCCCTTTTCTTTCCCCTTTTCCTGCTGGTTTGAGTGTAGACATGACAGTGACGGCTGGAGCATTGATTTTGGATCTTGAGAAAGAAGCTACCTGTTGAGGACAGCAGAACGAGTTTGAGGCAGGCTCATCTCCCTTCACCATCAGGCCCTCACACTCTCCCTGAAATGACTCTAAACTTACATGAGGAAGATAAATTAACTGTGGCTTGTTCAAACCAATATATTTGGGGGCCTGCGGGTTGGGAAGATCCCCTGGAGAAGCAAAAGGCTACCCACTCCAGTATTCTGGCCTGGAGAATCCCTTGGACTGCATGGTCCACGGGTCGCAAAGAGTCGGACACGACTGGGAGACTTTCACTTTCACTCGGAGACTTTCACTTTCCTTCAGTTCACAGGGGCTGCTATAAAAGCATACCATAGACTGAGTGACTTATAAATAGCAGGCATATATTTCTAACAGTTCTGGAGGCTGGGGAATTCAAGACAAGGCACCAGCAGATTCAATGTGTGGGGAGAGCTTTCTCCCTGGTTCATAGACGGCCAGCTCCTGGCTGTGTCCTCACATGGAGGAAGGAGCAGGAGAGTTCTCTGAGGTCTCTTTACTCTAATAATCTTGGCTTCCAGGATCACTGCAGACAATGACTGCAGCTGTGAAATTAAAAGACACTTGCTCCTTGGAAGAAAAGCTATGACAAACCTAGACGGTGTATTAAAAAGCAGAGATATCACTTTGCTGACAAAGGTTCATATTGTCAAAGCTATGGTTTTTTCAGTAGTCACATATGGATATGAGAGTTGCATCATAAAGAAGGCTGAGTGCTGAAGAATTGATGCTCTCCAACTGTGGTGCTGGAGAAGACTCCTGAGAGTCCCTTGGCCGGCAAGGAGATCCAACCAGTCCATCCTAAAGAAAATCAACCCTGAATATTCACTAGAAGGACTGATGCTGAAGCTGAAGCTGAAGCTCCAATACTTTGGCTACCTGTTACGACGAACTGACTCATTAGAAAAGACCCTGATGCTGGAAAAGATTGAAGGCTGGAGGAGAAGGGGATGACAGAGGACGAGATGGTTGGATGGCATCACCAACTCAGTGGACATGAGTTTGAGCAAACTCTGGGAGATAGTGAAGGACAGCAAAGCCTGGTTTGCTGCCGTGGAGCGCAAAGAGTTGGATACAACTGAGCGACTGAACAACAAATCTAATTCATGAGGGCACCACCCTCATGACCTAAATCATATCATGGACCCACCCCAATGACATCCCACTGAGGGGATAGACTTCAACATATGAATGGGGGGGGCGGGCATCGATGTCCCGTTTCCAACAGGGCCTTTTTGTTACAGGAGCCTACCCTGTACCTTATTCAGAGAAATGGTTGTCTAAAGCACATTTGATCTCTTACTGACTGGACTTGGTTAACAGAGACCCTGAGCACATGACTTAACAAGTGAATAAGTGAATCAATAGTTTCAGGTCTAATCAGAAGCAGCTAGAAAAAAATAAAAAGAAGTAATTTTATCATTTGTCACAGTAGGCAGATCACATCGAATGCTGTGAGGCTTAAGTTATTTGGACCCTGTGCTTCAGATGGTGGGCTTAGATGTTCCAGCTTCACTGTGCCACCGGCCTCACTGTCTACACGCAAAGCCACTGTGATCCTTCAATTCGCCCTCCATGCCCTGCCCTCATTTGGTTCCCTCCTAGCCTTTCCCAAAGCTGTAGATCTAATTTGGACTCTTATCACCTCTTACCTAAACCATGGCACTAGTTACTGAGCTGGCCTCTCCACCAGCTCATCTTTCCCCAGAGCTGTTGCCATGACAATCTTCCTCCGGCCCGGAGCTGATCAAAACCCTTTGGGGCTCCCCATTGCCTTCAGGTAAAAGGCCAACCTCCTTAAATTAGCTCTGTGATTCCCCAGCACCACCCCCCATCCTGCCTTGTCTCCCACCCATCTGCCTCACCTATCCTGCTTCACTATCCCAGGACATCCTTGCCAATGCCATTCTAAATGCCTTTGCCCAAGCTCACCTCTTTCTCTGAAATGCCTTCTTCATCTCTGCTTGTTAAAATCCTACCCTTCTTTCAAAGTCCCACAAATTCGTTTTCCTTTATAAATCTTTTTCATGTTTTAGAGTCAAAAGAATTCTACCATTTTCGTGGACATTCTCAGCCTAATATAGCATTTATCATACTTGGATTAGGACTGGATGTAGGTTGGGCAGAGTGGAAAGTTAACACTAGTGCTAATATTAACAATGGGCTTCCCAGGTGGCACTAATGGAAAAGGGCATGCCTGCCAATGAAGGAGACGAAAGAGTCATGGGTTTGATCCCTGAGTTGGGAAGATCCCCCTGGAAGAGGACATGGCAACCCACTCCAGTATTCTTGCCTGGAGAATTCCATGGACAGAGGAGCCTGGCTGGCTACTGTCCATACAGTCACAAAGGGTCAAACATGACTGAAGCAACTCAGCAGGCACAATATTAACCACAATGTTAATAGCAACAATGGTAATATCTGTTTGCCTATAATTTGCTATCAGCCATACCTTCCACCCAGCATCTTCAGCACATCAGAGCATCTACCACCTGCAGCAATCCTGTGGGGTGGGTACCATTTTTTCCACTTTAGACATGAGGAAGTCATAGGCACAGAGAAGTTAAATAACCTGCCCAGGGTAACAGTGGAATTTTGAATTTTGACTGCTTACTAGAAACATGAACTTCAGCAAGTCATTTTCTCTCTTTGAGCCTCAATCCCCTCACTTGTCAACTGCTGCATTGAGACAACTGTAGGATGGGGCGTCCTGGGCCAGACCAGTTCCAGGTACTAAGGTACTCGATTAGCACTCTCATCTTGTCTGCAGGGTTACAGCTGTTAAGTCTTGTATTAGGGCTTGACATATATTTTCTTGTACATGGTAGGTGCCTGCAAAATGTTTATGCTGCAGCTTATGTTTTGTCTTGGATGTGTGAGTCCAGATCATATTCTGCCCAGTACCTCTGAATATGAGAGGAGGAGAGTGGCCATGGACTAATGCTTCCTCCTTTGCTGTTGGATGAATAACAGCAACTGTCAATTTCAACTTAAGACAGACATTCACACGCCCCTCTCGGTGCTCAATAAGACCTTCTAAGCCAGTACAGGCCAGTGATGTGAGAGCAGAGGTGATGGAGGCAAAGTGCCTCTCCCCATTGCTCCTTTGCAGTCATCTGGGGGAAGAGTGATGGTGAGTTTTCAGGGACCACACACAGGTCCCTGGAGACACACCCCTAGAGAGGGCTGAGTAATGAAGTCAAAGGGCCTGGTCCCTGACAACTTCCATTAAGACTGAGCATAAGAAAAATTCACTTCTGACTGCTTTAGGCCACTGCACGTGAACCTCTGTGACAGGCACCAAGCCTACACCCTAGCTGGTACTGTCGTGTGAAGCCAGGTGACATTGTTTGGTAACTGAGTGACCTTGGAGAAGGTCCATAAGCCCCAGGTGCCTCAGTTCCCTCATCCGGAAGATAACCAGGGCACACAATTACACCTTAGGGTTGTCATGGGGATAAGTGAGACCGCGTGTGTATGCTGCTTATCCCAGTGCTCAGCTCACACTCACTGAGAGATGAAGGCATTTGAGTGATCGTCATTATTACAAGTCGGCTGAAACTGCAGCCTTCCATGTACCTGCCCTGTGTCTGGCTGAAGTGCTGCTTCTGCTCCTGAAATAGATGCTATGATGATCTCATCCTCCCGTGTTTATAGAATTTGCTGCACGCACTCATGTGTTTCTCTCCAGGCCCTCCTACTGATGTCATCCTGGCCCCCTCCTTTGCCTGTGCAGAGCCTGGGAGGGCTCATCCCGCTCCCAGCGGGAGAGCAGAGAGGAAGGTCACACCACTGTCACCAGAACAGCTTTGAAAGGGCTGGTGGGTCTGCAGGGCGTTCACTTGACCCAGTGGGTGGTGGGGGGTCCGGGGGAGGAGACATTTTGGACTGAGCATCCCCCATGGTCAAGAACCCTCACGGGCACCGTGCACCTCCCCTGATCCTCATTCTTGCAGCTGGGGTCGGTGCTCTTGACACAATGGCACAGATGTTAAAACCAAGGACTAGAGAGATGACGTGATGGGTCTAAGGTCACACAGCTGCACAGTGAAAGGCCGTGAGCCTGGCGAAGGATGCTAAAAATGTTCTCTCACTTTACTCAGCTTGCCTTCTGAGGAGGAGAGAACACCAGCTTTCAAAATCGGTTTATTTGGGCTTTGGAGGTAGCACCCTGCTGGATATTTTTGCACTTTGCCACCTGGTTTTTCTGCCCTTGGTTCACTATCACTGTGACTCCCAGTTCCTACCTCTTGGGTCATCCACTTGCCCTCCCTCACCCCACCCCCAAGTTACATTTTACTCTCAGGTTATATTTACATTTAAAGAAAAGAGAATCCAGATTTCAGGGGTGGATGTTTGCTTAAACAAATAAAAATGGAATCTTGTATAAATGACATGTCTGTGCGCAGGGCCTCTTAGGGACAGTGCTGGGGGCCTGTGGTTCACAAGCCCTTCTCCTGGGACCCCGGAGAGCTTGCAGGCCAGCAGCAGGTAGAAATAAGAAACCAGGTTCAGAGAGGTCACCCAGGCAGGGTGCTGTGCTCCTAGCCCTCGCTTCTACCCTTGGAGCTTGACGATGATCTGTCTCAAACATTGGGATTTTGCTTAAGACTTCATCTTGAGTCATACTGTATCACTTATATGTGGAATATAGAAAAATGATATGAATGAACATACTTGCAAAACAGAAATAGACTCACAGGCATAAAAAACAAGCTATGGCTATCCAAGGGGAAAGAGCGGGGAGGGAGGGATAAATTAGGAATTTGAGATTAACAGATATACGCTACTGTATGTAAGATAGATGAACAACAAAGGCCTACTGCATAACACAGGGAACTATATTCAGCCTCTTATAATAGCTTATAATGGAAAAGACTCTGAAAAAGTGTATGTATATAACTAAGTCACTTTTCTGTACACCTGAAACACTATACTATAATCAACTACAATTTTTTAATGCAATAGGTAAATAAATAAAAATTTTAAAAAGAGACTTTATCTTGTAGAAAAAGATCCTCTGCTAGCAAAAATAAACAAGAAGTTCCCAAAATCATTAGTGTTAGAAAAGTTACTGATAAGGGATAGGGCCATCCTTGGATCTAATCCTTGATTCTCTATGTTGAATTCTTCGGCAAGTTTCCTCACCTCTTTCTTATCCGTCCTCAAACCTCCGTGTTCCCATTTGCAAGATGGAAAAACTGAGCTTCAGTTTGGAGGACTATTTTGAAAAGTGAGATAAATGGCAGTGGCTAACATTATTTCATGTTCAGAAATCTGTGAGCTAACGTGTGTTCTCAGCCTCTCTCCCAGAAGGATGAACTCTGAAAAACGCTAAGCAATATTAGCAACTCATAAATTACACAGCAATGCTTCACTACAGTCAGTATTTCTCATAATACACCCATAGTAATAAAATATTTGTTAATAATGCACATTTCTGAGCTCCACTCAAAGCTACTAGACCAAAACTTGTGGACAGGGGATCGAACCTCTGCATCTACATTTTAAATGAACAGCCCAGGTAATTCTTTTTTAAAAAACCTTTTTAGTTTGTATTGGGGTATAGCCAACTAAAATGATGTGATAATTTCAGGTGAACAGTGAAGAGACTTAGCCATGTATATACATGGATCCATTCTCCCCTCAACCACATAATTCTCATACATATGGAAGTAGAAAACCTCCTGACTTAAGTGATAAAAAGTGATGGTGTCTTTTTATCAACCCATGAATGGCTCAAATGAAAAATACTGACACCACCAAAGGCTGTCAAGGAAGCAGAGCCACAGGAATTATCAGACACATCTGGGAGGCAGGTGAGAGTTTAAAACAGTACAATGATTTTGGAAAACTGGGAGTATCTGAAAAAGATAAATGTGCAATTTCTCTATGAACCAGCAATTCCTCCCCTAGGTGTACTCAAGAGAAGTGATGCATATGGCCACAAAAAAAGCACATTCAAAAAATGCTCATGATGGCTTTATTCATAACACCACCAAACTGCAAATAACTCAAATGCTCATCAACGAGCAAATGGATAAATAAATTAAAGTCTGTTCATACTGTCAGGAAATACTTTCTTAGACTTGGAAAAGAGCCAAGGAGAGCCCTGGGTAACCTGCTAGCTCAGTGCTGCATGTGGTCCAGAGGCTTTCTGAGTGTATAGAGAGTATATTAATAACTTTTTCCTATTAACTCTGTGACTTTACAACTCTGAAAGGGTAGTGATTATGGAAAACAGATGACAATACAAATCTCTCCTGTCCATAGGAATTAAAATGATTCCTGTTCACAGCAATACCAACAAATTCTATCTGGTATTGAATATAAATGTCCAAAAATCAACTCTTCATTGGAACCTGTTTTTAACCTTTTACTGATTAACTCATTAATTCATGAGTTGAATGAATGAATGGCAAATTTACATTTGTGTAAGAGTTAAGATTTTAATCTTGGAAAATGATCGTTCAGATGTAGAGTTGGCTATTACACAGTAACGTAAAAGAACAGACAATAGATACAAATTAAACACAGAGGAATCCCATATATTTAGGTGCATTAGAAGAATCAAATGCAAAAGACCACACATGGTACACATCCACTGATACAGGGAACATTGATGGGCAAAATTAATGGATGGTTTCAGAGGTCAGAAGAGTGTTTACCTCCGGTAGGTGGCCTTCCCTGGGCAAAGAGTCCACCTGCCAATGCGGGAGATGTGGGTTTGATCCTGACTCCAGTATTCTTGCCTGGGAAATCCCATGGACAGAGGAGCCTGGCGCGCTAGTCCTTGGGGCCACGAGGAGTCGAAGACAACTTAGCAACAACTTAGTCAAATAACTAAGTCAAATAACCACAATTGGTGGGTGGATGTAAGGACTGGGGAAGAAGACGAGGGGATCTCCAAGGTGATGAAAATGTCTACATCTTGACCTTAGCAGTGGTTACACAGGGGTATCCATCTATAAAAACCAAGACAGACATTAATGGTGTGCTCACATTTCTGTATGAAAATGGCACCTAATTTTTTAAAATACCAAATTTTGAAAAGAAATTAAGGGACGGTTCTTTATCGTCTCAGCCATAGTGTTGGCTTGAAACTCTGTGATAACTGAACTGCCTCCAACCCCCCCAGGAGCAGCTTCCTGCGGGAGGTGAGGGACCCCTTTGCCTGCTGAGGAGTGGCTTCCCAATCCAAGCCCCCTCTGAAGCCACAGCTAATAATTGACACACTTTGTCCCTCCAACAGTCATTTCATAAAAGTGACTGAGGCAGAACAACCCCAGGTCCAGACAGCTGGGAACAGATAGACGCTACTCATTTTCAATCTCAGCAAAATGTATTTTAAGGAAGCCCTCAAAAGCTTTTCAAGGAAAGTCTGTCAAAAATTATCACAAGCATCCATCTCTGAAGTGGCCATATCAGCAACATCTTTTATACAAAATCAAATCAAAACAAAATTTCTGCCTAGAAAGAAAATTTCAAGGAAGTCCTAAAAGACCCTCTCATTTGCAGGCATCTGTTGTCCTTGACGCGCCCTGGGTCACCCCACTGAGGGGTCGCCCAGACTTTGTTAATGATAAGAGACCTCCTAACCTCTCAGTATTTAAAAGTAGAACTTGCTGGGACTCATTCGGCTTCAATCCACTGACTTCTTGCAACAGCCCAGTGAGGTAGACACTATTAGAATCTGTGCCTTGCCCAGCGGTATCTGACTTTTTGCCACCCCACGGACTGTAGCCCACCTGACTCCTCTGCCCATGGAATTTTCCAGGCAAGAATACTGGAGCAGGTTGCCATTTCCTCCTCCAGGGGATCTGCTTGACCCAGGGATCGAACCCTCTTCTCTTGAGTCTCCTGCATTGGCAGGCAGATTCTTTACCACTGCACCACCTGGGGAGTCACCTGGGAAGATACTATTGTTACCACTAATTTGTAGAAGCAGATTTAGAGATTAACCAACTTGCCCCAAACCAGGCAGTGGTTGAGGAACAGAGCCAAGGTCCACACCCAGCTTGACCCATGGAGGGCCAGACCTCATGATTGCTCGCTGGATTCCCCTTCCAAGGCAAGCTCATTCCACCCTAGGACCATCTGGATATTTAGAAAAACTGGTCTCTATAATGGGCTTCCCTGGTGTCTCAGACAGTAAAGAATCTGCCATTTGCCTTTTACTGTTCTCGCCTCTACCAAGTTTTTGTGTCTCCACTCTTTGGAGCCACACAGAACCATTTATTCTTCTCTTACATATGAGAATCCTTCAGATATTTGAAAATAGGTCCCTTTTCTGCAGTGAGCATGGATAGCTTATCACCTGGTGGGAACTAATCACCTGGATTTGCCAGGGACAGAGGGGATCCTGGGAGGCAGGACTCTTGATGCTAAGACTGAGGCAAAGCAGGCGCACTGGTGTGAACACCCTACTTCCCAGCGCTTGCTAAAAGTGTTCTCTCTTAAAAAATTTCTTTCTTTATTTGACTGCAGGGTCTTAGTTACAGCATGCAGGGTTTTCATTGCATCACGTAGAGACTCTCTCCCTGCGGCACACAGGCTCTCTAGATGTGGGTGCACAATCCAAAATGCACGAGCTCAGTAGTTGTAGGATCTTAGTTCCCCAACCAGGGATTGAGCCTGCATCCCCTGCATTGCAAGGTGGAGTATTCTCAACCACTGGACCACCAGGGAAGTCCCTAATACTGCTCTCTGATGCATAAATTGTTTTTGTTCTTTTTTTTTTTCTCTACAAGGCTTGTTCTACACAACAACTGTATCAATCAAAACTCTTGTGGCAAGTCCAAAAACTGCACCTCAACTGTCTTAAGTAAAGAGAATGCTTTATGGGTTCATAAGGCTGCCAAGTTCAGGAGTCCTGGGTTCCTAAGGCTGTCAAGTTCAGGGGTCCCGGTCTGGCTGCGCCCAGGGCTCACATGGAGTTAACAAGCGCTGGCTCCTCCTTCCCTCTCGCCTCAGCTTTCTTCGAGATGACTTTCACTTGAGCTTGGCCAGGCTTCTATTCCCCCCAGCCTGGCCAACACAGCAGAGGTCATCCCCCACCCCCTCAACACACCGAGTCCCAATAAAACTGGAAGGATGACTTCTGTTGGACTGACTTAGCTCACATCCCTGTGACCAGGGGAAAGATGACTATATTGGCTGAACAGGCCTGGACTTTGCGATTCCCGGTGAGCCATGGGACAGGCTATGGCTTCCAACCCACTTGAACAGAACAAGAGGTGTTTCCTAAGAGGGAATCCTGGTGCTATTTCTAGGGAGAAGGAGGGTGCCTGCTGGTCAGGAGGTGACAGTGGCTGACCGCAGTGCCTCGGCTCAGCTGGCCCCTTCCATCTATTAGAGACTTTAATGAAAGTGCAGCCTGCAAGCCCTTCGTGGGCATCTCAGGCCCACCTCTGCTATCCCATCTCCCCTCCTCTATTCCTGCTTCCTCCCAGACATGGCCCACCATCTCTCCCCTTCTTGATTATTCCCTCTACCACTCCAGGCTTCCTGGAGCAAATCTCCATGTTTACAGGGCCACTCCCCTCAAGACATGTGTGTCCACCAAACCCCAGGCTCAGCAGACAGTGGCCCTCTTTGTCAAACCCTGTCTTCTTAGACATGCTTTTTGACAAATCTTAAATCAGTTTGTGTTTAATAGGATGTGCTTGTAGGTGATTGACTCAGTTCAGTTAAGTTGCTCAGTCGCGTCCGACTCTTGGCGACGCCATGGACTGCAGCATGCCAGGCTTCCTTGTCCGTCACCAACTCCCAGAGCTTGCTCAAACTCATGTCTATCAAGTCGGTGGTGCCAGCCAACCATCTCATCCTCTCTCGTCCCCTTCTCCTCCTGCCCTCAATCTTTCCCAGCATCAGGGTCTTTTCCGATAAGTCAGTTCTTCACATCAGGTGGCCAAAGTATTGGAGTTTTAGCATCAATCCTTCCAATGAATATTCAGGACTGATCTCCTTTAGGATGGACTGGTTTGATCTCCTTGCAGTCCAAGGGACTCTCAAGAGTCTTCTCCAACACCACAGTTCAGAAGCATCAGAATCCCTGGAGAAGGGAATGGCAAACCACTTCAGTATTCTTGCTTTGAGAACCCCATGAACAGTGTGAAAAGGCAAAAAGAAACAACATGATTGACTAGAACAGTTATAAAAACATTTGAAAAATACTCCCCAAATTGTATCCTATCCTGATTTAAACACGGATTCAACATTTGGTTTCAAGACAATTTGATATATATCCAGTTATCAATCATTCATTTTCTTTATACTTACTAACCTTAAAATAATTTTCTTCCTAAACTTTTATTTTATATTGGAGCATAGTTGATTTACAATGTTGTGTTAGTTTCAGGTGTTCAGTAAAGTGACTCAGTCATATATATATATATATATATATATATACATATCTATATATAGATATATATCTATAGATATATATACACATATACATATATCTATATATACACACACACATACATACATCTATTATATATATATATATATACACATATATCTATCTGTATCTATATATACATATATCTATTATTTTTCAAATTCTTTTCCCCTTTAGGTTATTAGAGTTCCCTGTGCTCTACAGCAGGTCTTTGCTGGTTATCTGCTGTGAACACAGTAGTGCGTGTATGTCACTCCTTAGGCACACTTCAGTGAGGGCAGCAGAGACCCTAAGAAACCCATCGATTCCATATTTGTCTCCATATCAGACTGTAAGTCTTTGAATATTGGCATCTGTGTCACTTTTGCCTTTCTTTTCTTCTCCTTCCGCTCGTCCTTCACAGCGTGCTCAGCACTTGCAGAGTGAGGAAAGATCGTCTGTTTGTGGCAGGGACGATTGTGTTTACCCAGTTCACATCGTCCTCTTCACTCTCAGCTGTAAAACCTCAATTTCATTCAATGCGACCAGCACCCAGCTCACACTCCCTCCTTCTCAGCGTCCTCGGCAGCGGGTGGGGCCCTACTTTCATGCTCCTGATGACACTGGCTCTTCTCCCTGCCCCCGCCAGCCTGGGGCTGGGGACAGCTCCCTACTGTCACCAGCACTTGGGTGACATCCCTCACCCTGTAACTGGACCCTGGATTAAATTATCTTCAAAATCCCATCACTGTGCTTCCATTTCCTACTGGGACTCTATGTCTAAATTTTCTTTGTTCATCGTCTGCTGTTGTTTTATTTTTTGTTTTAACTTTTACGTTTTAAATTCATGTGGTTAACAAGTCATTCTATAGCATGAAACACTGATGACACATTCCCTTCCCTTTTCTGAGCTATTCAAGATCTTTGATTCTGCATGTTGCGTTCGTTTCATGAGTGTATTTTTTTCTGCTATACTATGTTTGCATAATCATTGTGAGGCAGGCGGTAGATGGGGCCCATCAGGGTAAAATGATTGGAGATTCATTCCCTATGAACAAAAACTCCAAGATGAGAATAGCAGGACAATTAAGGAAGGGGGCTGGTCCCTGCCCAGACCACAGACTACTCATTCCGGGAGTCAGGAGACCTCCCCAATCCCATATGCACAGGAAAGCTCCCTGGAGGTCAGAGGGGAGTGCCAGGCTACCCACAGGCCTGGGCGGTAGAATCCATCTTGGCTAAGAGATGCACGCATGCGCACACATCGGAGGATCCTGAGATATACCAAACATGGACTGTGAACCAGGCAATTCGAAAGGATTGGCCAAAGGGAACCGGGGAGAAATGCCCCATAAAAGTAATTAAAACTGCCACGAGGGCAAGACTCAGTGACTCCCTGTCTCCCTGAGTCCTCCTGTGTGTATTTCCCCTGTACGCTTTTCCCTCTTAATAAATACTCTACTTGCTTTACTACTTTCTGTCTTTGTGGAAATTCTTTTCTGCAAAGCCGAAGGGCCAGGGTCCTTGTCACTGACCCCTGGTCTAGTGGCTAGGATCTGGTGCTCTCACAGCCTCAACTCAGCCCCAGTCTGTGGCTGGGAACCGAAGCCTGGCTCCAAGCTGTTGCAGGCCAAGTCCATCCAAGATCAACTGTGTCATTTATTTCCATCTGGTCCCTGCCTAGGTAGCTCCAGGCAGTTGTTCTATTTGCTCCAATCCTATGGGGCCGATTCATTGAGTTTCTTCTCACTGTATCTGAACTCAGTTAATTTTTCTTCTAAGGTGCAGTGTGAGTAAGGAAGGCGTGTTTGGTGTTCTCTCTATGTTTTCAAATGTGAAATGAAAATATCTTCTGCCACATCAATAAACAAGAAACCACAGCCATCCACAATTTCTGGCCTCCAAATGTGAAGACTCCCAAAACTGAGATCCAGTGGATGTCACCACCCACCAACCCCATGGTGATTACTGAGGCACGGGAAGAAGGCAAGAAGCAAGCCATCTGCCACTCCTTAAGGTGGACAAGGAAATAGGATTGGCCCGGGAGAGCTGAAGTGCATTTGAAAGGAATGAATACAGAGAGTCCAGAGGCTTGAAGCTTCCCATACAAAGAATGCTAAATTCCTTAACCTGATACCTGATCTGTGATGTTCAGACTGCCTGCTCCTTTTGCTGCAAACTTGTATACAGCCTGACTTCCCCACCTGCCTCCTTGGAGCAGTTTTCTCCAGAGCTACTGAGATGCTATCTCCCCGGCTCGAAGTCCTAAATATTGCCACCAAATAAAATAACTCTCTACTTTCAGGTTATGACTATATTTTTTAGTCAACACAAACATGCTTCCACGTTTCTAAGGCTGCCAGCGTTCCCTGGCCATATGGCTCCAATCTCTTCCAACCCTGCCTTCCAATGTCACCTTCTCCTTCTCTGACTTCTTCTTATAAGCATTCTTGTCCTTACACTGAGGGCCCACCCCAATTATCCAGGGTTATCTCCCTATATTGAGATGCTTAACTTAATCTCACCCACCGAGCCCCTCTTGCTACAGAAGGTGACATCCACATATTCCAAGGATCAGGTCATGGTCATCTTTACAAGTGGATTTCCCTGGTGACTCAGCAGTACAAAAAAAAAATCTGCCTACAATGCAGGAGACCAGGGTTTTATCTCTGGGTCAGGAACATCCCCTGGAGAAGGGCATGGCATCCCACTCCAGTATTCTTGCCTGGAGAATCCCATGGACAGAGAAACCTGGTGGGTTACAGCCCATAGAGTTCCAAAGAGTCGGACACGACTAAGCAAACATGCACACACATCTTTGCAAGCAGTTTTCCATCTATTGCAGTCACTTTACTAGATGGTGGTGGTTGGGGTGGGGGGGTGGGAATCTAAACAGGAAAAGGACAGGGCAAGCCCATGGAATCTTCAAGGTTCTTGATGAACACTTGCCAGCATGGCCTTACTTCCTAGGGGTCCCCGTCAAAGCCAGGAGGGTGTCCCCTTGTGCTATGGTGATACAGTGAGTTACACAGGGCCAGCCTAGAGTATCAGTTTCCAGCTTTGACAAATGAATTAATAAATAAATCCAAGAATGAGCGAGTGAGTAAAAGAATACCTGAATAAGTGAACAACGCGGAAAGGACAGGACAATAAAAGATGACTTGCCACCAAAATTAGCATATTCCATGCCGGTTCTCCGTCCCCTACAAGGAGAACAGTTTTCCCATCCTGGAGGCCTGAAGGATCAGGCCTGATCTCACTGACCTTCTCCACAACTCCCAAGGGAGGTTTGACCATCTTCATTTACAAGTGAATGGATGCCCGGTTCCCAGGGCCACTGAGAGAGTGGGTCACAGACTCTCAGTTGAGAGTCAGGGAGGCTTACCTTGCAGGGGGAGGGCGGAGCTCTGAGAAGGGAGGCACTCCCGTCTGCACAGCGCCAGATGTGTGTGGTCACTGTGGTCGATGCTTCTCATTCGCGGTCTTGGCTTTCTAACAGCCCTGGTCAAGCAGTGTTGTTGGTTCCACCTCAGGAGCAGGAAACAGGAGCCCAGAGATATTAGATACACCAGATGATCAAGGGCAGACCAGATCTGAGCCCAAGCTGGTTCCAATGTTGTGTTCCTCGCCATTCGGTGAGGATGCTGGTTGGAGAATGAGGGCCCTGCCCTGAGAAAGGAGAGATGATCTCTCTAATAGCGGAGTGACCTTTCTTCAGGAAAGCTAGGAAGACTCCATTGGATTAAATCAAAACCCAGCTTCCTGGACCAATGCAACAGAGAGTGTTTACCCGGGGGGTCCCCAGGTTGCTCTTGCCCCACAGCTCAGGGCCACGAAGGGACTGCTCACCATCCCAAGGTATACGCTGGGTCAGACACAATGAATTCTACCTGCATCAAGACTTGTTCGGCATTTGGGGACAAAATTCCTATTGTAGAAGGATTTGAAGATCCCGAAGACCCTGCAGGAAGCTGTTGGGGACGGCAGATCAGGGGCGGTGAGGGGGCAAGCAAGTCAGCCTACCCTGACCCGAGATAGCCTCTTCCCATTTCTGGACTTCAGCACCCTGCCCTGGACTGACCAGTCTCTGAGTTATTTCTGTGCCGACAGCCTGGGACTGCCAGAAATAAAACCAGTGTCTGGTGGTGGTAAATGAGTCAGTGTAAAGGGAGGAAAGGGAGATTTTGTGTATGGTTCTAAGAGCATTTGGTTATTCATCAATATTGATGAGGAATTTACCATGTTCTTGTGGGTGGGGAGAGCTCCCCTCTGGCTGATGCAATAGGGTCTCGACTTTGAGCAGCTGTTAGATTTTTGCAGAAATTCTAATCTGGGGATTTTAGAAACAAATTCCCCTTGCAGACCAATTCTGGTTGGCTAGCAGTATATGTATATATATATATTTTTTTTTTTTCAATTTATTTGTCTGCACTGGATCTTAATTGTGGCATGTGAAATATAGTTTCCTTGTCAGGGATCAAACCCAGGCCCCCTTCATTGGGAGCGCAGAGTCTTAACAACTGGACCACCAGGGAAGATCTTAGCAGTGTATTTTTAAAAGGAACTCCATGCTTTTAGAGATAGGACATGCCCTCTCTGCCACTCACAGACCCCAGTCCCTCCTTTGTCCTGGCTGTGAATGGCATTTGAATTTGTGCTTACCAATTAGACACCAGATTTGCATTCCAGAATGCTGGCCCAAGCCTTCATCTCTTTTCATCCCTCCCTGCCCCCAGGCAGCCCGAGGGGCGACCTGTAATTTGCAGGCAGCCTGTTCTCTGAAGCAGGAGCAAAACAAATGCCTTGATCCTCCTGCCGGGTGGTGCCCTGCCCAGCAACCAGTCCCCTGGAGACCCTGGAGGCCAGCGCGAGCGGGATTCTCTCTTATGCATTATTCACACCAGTGCTTCCCTTTCTATTTTTAATGTTCAGTGTGTAGAGCAGTTCCCTCCGCCAGCTATTTTTAGCAACACTGCTGCTAGCTGACGCCAGAGACAAAGGCACCGAGGCACCTTGAGAATGACAAATGGCGATTCCGAAGATGAAAATAGAAGGGCTATTTTTCTTCCTGGAAAGAAAGGGAAGAAAACGTCTGCAGTTGCAAAGTTGCTGGGGCTTGACTTGGATTTGCAGCTGGGAGCACATGACCTGCCCCCACGGAGGGCTTCTTTCCTGCCTCGGTTTCTCTTTCTTGTCCTTTGTCCTGGATGACGTGCACCCTCTTTTGTGTAGCTTTCTCTGTTGCTCCCCTCTGCTTCCTATGAGTGCCCCATCTAGATGCAACACTTCCATTATTGCAATAATAATAAATGCATTATCCTTGTAGGTAGAGTCAGTCACCAGAAAGAGAGGTGGAAAGATCTGAGGGCAAGAACCTTGACTGTAAGTTCCTTGGGAAAGAACAGGTGAGGCAGGGGGAGCATGGTTAGGACTGGCTCATTTGAATAATTTCGGTGAATTCTTGGGCATGGGAGCTGTTTCTGATTGTTGGCCCAGACCCTGGGGCGATTAGGGTGGATACAGTGATGGAGAGTGTGGGATGCCTGTAAGGAAGATGGCTGGGGGTATGGACTTAAGCCACTCATTTCTCAGGGTGCAGAATTAGCCAGCCTCTAGCTTAGGCTTCAAAACTAAGTCAATTTATAGGACTATATACACAGGCCTTGAACAAATCATTTCCCCTTTCTGGGATGCCATTTCCTCACCTTTCATACAGAGGATCAGTAAAAAGCTCTCTAAATTCCCTTCAATTGCAAAGTTATTCACTTTGATGAAAGTGCTTTCTGAGGCTATTCACAACATTTCCAAGGAATGCAGTGCTTTCCAGCTCAAATGTGCTGGAGTTCAATTTTAATATTAAGAATTTTCCAGATATTGCCAGCATTGTCTAGGAAGCGAAACACACCACGAATAAATATGAAATGTAGATGTCATATTTAGCACAGTATTTGAAACCCTGGCAGACTAACGATCCACCTCAGCATCATTCCCACGTGAAGTACAGATTGCTCTTCTAAACCCGTGTTCTCGATCTGCTGGGCTGTCTAACTTTCTCTCCAAGGATGTGCTCTTTTCTATGCAATGTATTGTAATCTTCTGGAGGATAATGAATGCTATTGTCTATTCATTCATTCATTCAATCAATCATCCAACCACTCAACAGACATTTATTGACTCAAAATGTCTATTTACCAGGCACTTCCTAAGCACCAAGGATGCAAAGATAATTAGGGCGCCCCACCCCCACCACATGATTTCCCCACGTAGGCCAGGGACCTATTCCTTTTAACAAATATGGAAGGGAAAGGGAGAGGGAGAGAGTGGAACTCAAAAAAAAAAAAAAAAATGTTGTAACTGTCAACTTGTCCTAAAAGAATGATCACACAAATGGTCTCATGTGTACAGAAAGTGGGAAAAAATGTCTTGAACTTCTATTTAAAAAAATTATGAAAAAGTGATGTGTGGCTTCTTCCTGGCCCTCCTCCTTCTTTTCAGCATCTTTTTATAAAACCTCAGTCTAACTGTATTTCACTGTCCCTGTCTGAGAGGTGATCTATCTTCTGAAATCCCTTTTACTTCCTCCAGCCACCTGATTCTTTGCCAATCCCATATTTCATCAGTAAAGTCATTTGGGGTGAAAATCAGCTTGATTAAATTAAATTTTCAGACTTGAATCATGGTTACAACCCTCGTCTTTATTCTTTTTTCTCTAAAAGTCCTCTATATACTTTTTCATCACAAAGCATGTATGTATGTGAGCACATGACAACAAGTACACCAGTGGATGGGAAGGTGAGCCAGTGACATCTTCTGGGCTTGTATCATGTACAGATATGATAGTCAACTCAAAAGATGGATTCCATGGATCCTCACAGTGACCCTATAAGATATCCCCCTAATTTTGGAGCTGTGAGAAATGAGGCTCAGAGAGGTGAAATGTCAACAAGAAAAATGTACGTACTAGAATTGATGCTTTTGAACTGTGGTGTTGGAGAAGACTCTTTAGAGTCCCTTGGATGGCAAGGAGATCCAACCAGTCCACCCTAAAGGAAATCAACCCTGAAAATTCATTAGAAGGACTTGATGCCGAAGCTAAAACTCCAAGACTTTGGTTACCTGATGTGAAGAGCTGACTCATTGGAAAAGACCCTGATGCTGGGGAAGATGGAGGAGCAGGAGAAGAAGGGAGTGAGAGGATAAGGTGGTTGGATGGCCTCACTGACTCAATGGACATGAGTCTGAGCAAACTCCAGGAGATCGTGAAGGACAGGGAAGCCTGGTGTGCTGCAGCCCATAGGGTCACAAAGAATCCACTGTGATATATAGACTGAACAACAGCAACACCAGGCAAATACAAACAATGAAATAATGTTAAGGTTAAAGAGACCGTCAGATGAACTAGGGAAAGATACATTGAATTAATAAGTGGAGCAGAGGGGATGAGAAACTGCTGGGAAGGACATTTAGTTTGTGGGATTCAGAGTTCTGTTTTGGTTATGACTAGCTTCTGTCTTATGTTACTGTTTTGTATTTCCTTTCCCTTGGATTTTTATATTTGATGCTTTAACAATTCCGTAGCCCAGATACATATACTTAGCACCCTGAGCTTCACACACTGCCTCTGCCTGGAGCTCCCCTGCTCTGTGTCCGTGACAAGGATTTCCACCTGGATGTCCCACAGCGTGACAAACTCACACCTAAGCTCGCCTTCCTCGCCATCTCCTGCTACTTGCTTCCCACAGCGCCCCATCCATCTCGTCTCTCGAGCCCTGACTGTGCAGCGACTCTTAGATCCTACCTGCCCTTTCCTTCTGCCTTCGTCTGGAGTCCTCTGATTCTATGCATTCTACAATGCGTTCCTTTCTGTGCCCATCCCCTCCCCTCTAGTCCTCTGGCACTCTTCTTGCTCAGGTCCACATGGCTACCACTCAGCCCTTGGCAGCACCATCCCTGGCCTCATCACATCCAGGGAGGGGCTATTTAATGGCCAACCCTTTTGTTTTGTTAAATGCATCTTCCATCTGATGAAATCAACTTAGATTGGTTTCCCCAGAAGCAGACACTGACAGGAGGATTCCCATGCAGATAACTTGGAAGAACACGTTCCCGGGAGAAACTGATAAAGGAACTAGAGAGACTGAAGAGCAAAAGGAAAGAAGCCAAGAGGGCTGCAAATCAGGCCAAGTCTTCAACCTGATCTTGCAGGAAACTGGAGTATAGGGATGCTCCAGAACTTGTCCCAACTCAACTAAAGGAGCTGGCTTCTATGTCTTGCACCAGTCAGTTCTGAGCTAAAACCCACCCCAGGGAGATGCAATTCTCAGGTCTATACCCGCAGGCAAAGAGCTCCAGCAGCACCAGGGCAGCAAGCTGTGTGTGCAGGCCAACAGAAGCAAAAGCACCATGCACGCGGGAATCAAGGGTGGGGGTCCTAGGAACAGGATGGGGCTTCCCAGGGTATCTGAGGGGAGCACCAAAAATACCACTAGAGAAAAATTTCCAGTTTTAAAGAAAAAGGATAACTAATATTTTTTGAGTACTTCCCATATTCACAACCACTCTGCGAGTGAGCACCATTTTTCTTCAACTATTGTCACGGGACAAAAGTTGTATCGGTTGATCTAGTGGCTCCAGAATTTCTCAAATAGAAGGAATATTCCTTATTTAACAAGGCGATAAAGTAAGGGCTTGGATGCCCAAGAAAAAAACAGAAAGAGTAGCTTATCAGGGCTTGGGAAGACCACGCCACATGGATACAAGACACCTCACCTAAACCCATACCCACGTGGATTCCGTGAGAACTACTGGGGGAATGCTATCTGAGAATTCGGGATAATTTTAAAATCTCACACATTCACAGGCCTGGGTACTTAGTCTCACCTCTGAAATTAGCTGTGAAGTGTGAAAGAAGCTCGCTTGCTGGTTTGGCAGCATGAGGTCTGAGATGTTGCCTTATTATGTCAATCACTAGATAATTTTAGGAGACACATTAATAGCATTTAAACAGAAATTTGGGGTAATTAATGAATAAATGAGAAATAGAGGTGGAAAAAAAGTTTTCCTTTTCTGGGCTTCCTTTTCCAACCTTCCTCAGGCTACCACCATAAAAAAAATCCATTTGTTAAGAAATCCATTTGTAGAGCTTGTGCTTGATACTTAATACACAGAATGTCCTGTTAACTCCCTACATACATTTATGCTGATTTAAATATGTATTCAATAAAGTATACTTAGTAAAAAGCCTATCAGGAACTTCCCTGGTGGTCCATGGCTAAGACTTCACCTTGTACGTCAGGGAGTATGGGTTCAGTCCCTGGTCAGGCAGTTAACATTCCACATGCCTCACAGCCAGAAAACCAAAAACATCAAACCAAAGCAACATTGCAACACATTCAATAAAGATTTTAAAAATGGTCCACATAAAGAAAAATGCTTAAAAGCCTATCAGATAAAGAAATATCATTGACCTTTCATTCATTCGTTTACCCTATTTCATTCATTCATTAAACAGATGCTATTGAAGACAGGGACAAGACTCTGCGCTGGGCTCTTAGGGTAAATAAAAGATTGCATTTTCATAAAGCTTACAGTTTAGGAAAGGAGAGAAATTAAAACCTGCAGGCAAACATCCACAATCTAATATTGAAAGTGATCCAGAGAGAGAGAAAAAAGGCACACGGTGTTCAGAGCAAGGGAGAGGCTTGCTTCCATGTCGTCACAGGATTGTCCTAATCACCTTTGACCCGCATTAACCCCACTTGTGCTCAGTTCCGATGGGACAAGGAGAAAAACACAGGTTTACCAACAGGAAGGCCTCAAGCTGCCCCTAGCTGTCCTATTTGGTCCATCAGCTCCTGTTCAGGCTACCACCAACCTCCTCCTTGCCACATGCCAGAGCCGTTCCTGACTCTCATCTACATGGTCACTTTCACGTAATTGGTCACCTTCTCCAGGAAGCTGGTCTTTCTTCAGTGTTTCCTGGTTCAAGCCCCACCCTGCTCTCTGTCCTATAGGTTCTCCTTGAATTACCCTCCTAGGATCATGCCCACAGGTAAGGGTCCCTTGGACCTTCTTGCTTCCCAGGAAAGAGAAATTTCTAAGATCATACAAAATCCTGCCTTATCCTAAGATCATTTATTTTATTAGTAGCAATAATATCAATAGTTTTGTAAACAGTAAGTATATGACTAGAGACCCTGACAGGTTCCCTTACGATTTGAAGACATAGAGTAGACGGAGCCATAATTTCCCTCCTGAAGCTCAGGTGTACACATGAAAACAGATTCTAAGGGTGCTTGAATGTAAGGGTGTTTCAAGGGGGACAATACATAAAACTGGATTGGACTGACTGACTCCGGTTCACCCCCCTGAGCTACAGAAGTTAACATTCCTCAAAGGATTCGAGGAGATGGTGTGAATCTGTGATCCTGGAAGCATAGGGAAAGCAGCGTCTTAAGCTGAGCAGGGGCCTATCCAGTGGTGGCGCTAGTGGGAAAGAACATTTCTGCCAATGCAGGAGACAGAAGAGACATGGGTTTCTGGGTCAGGAAGATCCACCAGAGGAGGGCATGGCAACCCACTCCAGTATTCTGCCCTGGAGAATCCCATGGACAGAGGAGCCTGGCAAGCTGCAGTCCGAGGCTCACACAGAGTATAACATGACTGAAGCAACTTGGCATGCATGCACACAATGTGAGTGGAGTTGAAACGCTACACTTACCTTGACAGATGGGAAAAGGAGGGATAGAAAGGTTCAGGGAAGTGGACAGGCTGCAACTGATTTACCATTTCTACACAAGAGCAGAGCCATCAAATGATTCCCAGGAAGGCTCAGAGGGCAAACCATTTACTGCAGACATAAGGGATGCTCTGTTGAGTCAGAACCAGCATCACGTAGTGTTGGATCTCCCCTGTGGGCCAGGGTTCATGCAGAAGAGGCAATGAAAGAGCTTGGCTTGCAGGTATAGCAATGGGGGTGGTAGGACCCCCATTAGAAGAACCCACACCAATAGAAGCTGGAGGAAGAACTTAACTGCCAGAAACCAGGGAGTTGCAAGTATGATGACTGTCAGGCTGACACACAGAGAACTATAGAGATGCTTAATTCAACATAACATCCTTACAGACAAAGCAGATGAGTAGGGGACGAGGCTAATACTCGGCTGGTACCAGCAGAAGAAGTCAAGGATGAGTGACCACCATCATGTTGCTTGAGGATGAGTAGTTTGCCCTACTGACTTCCTCCTTCTGGTTGCCCCTAAGGATGAGAAGCCCACCAGGATCCTGGAGGATCGATTTCCCCAAACACACATGGAGAAGTGGATCTGAACAGGGCAAGGAGTGGGCCATAGCCGACATGCAGATGCAGTGCCCAGGTGCTTGTCCCAGTGAGAACTTGCTGTCAGTTACAGGGAGTACGGTTAGCACACGGCCCCAGTATTTGGCTCCTATAGTATTCCCAGGGGGCACTAGCGGTAAAGAACCCACCTGCTAAAGCAGGAGACATAAGAGACCTGGGTCAGGAAGATCCCCTGAAGGAGGGCATGGCAGCCCACTCCAGTATCCTTGCCTGGGAAATCCCATGGACAGAGGAGCCTGGCAGGCTACAGTCCACAGTGTGACAGAGTTGGACACAACTGAAGTGATTGAGCACACAATATTTGACTGAGATACCTCAGCTGTGCCTTTCCTGGGGCTGGTAGTGACCAAGTTTGAAGGCAACAATCCCACTATTACCAGTCCTTTTGATTCCTCTAAAGCTTCCCCACACTTTCATAGCCCCCTTAAGAAAACCTCCTTATATTAAGTTGAGACTTGACTCTACTTGTCCAACTGTCAACAACACGGGAACACCCATGGCATGTTTGCGTGCTCAGTTGTGTGAGACTCTTTGCGAACCCATTGACTGTAGCCCGCCAGGCTCCTCGATCCATGGGATCTCCCAGGCAAAACTACTGGAGCAGGTTGCCATTCTTACTCCAGGGGATCTTCCCAACACGGGGATCAAATCCACGTCTCTTGCATCTGTGGCATTGGCAGAAAGATTCTTTAACACTGCACCTCCTGGGAAGCCCATGCCCCTGGAGACACCCCTAAATAAATGATTTGGGGGCAGCAGGCACATTTGAAGGTTCTGCCCTATTTAACAAGTAAGTGTAAAACCAATAATACTCAGATTAAAAACACAAACACAGACCTGTAATATGGATCCTGGTAGGAGTTTTCTGGGAGGTTTTTGCATGTCTTCATCAGCCAATAGATGGGGCATTTTGTTCTCACTCCAAGCTGCTGACTGCCTGTCTTAGATGTCATCCACTGAACGTGGCACCGCCTGGCCACCATCAGTCAGCCTGGAGTCACTCTCTTTTCAACACTGCAGATTCTGCCAGCCTCCAGCAAGCATTTGTTCTCTGGGGGCTTCCAAAAATATTGACAGTTCTTGGAAGAGATTCAACACTAATTTGGGGACTTTCTCTTTTTCTTTTCTATGGTGACAGCTTTCCTGACAGCATGAGGCCAAGCATGTCTGCTGTTAAAATGGTGATTTAAAAAAAAAAAAAAGATGATGATCTCATCGTGGTGGTTCTGTCTGGGTGGGTATGAGTGGCAGAGATGTTGTCCATGCCAGGATGTGTAATGAGCTTTCAAGAGGACGATGAGCTCATCAGACTGCTAGCGTGACTGGGGTCTGGGGTTTGGGCTGCCTTCTGTGTCTCCATGGCATCTGGGTTCTTGCATGTGGACACCTTTGCTTCTGAAAATGGCACAGCTGGCATTTTATTTTCCAGCTGGCCATTGGAAGCTCTCCCTGTGGTAAGCTATTTGAGTAGATGCCTTTGTCTTAAGCTCCACTAGATCTGTCATCCTCAAATGTGCCCTTCACTCCACTGTCTCAGACTTTTAACTCTTCCCTTCACCTGGAATGCCTGTTTCTACATATGCAAATTCAATGTGTGTTCTCAGTCCTGCTCCATTCTTTGCGGACCCGTGGACTGCAGCCCACCAGGTTCCTCTAGCCATGGGATTTCCCAAACAAGAATACTTGAGTCGGTTAGATGGAAACTAGGTCTCTTGCGTCTCCTGCATTGTCAGGTGGATTCTTTACCACTGTGCCACCTGGGAAGCCCTAGGTCTAGCTCTAATTACAATTGTTGTCATCCCCATGAAGTCTTCCATCCGTCTCCCATGTTGGGGTTAAGTAGTTCCTTTAAATGACATCCATAACATTAGGTGTCTATAGTAACTAAGAAATAATATTTGTACAGCATTTAACAGCTTTCTAAGCACTTTACACATACATTATTTAATAACTTAGGACATTATTTTATTAGTTGTTGCAAGACTTATTCACAGAGGCAGTCATGAGTATTCTTCATTCAAAGCTCCCACTTCTCCTCTTGGCCGTAATATCGCTGGACTTCCCTGCCCTTGTGGTGTTCAGCGCAACCATCTGACTTGCTTTGGTCAAGAAAGCAAAACTGAGATGTGATTTCTGAGCTAAAGCTTGAAAAACCAGGATTCAGCTTGCCACACTCTCTTTTTCTCTTTACCATAAGAAATGGTGGTATTTGAAGTTGTATCTACTCTAACAGCCTAGGACTTATTTATTCATTTGGCCACACTGGGTGGCGTGCAGGGTGTTATGAACTCTTGTCCCCTGCAGAGCACAGAGTCTTAACCACTGGACCACCAGACAAGTCGATAAAACCTGGATTCCCTGCCAGGTGCTGATGCTACAAGACTGGTAAGAGTTGGTTCAGCCTTCCTGATACCAATGCGTGTCAAGTCGCTTCAGTCACGTTCGACTCTTTGTGACCCCATGGACTGAAGCCTGCCAGGCTTCTCTGTCCTTGGGATTCTTCAGACAAGAATGCTGGAGTGGGCTGCCATGCTCTCCTCCAGGGGGTCGTCCTGACCCAGGGATCAAATCCGCTTCTCTTATGTCTCCTGAATTGGCAGGTGGGCTGTTTACTGCTAATGCCACCTGGGAAGCCCTCTGATAATACTGCAATACTAATGGGCTATTGAAAAATTACTAGTGCTGGTGTGAGTGCGTTAGTAGGGCTAGGATATAGATTACTAAGACAAAGTGAAGTCATCTCCATCATGAAAATATTTTGAAACTAATGTAAGTAGGGGGTACTAAGACCCTATATTTGCCTGGGAAGTCCATGGGAAAAGTTATATTTAAACTGATACTGGAAGGATGACTAAATATAATCCAGGCCAAAAAGTAGGAGTAGACTGTTTGGAGGAGTGTGTGAAAGGTTGGAAGCAGGATAAAAGCTTAAAATGACAGAGATGGGATAAACAAATGGCCCCCCCAAGAGATGAGGGTGAAAGATAGCGCTGTGATGTCTTATTGTAAGTACTCATTTTTATTATTGATGGCACAAAGCAAATGCAGACAAATGAATGTTTCCATGTCTCTCTTCCCATGCGCAACTCTATGTTATTTTTTGAGGTCAACGATCAGGAACATTTTTATATTCTCTATATATGTGTTGTGTAAGGCAACCTGGCTCTCTTTTCCCCAGTGTCTACCTCTTACTTTGTTTTTTTTTTTTTACCTCTTACTTTGGAAAAGATGTGGCTTCTTTAGTCAGTGCCCTGATTTTCAACTGTCAATGGCCCCCACTGTCTTCAGGAGGAAGTTTGAACTCTGAGGAAGAATTCAAGGTGATTTCCAATCTGTTCCCAAGTGATTTTCCCAGGATCAAACACACTACCTCTATACACAACAGCACGTCCTAAACTTTCAAGTGCCTGAGCCTTGTTGATCATTCCCACTACCTTGAAGCTGCTGTACCTAAAATCATACTATTTTTCAGGGTTCAACCTAAGTATCATCACCTAGGTGAAATCAAATTCTTCCCTGACTCGTTGCCCTTCTTAGAGTAACTCCCCTTCCTATCTATTGTTTCTTCTACCCTTTTATAAGATTTTTTTTAATATGGATAATTTTCAAGTCTTTATCAAATTTTTAAAAATCTTGCTTCTGTCTTTATGTTTTGGTTTTTTGGCCACAAGTCACATAGGATCTTAGCTCCCTGAACAGGGATTGAACTTTCACCCTTGTGCTGGAAGGCGAAGTCATAACTGCTGGACAGCCCCAGAATCCCTCCTCTAGTTGATTTTTAGAGGGTTTTTTTCTCTTTGGTTTTTGGTAGTTTTACTGTGATGTGCTTAGGTGTAGTTTTCCTTTTATTTATCCTGCTTGAAGTTTGAAAGGATGCTTAAATCTCTAGCTTAATGTCTTTCATCAGGCTTCCCAGGTGGCGCTAGTGGTAAAGAATCCACCTGTCAATAAAGGAGACACAAGAGATGCTGGTTCAAGCCCTGGGTCGGAGCAGGAAATCACAATCCTCTCCAGGAGTCTTGCCTGGAAAATCCAATAGACAGGGGAGCCTGCTGAGCTACAGTCCACGGGGCCACCAAGAGCCTGACATGACTGAGCACTTGAGCACTATGGGATTTACTTCCCCAACCAGGGATCGAACTTGGACCCCCTTCATTGGGAGCATGGAGTCATAGCCACTGGACCACCAGGGAAGACCTCATTCATTGCTTTTTAAAAATCACTTCAATATAGATGAAGACTGTACAGTGTTGCATCCTGCCTTTAAACCCAAACATTTAAACAGAATCATTTTCCATGACTTCTCAAATTCTTTCTAAAACTAAGTTTGACATCTATCATTTATTATCATTTCTCCATTGGATATGAGATGCCTTAAAAAAAATTCCAGTGTTATAAATAGGGCTGTGATTGACATCTTTATGTGCTGTGAGAGACGTCTTTATGTGCTTCTGATCATTTCCTAGGGTGATTAAATGGTCAGAATTAGAACCTTGAGGTCATAGGGCAGAAACACATTTATATTCTTGCCACATCTTGAAATTGTCACTCCAAACAGTTTCACATGGCTGCTGGCAGCAGGGAAGTGGTGCAGTGATGGGTTTTGAAGGGGAAATCAAAGGCATGCGGGCTTTCCCTGTCCTGGGAGAATGACATCATCCTCCGGGCCTCTGCCAGAAACAAGCCACTGTTGGATGGACTGTGAATCGTGACCGCTTTCTAAGCCAACAAAAAGCTCTCCCAAAGTGGGATTTTACATTTTTTTTAAGTGAGTGGGAGGCCAGCTGGCTCTGGATCTGAGCTTAGATGGAGGGAAGCTTGCGCTGAGCTACAAAGGTTTTTTTTCTTTTTTTGAAAAATTAAAAAAAAAAAAAAAACCCACTAGGGAGACACATGAGGATTTTCTCTTTACATCTAAAACCTTCAATCAAACCAGGAAAGCATTTATTAATAGCACTAAGGGTGGTTTCTGAACTGGATTCATATCCTGACTCATTAGCTGGATGATTCAATATGTTATTTCACTTCTGTGATTGTCTCCTTCCTGGCATGTGCGTGCGTGCGTGCGTGTGTGTGTGTGCGCGCGTGTGTGTGTGCGTGTGTGTGTTAGTTGCTCGGTCATGTCCAACTCTTTGCAATCCCATGGACTGTAGCCTACCAGGCTCCTCTGTCTATGGAGTTTTCCAAGCAAGAATACTGGAGGGGGTTGCCATGCTCTTCTCTGGGAATCTTCCCAACCCAGGGATCGATCCTGAGTGTCTTGTGTCTCTGGCATTGGCAGGCAAATTTTTACCATTGAGCCACCTGGGAAGCCCCTTCCTTCCTTGTACAGTGAGGTAAACAGCGCCCACCTCTAGGTGTTGCCAAAGCTTTAGTAACAATATCTCCCACCCAATTCTTCCCCCACCCCCGAGTTCCAGACCCCTACGCAACACCCCCACCTTGGGTATCCATAGGCTTTTGCAGCTTAGCACGTTCAAGGCTGACTCCCCATCCTCCACCACCCCCAGATGAGGACGACTTGCTCCCACTCTGCCAGACCTCTGTACAAGTCCACTCGTCCTTGAAATTTCTCAGACACTTCAGAACCACCCCTGACTCCTCTCTCTTTCAAAAAGCATGCACGCCTTCTGCAGGCCCTGATACGGCCTGAAATGCTGAACCCAGCTTGCTTCTCCCAACCTCCACCACCAGCCCCTAGTCCCAGCAGCACCGTCTCTCTCCGCCTTGTCCCCACTACTTTTAGCAGCTCCATGGCTTTATCTGTTGCCCCTACAAGCAGCCAGAGTGGGGCTCTGGAAAAATCTAACACATAGCACTCACCGTTCCGTGTTCCTGCCCACCCACCCCGGTCTCACTGGGGATGAAAACAGAGTGGACAGAGCCCTGGAGCTGCTGTGTCGTCTGGTTCCACTGACCCCTGACTTCATGTCCATCACTCTCTCCAGACACGTGACCTCCAGGTCATCCTTCCAAGGAATGCAGCGCGTTTCCACCACGGGGCCTCCACGTTTTTTGCTAAATTGACTTGGTACCCTCTTTCCCTAAGAAGTCCATTCTGAGTCTGACAACTCAGTGAGCCATTTGCTTAAATGACCTCACCACTTAACATTACAGTCCATGCGGTATTATGTCCCCCTCTCTTTTTTGTTTTTCTCCATGCCTCTTATACCATATTTTTGGCTCCTTATTTATTTGTCTGTTACTTTTTTTCTATCTCCCTTCAGTAGAATATAAACACTATAAGGATGGAGATTTCTGTCTCTTTTGTTTATTACTGTATCCTCAACCTGGAACGTAGCAAGTGCTTAACTGATATTTACTACAATAAAATGAAAGGCATGGAAGATAATTCATAAATGTTATTTATTATTATTTTCATCTTTACAGTATCAGGTTAGGCTCACTTAGCCAAACATGTCTTGAAAAGGATATGCTGGTGAGCTTAATTTTCTGGTTTATTGTGAATTAAGTCATTTTTGATGAAACAGTACATTTTACATTGCCTTTTTAAGAATAATCTTTTCCTAAAAGTAAGGATTGATTAAAATGGCTCTTACTTGCTTACTTAATACTCAACGCTTTATTCAGCCATAAAGAAGAATGAAATAATGCTATTTGCAGCAACACAGATGCATCTAGAGATTATGTCCATCCTAATTTGTCTGAATAAATGAAGTCAGACAAAGACACATATATGATATCACTTGTATGTGGAATCTAAAAAAGGTAATGCAGATGAACTTATTTACAAAACAGAAACAGATGCACAGACATAAACAATATATTTATCATTACCAAAGGGGAAAAACTGTTGCGGGGGGAGGGACAGGATAAATTAGGAGGCTGAGGATTAACATATATCACCCTTATGGCAAAAAGTGAAAAGGAACTAAAAAGCCTCTTGATGAAAGTGAAAGAGGAGAGTGAAAAAGTTGGCTTAAAGCTCAACCTTCAGAAAACTAAGATCATGGCATCTGGTCCCATCACTTCATGGCAAATAGATGGGGAAACAGTGGAAACAGTGTCAGACTTTATTTTGGGGGGCTCCAAAATCATTGCAGATGGTGATTGCAGCCATGAAATTAAAAGATGCTTACTCCTTGGAAGGAAAGTTATGACCAACCTAGACAGCATATTTAAAAGCAGAAACATTACTTTGCCAACAGAGGTCCGTCTAGTCAAGGCTATGGTTTTTCCAGTAGTCATGTATGGATGTGAGAGTTGGACTAAAAAGAAAGCTGAGCACCGAAGAATTGATGCTTTTGAACTGTGGTGTTGGAGAAGACTCTTGAGAGTCCCTTGGACTGTAAGGAGATCCAACCAGTCCATCCTAAAGGAGATCAGTCCTGGGTGTTCATTGGAAAGACTGATGTTGAAGCTGAAACTCCAATTCTTTGGCCACCTCATGTGAAGAGTTTACTCATTAGAGAAGACCTTAATGCTGGGAAGGATTGAGGGCAGGAGGAGAAGGGGATGACAGAGGATGAGATGGCTGCATGGCATCACCGACTCGATGGACATGGGTTTGGGTGGACTCCGGGAGTTGGTGATGGACAGGGAGGCCTGGTGTGCTGCACTTCATGGGATCGCAAAAAGTCGGACATGACTGAGTGACTGAACTGAACTGACTGACTACTGTATAAAATAGGTAACCAACCAAAACCTATTGTACAGCACAGGGAACTCTACTCCATATTCTGTAAGGACCTCCATGGGAAAAGAATTTGAAAAAGAATAAATACATGTATACATATAACTGAGTCACTGCTATATGCCTGAAACTACCACCACATTGTTAATCAACCATATTATAATACAAAATAAAAATATTATGGACACATGTATGTGTAAGATTGAGTCCCTTTCCTGTTCACCTGAAACTATCACAACACTTGTGTGTTAATCAGTTATACCCCAATACAAAATATAAACATTTTTTAAAAATTAAAAAAAAAAACACCCATAGCTGATAGATGGCCTTCATCAGTTCTGATGAAGAAACAGGGGCAACCCTTGTCCACAAACATAACTCTGTCTCTCTCCCCTCTGAAGTGCCAGCAAAATCTTATGGAGGGACAGAATAATGAGGAAGACACGGTGAGAGAGCCCTGCTCACTGACCTCCTGAGAAGTCTAGTTTCTCCCTTTTGATACAGGCAGGAGCTGGCAGTGCTCCCGTTTGTGCTGAGACGGTTGAGCTCCTCTCTAGCTGTGTTCATGTCATAGCCTGTGTACTGAGGAGGTGTCCAGGCCAGAGCCTGAATCCTGCCTCTTCTGCCCATTAGCTGTGGGATCTCAGTGATGTAACGTAACTCTGCCCCATCTGTTTATCTGTAGAATAAGGACCTCATAGAATCGATCCACAGATTAAAGGTGAGGTTGGAATACTCCTTGCCAATGCCTTGTGGGCAGCTGGACCTCAGGAGATTGTTAGCCACAAGCTTTTGGGGGGCTTCCCAAGTGTCTCAGCGGTAAACAATTCACCTCTAAAGCAGGAGACGTGGGTTCCATCCCTGAGATGGGAAGATCCCCTGGAGAAGGAAATGGCAACCCACTCCTGTATTCTGGCCTGGGAAGTTCCACAGACAGAGGAACCAGGTGGGCTACAGTCCATGGGGTCACAAAGAGTCGGACATGACATAGGAACTAAACAACAATTCAGACAGGCTTTTAGACTACCAGAGTCCCTCATTCATCCCCTGTGCTACCAGGGATGCATGGCCCCATGTAGGAGATAAGAATCGGCTCCATCTCTCTCTGGAAATTTCTCTTCTCTCAAAGCAGGACCATCTCGAAAAGGACTGTGCTGGAAATCTAGACTCTGAGACTGGGACGTTGGTGGTGTGTGGAAGGATGAGAATGGTCCTAAAGGACAGATTAAGAATCTCTTCACTCGCCTGGAGACAAGGACTCAGATCACAGGTCTGCCGCACAGACCTGGCCACAGATGAGACAGACAGAAAGGTTTTCCTGTCCAGACTCATCCAAAACTTTGCTCCCTTCTGTGACAACAGAAAAGCAGGTTTCTGCTGCATGGACTGAGGGAAATAAAAGAGGAAGAACTAGCTGGTTCACTATTAAGATGTGCCTCAGTGAATGGCCTGCTCAGCCATTAATCAGTCAGGAAGGTCCAAGCAAGGTGACACGATTTCAGAAGATTTTTTATATTGCTTTTCACATTTAAATATAAAAATAACCTTGGGTGTTGAGTTTTGTGTGAAGTGGGAGTCAGTTTCACTTTTTCCCATACAGATGTGTGCTTGATCCAGCACCATTCATTGAAGAAGCCCTCCTTTTTCTATTGCTCTCTTAGTCTCTTCTTTTGTTGTAGATCAGGTGTCCATATGGGGTGGCCCTGTCCCCGGACTCCATTCAGTTCCAATACTACACTGTTTTAATTATTAAATATCTCACATACGTTGCTCTTCTCTATCATCAAAATAATCACCACCTCCATTATCCCACCACCAACATCACCATCATCATTAACATCATCATCACAATTACCATCGCCATCATCATCATTTTCATCATCTTGATCACTAACAGTTACTGGAGTGCTTACTACGTGCCATAGCTTCTCATGCGTTTAATCCTCACACCAACTCTATGTGATCTGCATGATTATAAACTTTATTTTACAGATGAAGAAATGGAGGTTCAAAGTGGGTGGGTACCATCCCCAACATCTCATGTCTAGTAAGTGGCTGAGCAGGAAATGGTCCCATCTTCATGGGAACCCTGGTCTACCAGGGCTCTCTATTTCCCCAGAGTGCTTCCCTCAACTACTGATACAATCTTTCTATCAATTATATGCCTCCTCTCTAGCCTAGAGGTAGCTGTTTCAGGTCATGGGACAGATGGAACTGACCTGAGTTTGCTCCAATTGTTTAACAGCTGAATAATTTCATCTCAATTTAATCTCAAATGGGATTTTAAACTCTTATAGAATTTTTGTTCTTCAGTCATTAAGTCATGTCCAACTCTTAGCAACCCCATGGACTGCAGAATTCCAGACTCCTCTGTCCTCCATTATCTCCTGGAGCTGTCTCAAATTCATGTCCATTGAGTTGGTGACACTATCCAACCATCTCATCCTCTGTCGTCTCCTTCTCCTTTTGCCTTCCATCTTTCCCACCAGGGTTTTTTCCAGTGAGTCAGCTCTTTGCATTAGATGGCCGAAGTATTGGAGCTTCAGCATCAGGTCTTCCAATGAATATTGAGGGTTTATTTCCTTTAGGATTGACTGGTTTGATCTCCTGGCAGTCCAAGGAACTCTTAAGAGCCTTCTGCAACACCACAATTCAAAAGCATCTGTTCTTCCATGCTCAGCCTTCCTTATGGTCCAACTCTCATATCTGTACCTGACTACTGGAAAAACCATGCCTTTGACTCTTTGGACCCTTGTTGGCCAAGTGATGTCTTTGATTTTTAATACACTGTCTAGGTTTGTCATAGCTTTCCAAAGACAGATTGGCCTGGAGAAGGAGTTCACAATCCAGGTAAGGATAAGCAATGATTGAGGGGCTTGAAGACCTATATAGAAGCTCCATAGACAGGTTCTCATTGAGCTTCCCTGTTTTCTACCCCACCCTTAGTTCCTCTCCCATCCAGCATGGGGGGTGGGGTGGGTCCCTGTCAGGTTAGACCCAGCACTGTACACAGGGCAGCGTTTCCAAAGTGCCAGGCAGTTGCCTCGATCCTATCCCATTAGCAGAACTCACAGTTGTTCTATTCAGTTCTTGGAGATGCCATGTGCTCTATGAAAGGGGTGATCTGGAGACAGAACAATTCTAGTTAGGAACAACTGACTCCGGAAGCCTGGAGCCCTGAGAGCTGAGAGGCAGTAGGGCCCAGGGGATAGTACAGCAAAGGGGAGCAGAGTGATGGAAGGGCACTGGGGGACCAGGAGGGCTTCACCTTCCCTGACCCCAGGATTCTGCTGATGCCTAGCGCAGCTCTGCTGATATTCCTGCTGAGCTCCCATTCTTGTCTGAAGTCAGGAGCCAAGGGGGTGCCAACTGCATTCGGGTAACACTTCCGAAGGTAATTTCACGCCCTGCCTGGGCGCTGATGAGGCACTATTAATTTGGGGACACTTTCACACCACTTCATTGTGCCAGCTTAGCAACCTGGCTAATTAACAGGGGGAAAAAAAGCATAAGGGGATGATTTAAAGAGACATGGTAATGAAACAGTGCTCACTGCAAATGTTTTGATACAGGGAGAGGATTTGGGATTGTTTTTATATCAATGAAGGTAAAGCTATGAGCTTGTCATTACACGCACACAGAAATTCGTCCATTTTCATTATAAATCAATGTGGCATAGTATAAAAAGAGCGTGCATAGTGGCAAGTGGATGGGTTTGAAATAATTTAGATCTGAGTTTCAAATCAGACTCAGAGGCAGTGACCATTTTGGGGGACAGAAATTTGGACAAATGATCTGACTGGAAGAGAATATTTGAAACCTCATGGAATCCGAAAGAATGAAAACCTATGAGTGCATTCAGTCCTTTGAGGAATGTGGAGGAGGACAGAATGCCGTGATTCAAACCCGAGCTCTGCCGCTCACTATCATGTCCTTGAGTGCATTCCTTAACCAACCCAGACTCAATTTCTTTCTCTGTAATATGGGGCCACCAAGTAAGCAGAAGTGTGTAGGCACTCCTACAAACCTACAAGGCTTCTCAAGGACAGCTAATCTGGCAGAGGAAAATTCCACACGTGACGTGCCCCCTGGGCCTGGGTAGACCACGTCTGTGCAGCAAGTTGGAGCAGCCTGCCCAAGAATGTGGCTGAACAAAGATGACCCGTTGTGGCTATTAACTCATTTTACCCTCAGGACATCTGAATGAAAAAGATGGAGTTATCTGCATTTTTTGAAGAAGGAAACTGGGGTTCAGAGTCCTTAATAACTGACCGGAGTTCAAGCTGCTGGACTACAGCCGTGGAGAAAGCTAGCCAGTTGTGGTTCAGCTTGGTCCCCTAGGGATTGGTGCCATCTGCCAGATTTGGTGGAGCCTGCTAGTCTTTATTTTATAGCAGGACTCTGATTTTAGCTGGCAGATTGTCGTGCAGAAAAAAGACTCCATTTCCAGTCTGCCTTGGATCTCAGAGTCACCATTAATAAGTCTTGGCCAATGAAAAGCAGGTGCAGGTAGGAACGCCAAGAATGTTTCTTAAACACAGCTGACTATGAAAATGTACTTTTTTCCTTTGTCCAGCTAGACCATGGATGTGATGGTTGGAGCTCCAGAATCCTTGTCAGGCATTGTGTGCGCATGCTTATTTGCTCAGTCTTGTATGACTCTGCGACGCCATGGACTGGAGCCCACCAGGATCCTCTGTCCGTGGGATTTTTCAGGCAAGAATACTGGAGTGGGTTGCTATTTCCTTCTCCAGGGGATCTTCCTGACCCAGAGATCAAATCCACATCTCCTGTGTCTCTGGCACTGTAGGAATATTTTTTACCCACTGACCCATCGGGGAAGCCCTGCGTGGGCTTGGAGTCAAGCCTAAATCCTGTATCTGACTGAGCTCACATTAGCTGTGTGGCTTTGTGCAAGCGTCCCATCCACTCTGAGCCTCAGTTCATTCATCCATGGAACAGAGATTGTACATTATTTCTACCTCATTAAATGCTGTTAGGAGGAATAAGCAGATGCTCAGTGTGAAAGGACCTAGTTTAGCTTTCTAGGGGCTCGGTGAACATTTGTTGAATTCAACATTGCTGAATTTGAGAGAATTTTATTGTACATATATAATTTTATTATATTTATATAAAATTAAACAGTATAAGGGCATATTAAGTATAATACAATATAAATATGTAAATAGAGACTTAGAGCATGAGAAAATACATTATAAAGCAGATCTTGGTGTGTATTTAGGTTTGTATTTAGATGAATGTCCTGCAGCTGCATTCATCTCTGTGGTCCCAACATATCTAGGCATGTTTAGAAAAGTGGTTAGTGGTTAAAAGAGGTCTTATCATGGGGTGGGGAAGAAAACAGGATGGAGCAGTATGGTGGCCATCCCTGTAAACCACCAAGTTTGGCAACTTGCTTGTGGCTCAGACGATAAAGAAACTGCCTGCGATGCAGGGGACCCAGGTTCGATCCCTGTGCTGGGGAAGATCCCCTGGAGAAGGGAAGGGCAACCCTCTTCAGCATTCTTGCCTGGAGAATCCCATGGACAGAGCTGGGAGCTACAGTTCATGAGATTGCAAAGAGTTGGACACAACTGGGTGAGTAACACACTTTGGAAGTCTCACAAGACTTGGCATGTGGTCACAGTCGTGGCTGTGATTTATTACAGCCAAAGGATACAAAACAAAGTCAGCAAAGGGAAAAGGCATATGGGGCAGATCCTGGAGGAGACCAGCTACAGCTTCCAGAACCTCTCCCGGTGGAGCCACACAGGATACACTTGATTCTTCCAGCAGCAAGTTGTGATAGATTGTACAATGTTATCCATCAGGGATGCTCATTAGACCCAGGACTCAAGGTTTTCTCATCTGCCTCTGCCTGGCATGTACCAAAATTCCAGACTCCCTGAAGGAAAGCAGTGTTCAGTGCCCACCTTATTGTCTGCATGAACCATTTAAGCTCTGCGAGCTCTCTTATCAGCTAGGGGATGGTTCTCAAAATCCAAGGACCCAGACACCATCCAACAGTCAATCTTATAATCTAGGATAGCAGACTCAGTTCTGCTGTGCTAACTCTTTTCTCACAAGGAGCCCCTTGGGAGGGAGCTTGTCCTGATAGTAGGAGGGATTTGCTTGATGGGCTGTCCCAGAAATAGACTAACCTTTCGAGGAGGGAGATGGGTTCAGAGTGTAACATGGTGACTATTGCCAATTCTATCTTAAGCAGAGCCTGGGGAAACCAGATGAGTTCCAAGGAGAGAAAGGGCTTTGCACAAGGCAGCCTACTTAAATAAAAAGCCTAGGAATTCAGGGGAGAAGGAAATGGCAACCCTGGAGAATCCCAGGGACAAAGGAGCCTAGAGGGCTGCCATCTGTGGGGTCGCACAGAGTCGGATACAACTGAAGCAACTTAGCAGCAGCAGCAGCAGCAGGAAGTCAGGAGAAGAGGTTTGGGCAGAGTATTGCCTGATGAGGGAGGGCAGTTCTGTTGGTTACCAGAGGCAGGATTATGTGAACAGTCTTATGAATGAAAAATGTTGCTGCCATATCTGTAAACAAGGATGCCACAACCCTCAAGCCACTACAGCCTCCCCTGAGACTGCTAAACCCTCAGTCACGGCAGCCATGCCAACAGCGCACTCTGAGGGGACTCAGGATGGAAAAGAACAGGGTACTGGCCGCAGATCGCTAAGACGCACATCAAAGGAATGATTTCAATGAGCCCAGACTCTTACAAAGATTCCCATTAATTGGAGATTGCTACTTTTCTTTAATGGTAATCTTTTGATGTTCTGACTACCTGGTGTATGTTTCGAAACACCTTATTTATCCCAGCTCCACCCCTATGTCTTCTGAGCAGTCCCCAGAGCTAAATGAGAAGCTGTCTTCCAGGCTTGAAGTCCTCAGAAAGGCAGCTAAATAAAACAAAACATGATTCTCATACATTTAGGTTGCACAATTTTTTTTCAGTCAACAGTCTTTAAACAAAAGAAGACCAGGGTTGTTTACAAGAAATGAGGCCAGAGTTATGTTACCAGAAAGAGGATGATCATCGCAAGGAGTCCAAATGAAGGTTTGAGGGAAGACGTCTCATAGTGGGTTTTTGTTTGTATTTCTGAGTGGAAGCCTGGAAGTGAAAGTGGAAGACCACCCCCTGCCTTGGCCTAAGAGGTGGACCTTCCTCTTAGGGATCGCCAATCAAGCCTCGCAGAATAATTTTACAATGATATGGAGCTTGTCCTTTCCTCCAAGGCTCCCTGGTCAGCAGAGGTGACACAATTAAGATAGAAGAGGTTTAGAATTTGATCATTCCAATAGAGAGGCCTGGTACTTCCAGAAACGGGCAGGTGGGGCCACGTTGGATAAAATGGCTCTGCTCTGGCCAACACTGACAACGTGTGGAGAGATTTGTCCTCACATGACCAAGCAGTTCTCCGGCACTGGCTGGGTGTCCTTCATATCAACCCAATTCTGATACTGTCTACCTGGAGAGAGCGTCATATTTCATAAGTTAAGGGCACAGTCTTGCAACAATGCCTATCTTCTCAGCTCCGACACTCCACTTCCAACTGGCTATAAACTGGAATTTCCAATGGTCCCCTTCTTAGGTTCTATTAATTTGCTACAGCAGCTTACAGAACTCAGAGAAACATTTGACTTACTGTACTGTGCTAAGTCATTTCAGTTGTATCTGACTCTTTGTGACCCTATGGACTAGAGCCTGCCGGGCTCCTCTGTCCATGGGATTTCTCAAGCAAGGATACTGGAGTGGGTTGTCGTGCCTTCCTCCTGGGGATCTTCCTGACTCAGGGATCAAAACTGAGTCTCTTGTGTCTCCTGCATTGGCAGGTGTGTTCTTTACTTCTAGCGCCACCTGGAAAGCCCTTTGTCTGAGCAGTGAGTCTCAACATAAAATATTCATTGAACCATGTTGTATACAGATATGCTGCCGTCCAGCTGTGTTGTTCCATTTATAGAACACAAGCAGAGTAGATTTACCATAACTCTGAAGGGCCCTAGGATTTCAGAGTGGTAAGTGAGCATTTGCTGCAACTTAAAGTCACCAGCCGCATTAGCCCATAACAAGAAAGTCAGCTTGTCCTTTGAAGTTTGAAGTCAGGCACTGACTTCTCCTCTCCAGCTATGGAAGTCCTAGATGACATTTTCTTCCGATAGAAGGCCTTTTTGTCTACATTGAAAACTCCATTGTTTGGCATAACCACCTTCTTATTACCTTATACCAGATTTCCTGGATAATTTTCTGCAGCTTCTATGAAAGCATTTCCTGCTTCACAGAAATGGGTTCTTTCCTTCAACCTCAGGAATGAGTCTCTTCTGATTTCAAACATTTCTTCAGCCACTTCCTCACCTCTCTCAGATAACTGAAGAGAGTGAAGGGTTTGCTCTGGCTTAGACTTTGGTTTAAGGGAATGTTGTGGCTGCTTTGGTGTTCTATCTAAACCCTCAGATCTTCTTATCAGCAATAAAGGCTTCCCAGGGGGCGCTAGAGGTCAAGAACCCACCCACCAATTAAGGAGACTTAAGAGACTTGAGTCCAATCCCTGAGTGGGGAAGATCCCCTGGAAGAAGGCCTGGCAACCCACTCCAGTATTCTTGCCTGGAGAAGCCCCATGGACAGAGAAGCCTGGCAAGCTACAGTCCATAGGGTTGCAGAGAGTTGGACATGACTGAAGCGACTTAGCACACACAGACCAGCTTTCTTGTCATTCCTGTGTTCAGTGGAACAGCACTTTGAATCACCTTCCTGAGCTGTACCTTTGCATTCACAGCTTGGTTGACTGGCTCAAGACACCTGGTCTTCAACCCACCATGACTTTCAGCATGCCTTCCTCACTAAATCACTTTCAGCTTTTGATTTAAAGAAAGAGATGTAAGATGCTCCCTTTCACTTAAACACTTAGAGGCCATTGTAGGGTTATTAACTGGCCTAATTTCAATATTGTTGTGTCTTAGGGAATGGAGAGGCCTGAAGAGAGGGAAAGGACGTAGTCAGAACATGCAATATTTACTGATTAAGTTTGTTTATGTGGGCACAGCTCATGGTGCCCCAAAACAATTACAATAGCAACATCAAAGATCACTGATCACAGATTACTGTAAAAAATATAACAGTAATGAAAATGCTTGAAATAGTGAGAGAATCACCAAAATGTGACAGGGACACTAAGTGAGCAAATGTGATTGGAAAAATGCTGCTGATAATGGTTCTTGATGCAGAGTTGTCGCCAACCTGAATTTGTAAAAAAAAAATAATAATAAAGAAAGAAAGGCATTATCTGCAAAGTACAATAACATAAAGTGCAATAAGACAGAAAGTGCCTAGAGTTTATTATCTAAAGTCTTGGGGTTCAGCCAAAGCTGGTGCTCTGTGACAACCTAGAGGGGAGGGATGGGGAGGGAGATGGGGGGAGTTTTAAGAGAGAGGGGATCTATGTACACTTATGACTGATTCAGGTTGATGTCTGGCAGAAACTAACACAACATTGTAATTATCCTCCAATTAAATTATCCTCCAGTGAAAAATAAAATAAAAGGCTGTACAGTCCTGGAGTCCAGTGGGAACGGCTCTGGGTCCCCTGCTAGTAAAGGGTCACATGCAGCTGTTGGGGGTGCTGGGGGAGTCAGGGCCCTGGGGCAAGGGTGGTGACCCCAGGAAAGCAGCAGAGATGGGAGCTCGGCAGAGAGGAGGTCTCCAGAAGGTTCTATCTCACTGGGAAAAGGAACCCTGGCCCCGTGAATGATTCCCAGAAATGCCTGGAACAAAAGCTGCAGTTCCATCCTCAGTAGGTGGAGTGAGAGCCAGCGATTTCAGTCCGTGAACCCACCTACTGAGACCCAGGGAAATCTGGGCGACATGAGATAGAAAGCAGACCTAATACCAGAAAAAAAACATTAACTCATGGCTAGGCAAATACAGTGTCAATGCTGGTCTGAAAGAAATACGGCCAAAGGAAATTTAAAAGAATTCTCTTCTATTTTTATCTGCATAACCTAAGGAACATTAAGTGGAATTCAATTCATAACTCTGAACAGGCCTCTTAGATCACTTCCAGCAATCTTTATTTGGCCTTGTATCGATTTGTAAATATTTTTATTTATAGAAACCTCCAAGAAAAGGAGAGGAGGAGAAGCAGGCAGTGGTCTATGTTATAAAAATGATCCTGAGGTAAAATTAAGTATGCCTCCCCACTCCCCGGCACCGTTGCCCACATCTTTTATTCATACAACAGAAGAACCACCTCTTCTTTCCTTCAGGGGCAGGAAATGTTGCTTAAAAGAACTTGAGTTTCACAGAGGAGGAAGGGCGGGTGGTAGACCGTATTTTCCCAAGGTCTCCTAACAATAATCTGTCACTCCACACAATCTTGTAGAAGCCAGCCACTCCTCCAGTGAGATGGAGAGACCAAATCCTCTCTTCCTGAACCTGGACAGCCCTCTGGGATGGCCCTGATCAGTAGCATGTGGCAGGAGAGAGCTGAGTCATTTCTGAAACTAAGCCGTGGAAATACCAGGCACTTTGTCACCCTTCTCCCTGGAAGCTCAGTCTTGGTCCCTCACGGCCATGCTCTGAGGAAGCCCAGACCTCATAGACGTATGTGGGTGTCCTGGCTTTCAGCCAGCTCAGGTCCTGGCCAAGAGCCAGCCTCAGCTGCCAAAGGTATGTGTGAAGTCATCTCCGGGTTCCTCCAGCCTCGGGATCTCAAGTCATCCACGGCTTTAGGTCTAAGTTGAGGCTCCAGACATGAAGGAGAAAAGACACGTTGTTGGTGTGTATTTCTGACCTACAGAAATTGTGAGCACGCTAAAATGGTTGTCTCACGGAACCAAGCATGAATGGTTATGTTGCGTAGGGTAACTTGAGCGGGCATTCTTTTTTCCTTTGATGGTGGAAGTCAGCAGACTCAGTAACAGTGCTCCACGACCCAGAGTGCTGAGGTGGAGCCTGTGGCTTACCTTGGTCAGTGGTCCTTGCAGGACCATGGAATGATCCACTTTCCCAGCACAGATGATGCAAAATGATAGCCCTTCACGGTGGGTTTAATTTCCCTCTGAAGAGTCTCTGTGTACCTATAATGATTCCAACAATTGATGGTCTCAGCCAAGAACAGGGGCACTTGGTCCTGCTTTCCCCTCTACCAGGAGGGCCTCCACTCTGTCTCTGGGCTTTGGTACCACCACCCTGCTCCCATCCAACCCTGAGAGGGCTCACCTGGGCCCTGGGACCCAGTGCATCACCCACCTCAGTCCAGGGATGACATGGACAGAGGGTCAATGTGTGTATAACCCCCTATGACTCTCAGGAGGCTTCCCAGGTGGCGCTAGTGGCAGAGAACCTGCCTGCCAATGCAGGAGACCCCAGAGACACAGGTTCCATCCCTAGATCTGGCAGATTCCCTGGAGGAAGTCATGGCAACTCACTCCAGTATTCTTGCCCGGAGAATCCCATGGACAGAAGAGCCTGGAGGGCTATAGCTCTGGGGTTGCAAAGAGTTAGACGGGACTGAAGTGATTTAGCATGCATGTAACTCTCAGGAACGGTGACGACTTCAGTGTGGAGGGCAGATTGGGTGCCTGGGGGGACATGCAGGGAGATGCGGCCTCATAGCAGGTGGGGGCCTGCATCTGGTGGGCTCAGACTTGTCCTCCAGGCAACAGTTACGGGCTGTGGGGGGTGGTCACACCAATACAGCAGATGCCGAAAGATGGCATACAGACGCTGACAGTGGTTTTGGAGAAGACTAGAGGGGATCTTTTTTAAGGAGAATTGATGGGATTGAGTTACCAACTGAAGGCTGAGCATCAGTTCATTTTAGTCACTCAGTTGTATCAGACTCTTTGCGAGCCCATGGACCGCAGCACGCCAGGCTTCCCTGTCCATCACCAACTCACAGAGCCTACTCCAACTCATGTCCATCACGTTGATGGTGCCATCCAACCATCTCATCCCTTCTCCTCCTGCCTTCAATCTTTCCCAGCATCAGGGTCTTTTCCAATGAGTCAGTTCTTTGCATCAGATGGCCAAAGTATTGGAGTTTCAGCTTCAGCATCAGTCCTTCCAAAGAAGAATCAGGACTGATTTCCTCAAGGATGGACTGGTTTGGTTTCTTTACAGTCCAAGGGACTCTCAAGAAGATTGAACATAGGAAGCCGTGATGGTGTTTTCTCAACTGGGTGATTGGAAAGTAAACCCATGAAACAAAAGCCAGAAGACAAGAAGCACAGTAAGTAAAGTGGCAGGAAAGACGAGAGAAAACAGTGAGCTGAATGGGTAGCCCAGACGGTTGAATTTGAGGAATGTATCTGAGGCCTGAGATGGGGATTCCAGGGGCGGAGCACTGGCAGCACAAGCCACAGGGATGTGCCCACATGTCCCAGGGAGGCAGGGTGTGCTCGTGGAGATGATGTGCCAAAGGGGTCACATGGCCTGATGCACTGAGGCAGGGGGAGCCACATGTCACTAGCAGAAGGGGAGCGAGAACTGGGAGACAATGTTCTCAGGGGAGAACCTTTTCTGGTGCCTGATGTGTTCCTTGCACTTAGTAGGTGCTCAGGAAATGTGCGTACATTGAAGAGGCCCATAAGCACATCCAACTGAGGCTCAAAGAAGACACCAGCCCCAAGGGAAGGAGCAACAGCAGGAAACAGGCGTGTCATTGAGCCGAGGTCTGCTGTGAGAGCACAGACGTATCAGCCTGCTGTGTGTCAACCGGAGACAAGGTGACACTTTCCCTCTGCTGTGTCAGGCAAGCTGCGACAGACCGTGAAAGGTGGCTGGTGTGCGCTGTGCCTGGAGCCCAGCTGCCAGGCAGAGGGCAGCCTTCTGGGAAGGGGTGAGCACCAGGGCACCACACCGCGGCCTTGCACGGTTCACACGCCTCCCATCAGAGTCATGGTTGCTGGCCTCCTCTTGACATTGGCAGGCTGGCCCCACGCAGGGGGCTCCTGCTTGTCATGTCAGCTGGCCACGGGATGCAGAGATGTGACAGCTGCGCTGGCGCCGGTGGGATGTCACGGCCAGGGACACAGAAGGACCGGTTTGTGCTGCTGAAGAGGAAAAAAAAAGCAGGAGAGAAAAATGCAGGCACTGGTGTGTTTGGGTCCTGGGGACAGAGGATGACGTCACACGCCATGCAGTATCCTTTCTCCTGGGGACTGAGGAGGAGAAACGGCCTCCACTCTCCCCTGGGGAGCTGATGCAAGGCTCGAAGAGAGAGATGAGAAGAAGCAGAGGATGAGGAGGGTGATGAAAAGAGAATTTGGAAAAACAGCCAGGGCAGCGATTCTGGCATCACAGGGTACTGTCAGTGTACACTTTTTTTTTCGGACTGTACTGGGTCTTGTTTATGGGACGCGGGTTTAGCTACTTTGGGGCATGTGGGATCTTAGTCCCCTTGCATTGAAAGGCAGATTCTTGACCACTAGACCACCAGGGAAGTCCCTGATTAGTATACGCTGAGCACTGAGTGCTCACCTTGCAGCTGTGATCTATATATGTCCGAAGTTCCCCTTTCTTCAACGTGGGTGGTCTTTCCCTGCTCCTGGATGAAGATTTAAGTGGACTCAGTAATATTTCCTTATGTTTCTAGGTGACCCTTCAGTCATTTCAATCCTATCCTCAGTCTCTATTCAATAATGAGATTGTCTCCATCAAGGTCCAAACCCTGGTATGACTTCACTCCTCTCCCTCCCCTGCCACCTTCTCAGGCTGATCAGGATGGAAACGAGCAACTGGCAGGAAGGCTGTTCTCTCATCCTGCTCCCTGGCTCCCTCCTCCACCCCACCCCCCATCCTGAAGGGACTGTGGGGGGCAGGGTGAGGGAAGATAGGAAGAGGGGGGCACAGCCCCTCCACCGCACTGTGTGTCCTGGAGCTGGACCCCACCAGCGGGCTCCCCAGGCCCCAGCCTTCAGGTGAGCTTGGCCGTTGGGGAGTTGTAGCCAGGGAGTAAGGAAGGTCCACATGTCTACTGCCTGCTCCCTCCCTGGGAAGAAGGTGGGGCTCCCGTCACTCGTCTGCTACCCTCTCTGGTCCTGGTGATCACTCCCTCCTCTTCCCACTCGAGCCCCAAACTCCGAGTGGCCAGGACCTTGATGGCTGCGGATAAGATAGCCCTTACAGCTCAGACAGGCTTCCTGCTCTGTCGCCGGTCAGAGGGTTGAAATTAACTTTTCTTCCCCTGGAGGCCTTTTCATCGACTCCAGAGAGGTTCCTGGTTCGTCCATCTCCTGCATGCCCCAGCCCTGGCCTCGGGGTCCTCCTCCTCAGCGCCCCCACACAACAGCACACCCCGAGCCTCTGCTGTGGGGCTTCTCACCTTTCCAGGGAGTCCTGACAGACAGCAGTCCAAACTACCATCATTGCCCACCTCCGGTCCTTAGGAAAGGCCCGCACAGCACTGCCCCCCTCCTGGGGTTTCTCAGGCATGAGTCAGGTACCAGACGATGTGCCCCAACTTCCGGAAACCCTCCTCAAAGCTCTCCACTGAGGCTCCCTGGAGAGCTTCTCACTAAGCCTGGACTACAAGGAAGGACCCTAAAGTGGACGTAAAAGGTGACGGCGCTCTCCAAAGACATGTGTTCATCTACCGTCACCTTCAAAGTCCCTCGAAAGCCCCTCACCCAGTAGGACTAAAGTGAGAACACCACACTACCCCAAGAATCTTCCAGCTTTATCCCCAAAGAGATAACCCTCCACAAAGCCCCCTCTACTCCGAGATCCTTTTTTCACATTCTCAAAGGGAGGGAGCAATTTTAAGGCCAGAGAAAGTAGGTTTGTGACTATTTCCTTGGAAAATATTGTCATGTGAATTGTTTCATTCACTTTGGTAGAAAAAAAAAAAACAACAACTCATATTGGAAATTTGGTTAAAATGATTTTAAAAGAATCCTATTTTAACAACTTGCTACACTATCTTAGGGCCAGTCCCTTGACCTTTGGGAGTCGACGTTGTTAAAACTGTAAAATGGGGACTTACCTGGTGGTGCAGTGGATGAGAGTCTGCCTGCCGATACAGGAGACACAGGTTCGATCCCTGGTCTGGGAAGACTCCACATTCTGGGAAGCAACTAATCTCATGCATCATTACTATTAAGCCCAAGCTCTATGAGCCATGACTGCTGAAGTCCATGCGCCCAAGAGCCTGTGCTCCACAACAAGAGACACCACCCATGAGAAGTCACCCCCTAGAAGCCCACGTACTGCAGCTAGGAGTAGCTCCCACTCTCTGCAACTAGAGGAAGCCTGCAGACAGACAGCAACAAAGATTCAGTGCAACCAAAATAAATAATGTTAAAAAGCTGTAAAACATGAGTGTGAGTGCCAAGGTATTCGTTTGGTCTCCTAGTACACAGATGTCCCTCGCTTTTATGAAAGACCTATGGTAGTATGTTCTCTCTAAATGAAGGAAATCAGGATGATTTTGGCTTTCATGAGAAAAGGGGAAGAGCAACCGCTGTGTTCAGCGTTTCTTTTCCAGTGATCTGCCATATAGAGCGGCAGTGAGAGGAGCCCCGCCGCCGAGTTTCTTCCCCTGGAACCACACTCAGCATCTCTGCATCCAGCCGCCAGGGCTGTGAACCGTGTCTGCGAGCAACTGCTTTATCTGGACGTAAGGCCATTGCTTCTTCGCTTTACACCACTTTGGTTTATACGGGGTTTCGTTATTTTTGAACGTAGCCCGTTTAGTTCCTTCGTCTTTCCTCTAAATTCTGCTTCAAAACGGAGTTTGTGTGCCTTTAGATTTTGCAGCTAAAAGGCACGAGTTGATGATACTTTTGGCATTCTACTTGGAAATCTCTTTCACTAACCCCAAGTCATCAGGGACACTTTTCCATGTTACCCCCAGGCAACAGTTTACCTAAACTTTCTCTGCAGAAGGAAGGTCTCCTTTGTTCGAGCGCTCAAGAGCCTTTTCCTGTTCGCACGGACAGCCACCGGGAGGCGAGTTTCGGTCGTCGGCCACAGAGGGGCGCTGCTCAGCCCCTCCCGCAGAGCGCCGGACGCGGGGAGCACCACGAGCCCGCAGCCTCCAGCTGCAGCGCCTTCAGCACTCACGCCAGCTCTGGCCACCTGCCTCTCCCTGGCTTCCCTGCAACCACTAAACGTGGCAGGGGCTGCCGGGCACAGCCATTTCTGTCCAATATGCCTGTCTTCATTCCATGGGCCATCTCGTCCTGGAGCCTCCAGCTGGGTTGGCTGAGACGTTCTCAGCGCTGCACGGCGGTCTGAGGCTCCGTTTAGCCAGCCCTCCTACAGCCTCCTCCTTCCGTGTCTTACGGATGCCAAGACTGTATCTAAAACCCGAAGTCTAAAGCCTCCAGCTCCCTCTCTTCATCATTCTAAGCCATTACCCTCAATAAGTCTCTCACACTTCTAAGTCTCTCTTGGTGTCTGCTTCCTGGAGGGAGCCAACTGTCACAAAACTCCTCAAGGTCCTTCTAGCTTCTGACGCCCCAAGCAATGACTATACATCTTTGGTTTTAGTTATGGTAACATGCCACTTCCATGTGCCAAATCCGGATCTGGTAGCTGTTGCTGCAGGACAAACTCTCCCTATGTCTGTAGGATGACAACAACAATTTTATTTTGCTCATGGTGTTGTGGGTCGGAGTTTGGGAAGGCGCATCTGGGCTGTTCTTTGGCTTGTCTCACGCAGCTGCAGCCAGACGGTGGCCAGGACTGGACGTCAAAGATGGTGCACGCAGAGGTCTGGCAGATGACGCCATCAGCTGAGAGGGCTTCTGGGGCTGTGGGCAGGAGCGCCTCCTGTGGCATCTCCAGCATGGCAGCTCCAAGGGAGTTGGACTTTTTACATGGCATCTGGATTCCCCCAGAGGGAATGTCCCAAGAGAATCAAATGGCAGTGATATGGCCTTTTCTGATTTAGCCCTGACAGCCACGTTGTTACTGTTTAGCCGCTAAGTCACGTTCAACTCTTTGTGACCCCATGGACTGTAGCCCACCAGAATCCTCTGTCCACGGGATTTCCCAAGCAAGAACACTGGAGTGGGTTGCCATCTCCTTCTCTCCAGGGGATCTTCCCAACCCAGGGACCAAACTCGAGTCTCCTGCACCACCAGAATCCTCTGTCCATGGGATTTCCCAAGCAAGAACACTGGAGTGGGTGGCCATCTCCTGCTCTCCAGGGGATCTTCCCAACCCAGGGATCAAACTCGAGTCTCCTGCATTGCAGGCAGATTCTTTACTGCTGAGCCACCTGGGAAACCCTTGACAACCGTGTAACATCGTTTTATCACTATGCTACAGGTTGTAAGCAAGTCACTAAGGTTGGCCCATATTCAAGACGAGAGACTAGAGAACCCATCTCTTGATGGGAGGAGAGTCAAATAATGTGCAGACATCCATAGTGACTGATTTGACAGTAGCAGGAACCAACAGTGACCTCCGTATATGGCACTATACCCCAGGGGTCCGTCCATCAGCTGCTGGCTGGCAGGTTGATTACACTGGAAGATTCCCACCCATCGTGGAAGAAGCGGCACCTTGTTCTTACTGGAATATACACTTTGAATATGACTCTGCCTTCCTCCCCTATAGCGCTTCTGCCAAAACCACTATCTGTGGGTTTACATAATGGCAGCCGTATTCACTGCCGCAGTACTTCATGGAGCACCGCCTCTGACCGGGGGACTCATTACAGCCATGAAGCATGCCCACGGAGCTGTGTCTATGGAGTTCACTGGACTCACCAAGTTCATCACCACTCTGGGGCAGCTGGCCTGGGAGAACACTGACGTGGCCTTTTGCGTACCCACCTATAGTGCCAACTGGGTGCTAATACTTTGTGTGGGTGAGATCATGTTCCTAAGGATGAAATGCAGACTCTCAATTGCTACCCAACATGTGGTGCTCTTTCTCCCAGGGCCAAGGAGCGTGGGTCTGGGAACAAGGGGTCGAAATGGGAGAGGTTCCTCTTGCTAACACCCCTAGTGACGGACAGGCCAGTTTTACTCCTGTTTCTGCAACTCTGGGCTCTGCTGGTTTAGAAGCATTGGTTCTGGAGGCAAGAGCACTTCCACTGGAGAACAAACAGAGCTGCCCTCTGACTGGACTCTATCACCACCTGAGGAGGTACATGTGTGCACATTTAACTGCCTTATTAACACCGACTCCTGAGGAACAGAGCAGATCCCAGGACTGCAACTGCTTATGTATTTCTTGATTTGTGTGTGGGGGGGGAGGGGTTGGGGGAGGAGTCAGGTTTACATGCTAGTAAGTCATGATCAGAGTAATGATAGTTTTCCTATATTGTATCTGGAATACTGAGTTAATAACGTTCTAGATAAAGCAGAGGTACCGGTTCAATGATCAGTGCTTTAATCCATGACTTCATCTATCTGCACAAGCCAGTGGTTCTGGGATTTACAATCAGAGTGTTTCTGTAACCGTTCTACGATTTGCTAAATATTTTTACTAGCCAATGCTTTAATACAAATGATACAGCATTTTGAAGGTACACGTTTTAATTGTAAACTGGTTTGAAAATATTAATGTACTAAATAGAAGCTAATGCATTGGAGTAGTAATACTAAAAATAACTGTGTCTACCTCATAAATAATATACACACATTCTCTGTATGGAGCACATCTGGGTCTGGCAGGTCACAGGCAGTGTGGCCTGAGATTTCAAATCAAAGGAGGCACTTCGGGATTATCTTCAAAGTCGAGATCTTCCTCACTTGGTATGATTTTGGCTTCAGCACGAACTCTTCTGGGCATGTGTTTTTTCTCCTGAACTATGCTGGCCACATCAGGAATGGAACGCTTGCTGGGGTCTACTTCCAGTCTCTCCATTTGCTGGCTTCTAGAACAACAAAAAGGGCAAAGGAAATGGAGATGTCATCTTGAAGTAAATTTTAAGCAGATTCCACTCCTTCATTCGTTTGTTTGGCAAACATCTGAAAGTACTATCCCTGGAGCATGGGGGCAGAAGTAGGAGACTGTTCCTGGATTCAAGTGGCTTAAAGCCTTGTAGAAGCAGGAGTCAACCCCTGAAGAAATAAGTTAAAGGGTGCTGCAGGGCCAGGCTAACACACAGGCAGGTGGAGGACAGGACAGTTGGCAGGCTCTGCTTACCTAAGACTTTTTTGGTGACTGAAATGATACAGTAGGCCAAGTCCCACAGCCAGGAGCAATAATAGAAACACACCCGGCAGGTTTCACTCTTGAGTGGAGCTAATCAGGAAACCAGAATTCAAAGAGCCACATGTACCCCAATGTTCATCGCTGCATTGTTTACAATAGCCAGGACATGGAAGCAACCTAGATGCCCATCAACTGACGAATGGATAAGAAAGCTGTGGTACATATACACAATGGAATATTACTCAGCATTAAAAAAAAAATTCATTTGAAGCAGTTCTACTCAGGTGGATGGAACTGGAGCCTATTATCCAGAGTGAAGTAAGCCAGAAGGAAAAACAACAATACAGTATACTAACACATATATACGGAATTTAGAAAGATGGTAACAAGAACCCAGCATGCGAGACAGCAAAAGGAATGCAGATGTATAGAATAGACTCGTGGACTCTGTGGATTAGGGCAGGGGTGGGATGATTTGGGAGAATGGCATTGAAACATGGTAAGTATCATATGTGTAATCAATCGCCAGCTCAGGATTGTTGCTCGGGGCTGGTGCATCGAGATTTCCCGGGGGAGGGAGTCGGGAGGGAGGAGGGAGGGGGGTTGTGGAGGGGGAGCATATGTACACCCATGGCGATATCATGTCATTGTATGGCAAAACCAATAAAAAAATATTTTGAATGGAATAAAAATAAATATATAACGAAAAAAAAAAAAAAAAGACCCTGCTGCTTCAGACAATCCAGCCTGCTGCGGTTGGCGTGCTCTGTCACTCAGTTGTGTTCGACTCTTTGCAACCCTTTGGACTGTAGCCTACCAGGCTCTTCTGTCCGTGGGATTTTGCAGGCAAGAATACTGGAGGAGACTGCCATTTCCTCCTCCAGGGGATCTTCATGACCCAGGGATTGAACCTTCGTCTCCCTCATCTCCTGCATTTCAGGTGGTTCCTTTTTTTTTAATTGAAGGCTAATTACAATATTGTAGTGGTTTTTGCTATACACTGACATGAAACAGCCATGAGTGTACATGTGTCCCCCATCCTGAACTCCCCTCCCACCTTCCTCCCCATCCCATTCTTCAGGGTTGTCCCAGTGCACCGGCTTTGAGTGTCAGGCGGGTCCTTTGCTGCTGAGCCATTGGGGAAGCCCATGGTTCGGCAGGGACACTCCTTCTACAAGTCCAGGTGTGTGCCAAGCTTAGCCTATGGTTCTTTCCCTCCCATGGGAACCTGCACCCAGTCCTCGCGGTGATAGCTGGAGTGAAATGGAACCAGGGAGCCCCTCTGCTGGCCAAGGAATCCCGCGATCACCATCATGTAGAAAACTCTAAATGATACAGTCCAAGGGCTGTGTTTCTGGCCATTTCCATTCCAGAGGCTTGGAGTTGGACCCCGTAAGCTGTAGTTATGTAAAGATCCTCCCAGGATGTGGGTGATTTTGAAATAATTTTGGAATCACGGTACCAATCATTCATTCACTCAGTTATTTGACAGATATACATTAAGAGCCTACTGCACTCAAGTAGCTGTGCTAGACATTAGCGATACCATGGTCTGTGCAGACAGACAAGTTTCCTGGGAACATCTCGGAGTACAGAGTAGTGCTCAATAGAAAAGTTATCTTGTCGTCATGTAACTCTCTCGCTGTCCATCTGTTCCCCTTGTCAGACTGGCATCTTTGAAGCAAAGATTTTGTCTCTTTCACCTTATATCTTTGGCATACAGCTTCACTGAATAAACAGTTGTTGAATAAATAGAAAAAATTCACTACTGTGGAATACTGAAATTAAATAGGCAATTAGCTCTGACCTATGTGGTTCAGACCATAAAGAATCTGCCTGCAGTGTCGGAGACCCAGGTTTGATCCCGGGGTCAGGAAGGTCCCCTGGAGGAGGGAATAGCTACCCACTCCAGTATTCTTGCCTGGAAAATTCCATGGACAGAGGAGCCTGGCAGGCTACAGTCCATGAGGTTGCAAAGAGTCAGACATGACTGAGCAATTAACCCTTTCACTTAAGGAAAATCACGGTCTACTCCAGGAGTTCCAAACCCATGTCCTCCGTCCAAAATCCTACAGCAGACACAACCTGGTGGGAAAGGGAGGTTCGATTTTCTTTGGAAAGTGTAAATTCTTTTGCTCTTGCAACCCTTCCCCCTCACGTCTGTAGCCTGCTCAGTCCTTGAAAGGATCTGACTTTGTGATTCCTTTGTATTTTGACTGGGCTTCCTTGGCAAAGAATCTACCTGCAATGCGGGAGACCCAGGTTCAATCCCTGGGTTGAAAGTATTTTGACTAATATACTTGGACCTGATGAAGAAAAACACAGATTGGATTTTAAAATGGCATTTTCTGAAGTCCCAGGTTATACACTATAAACTATGCAGGGAGTTTCAGTTTTCAAAGACTTACATCACAGTCATTATTAACATAGCTCTACTTCTTAATTATTCTATTCTTACTTAACAGGCTGTGATATCTATGGCTTAATTAAGTAAATATCTAAATTCATCTATGATAATTATGTTGTCCTTGACTTTGAAGAAAAGCAGCCCATCTCTCTTCTGGGCATATCTCTTGGGCTGTAGTTTCTGGATCACAGTAATAAACAGTGAATTTAGTAGTTGGTTATCAGCAGCGCCCCAACTTCAGATGTTCTGAGGAACAGTTTGTGTGCAGGGTTTTAATTACTCATGAATCCCTGGGGGTAGTAAGCAGTGAATAGCTAGGCCTGGGGCACTCAAGGACCACATTCATCCCCAAAATAAAGAGGAGAGGGAATTTTTTTCCCCTGCTGCTTCCTGCCTCACATCCGAGGCCTGAAGAGACAGATGCCTGCAGCTGGTTTTACCCATCACTTGGTTGTCAAACCAGAACCTCTGGCACCTAGTAAGAACAGGTGGAAGACAGCATGAATAAACTTATTATTATGGAAGAATGCAAAAGGAAAATATCTAAAATTAGTAGGCATAAACTACATCAAAGATTGAATCCTCTATTAAAGAATACAAAGGATTTTCAGGGCAGTGAAACTACTCTGCGTGACACTATAGTAGTGGATGCATGTCATTATTTGCTGTTGTTTAGTTGCTCAGTCATGTCTGACTCTTTGTGACCCTCTAGACTGTAGCCCGCAGGCAGGAGTACTGGAGCGGGTTGCTACTTCCTTCTCCAGGGGATCTTCTCAACCCATGGGTTGAATCCACGTGTCCTGCGTGTCTTGCATTGGCAGGTGGATTCTTTACTGCTGAGCCACCTGGGAAGCTGTTACACATTTGTCGAAATCCAAAGAACGCACAGCACCAAGACTGAGCTCTTATGCAAATTTTGGATGTGGGTGACAATGATGCAGGAAGGCAACTTCATCAGTTGTAACAAACCTTCTCCTCTGGCAGGGGGTGTGGACAACGAGGGAGGCTATGCACCTTAGGGGAAGGGGGTGTTTGGGAAACCTCTGTGCCTTTTACTTGATTTTGCTGTGAACCTAAGACTGGGCTAAAAGTCCATTAAAAAGAAAAAAAAAAAAAGACACCATGAGGAGAGTAAGAAGGGAAGCCCAAGAATGGGCCACATTTCATAATCTTGGATCCACCACTCACCAATTTTGCAATCTTGGGCAAACAACCCCATCTCTATGAACCTTGGTATGTTAGGAATAGGAGGATTTATTTGTAGTTATTTTGAAGATTAAAGATAATGCACAGCATCATATAGCACAGTATAGGCACTCAGTACTCAATAAACCCATCTTTGAGGAAGTCATCACAGGACCACAAGAGTTCACTGGGTCCATGACCTTCTTCCCAGACATGATCCCATCTGGTCCAGTGAACAAAACCCTCCTCCCCTCGATCTTCTCCCTCCACTCACTCTGTCTCCACCGTGTGAGGAAGGGACAACCCAGGCTGAGAGGGGATTGAGCGGCCTGTTCTGACCCCCGGCCCCCAGTGTCCTGCCCTGTGTAGCCCTTTCCCCCAAACCAACAAGCTGTCTGACCTTGTGCCCTCATGCAGTCTTTATAGGTGGCTATTTTGGGTCATGGGTTGCCCAGTCAGAGGCTGATATAATGTGAATAATGAATTCTGTTGATGATTCAAGAGCACCACAGACAACCTTCCCATGGATGTATCCTGAACGGACATGAGGTGATCCTTTCTCAATAACAAAAATGAAAAAGGTTTTGTGAAAATACTGCAGGAATTCCTTCTATAAAAAACTCTGCTAAGACATCTCTAATCATCAAGTATAATCACAGTGATGAGAGTCAGCCTGGAGTCTTGAAAACCAGCTCCAAACCACTGACAGTGACTTGGTTTCCAATCCCTGTGATTCCTCACAAATTAGATTCAGACTTTTTACAAGTTTGGATACTGCTGGGGATTAATTATGCCCATGAAGATTCACAGGAGTCCTAATACCCCTGAATCTCTTTAAGTGATGAGATGGTTAGAGAGCATCACTAATTCAAAATGGATTTGAGCAAACTCCTGGAGATAGTGGAGGACAGTGGAACTTGGAGTGCTGCAGCCCATGGGGTCACAGTCAGTCAGACATGACTTAGCAACTGAACAACAGCGATCTGAAATGGAAATTAATTAAGCTGGGAAACATGAGAGTAGCTTCCCAAGGTTAAAAACAGCAACCCGCTTTTCAGTAGGAATTCAGCTCCATACCTGTTGTTTAAACAAACTGCGTGTTTGAAAACCTCTACAAAACTTTGACAGTTGTCTTTGAATATAAGAATGCCTGACTGCTTGTATTATGCAAGACATAAATACAGCTCCTGCTCAGGTATTTTTATAGTGATAATTCTGGCATATACATTTGTATCACAAAGATAGTTTGCCTGGGTCCAAAATAGACTTTGCCATCTGGATGGTACGAGTCTGGAAATCTTGAAAAGGAGAAGGAAAGTTGAAAGAGCTGAGATGTTCATTCCAAGGATGAACTGAGAAGGAATGAGAGCTTTGTTCAAAATGCTCTAAGGATTGTTACTGCTTGTAGGGGGTAGGCATTGTTCTGAGGGTCTCTAGGGGTGGAGCTAGAACCTTCAGTTGGGAGTCTTTATGCTTTGTGACATTGGGGAATATTGTTGTTCAGTTGCTCAGTCACGTCTGACTCTTTACAACACCATGGACTGCAGCATGCCAGACTACACTGTCCTTCACCATCTCCTGGAGCTTGCTCAAACTCATGTCCACTGAGTTGATAATGTCGGTCACCCCCTTCTCCTGCCCTTAATCTTTCCCAGCATCAGGGTCTTTTCCAATGAGTTGGCTCTTCTCATCAGGTGGCCTAAGTCTTGGAGTTTCAGCATCAGCATCAGTCCTTCCAATGAATATTCAGGGTTTATTTCCTTTAGGATTGCCTGATTTTATCTCCTTGCTCTCCAAGGGACTCTCAAGAGTCTTCTCCAACACCACAGTTTGAAAGCATCAGCTCTTGGGCACTCAGCCTTCTTTATGGCCCAACTCTCACATGACTACTAGAAATTCTCCTGAGAAGGTGAGGGTCCTGTAGGGAAGGAAGCTTAAGCCAAGGCAGGAAGATGACCTGGGATTGACAGGAGGCCATACACAGGATCTCTCAGTCCCTGAGAGTTTTGGACACTATGATGGCACACGGGGGTCATAAAAGAGAGGCAATGTGAGCAGAGCATTGAGCAGCACCTCAACTGAGTCCTCGCAACAAACCACGGCTGCATGGTCTCCGGACAATCCAAATGCCTCCCTCCCTCATATTCCTTGTCTGCAAACTGAGGATGAAACTTGTGAGGATTAAATATGTTGCTATGGGTAAAGCACACAGACTGGCCTGATAGGAAGCAGGTGCCTGGTCAGTGTAGCCGTTCTATGGTGTTGATGTTGCCACTTCTATCAGTATCAGGGGAAATGGGGACCTAGACATGCACAGATCTGTGTCTGAGCCCTACAAACCAAGAGTTGAAGTTTGAGGAATAAACGTTCAGGGTATGAATCCTTTCTAAACGTTGGGTCACTGTACCTGGTGGGCAGGTACATTCTAGCCACCAAACAACAATGGAGAGAACTCTAAACAAAGCAAAAGATGGGCGATAGGGGTGGGCAGGGATGGTACCTCTTGCTTGTCTGCTCTCTGCTGCTGTCCGGCGTGCTTTTCAAGGGCTTTGACGTTCGTTGACAGACTGTGATTACTTCGGCCACCTGAAAATAAAAGCACAGCACAGTCCGTGATATGTTCTCTCTGATCTAGCTTCAAAAGTATACACCATATGTTTCCCAAATGCTGAAACATTTTAACTTTCACTGCATATTCCATGAAAGAGTCTTGACTTTAAGCCCCTACATGTGGATGAGAAAGGTAAAGTAGTTACCTTTCAGTAGTTAATGTATCAACCCTTATCCCTGGGGATACATTACAAGATTCCCAGGGCATGCCCCAGACGGCAGATAGTAAGATCCCCTGCAAGAGGAAAGGGCACCACACTGTAGCACATTCCAGTATTCTTGCCTGGAGAATTCCACTGACGGAGGAGCCTGGTGGGCTGCAGTCCGCAAAGAGTCAGACACGATTGAGCATGCGTGCGCGCACACACACACACACACACACACACACACACACACCCCAAATCCTACATGTTTGTTTTCTTTCTTTATGGATATACCTGTGATCAAGTTTAATTTATAAATTAGGCACAGTGAAATACTAAAAATAAATAGTAATAAAATTGAACAATTATAATGACATATTGTATGTTACACAATTGTAGAAATTTAATACCTTTCCATCTTAACTAAGCACCTGTCATGCATGGTGGCCATAATTTTTGCAGTTTGAGGTACAACAGCAAAAATAGCACAGAGTTCTTCCTTCTTCATAACTTCACGGATAGAAGATTCATTCTTACCCTAGATCTTAGCAATATATGGCTTTTTTCCCTTTCCTTATTAAGTTGGGAACTTTTACCTTTTCACTTAAAAGAAGCACTTGAAAGCTTCTTTTTTGGCATATCTGAGCTGCCAGCATCACTGGTCTTGCACTCTGAGATCATTATTACGTAAAATAGGGGTGGCCTGAACTCAAGCACAGCTGACCTGATAACCAAGGCAGATACTGACTCAGGAATAAGTGGGATTATTTTTGACATCCCAGGAGGGATGGAGCGGCATGGTGCAAGATTTCATCACACTGCTCAGAATGGCCCACAATTTTAAACTTATGAATTGTTTATTTCTGGAATTTTCCATTTACTATTTTCAGACAGCTGACGGTGCATAACTGAAACCAAGGACAGGGAAACCTTGGATGAGGGGGTACTACTTAGACCACAAATTGTAACTATGCATGTTAGTCTTGAAAAGCTACACAGGCTACACTTCATTTGCCCAAGGCCAAGCAGAGGGACCGAGTGAATTCACTCATTTAACAAGTATTTTCTGAGAGTGAACCTGGTGCATGCCAGACACTTTTGGGGGTGTTGTGGACATGGGGGTGACAGAGACACTGCCTTTGAGGAGCTCCCAGTGAATGTGCTGCAGGGGGAAATGGTCTGAGCTGGAAGCTCAAACCCCTAAACTGCCAGCTCCCTGGACCCCGGCTCCTTCCACTGCAAAGTGAGGGAATTAGATACAATCAGTTGCAAGGGTCTCTTCTCGATCTGAAAAATCCTTTAGTTCCATTATCTTTTAAACTGAATAAGCTCAGTGCTAAGCATGTTAAGGTCTCAATAAACATGACTGACGGACTTAATTCAGCAGAGAGCATTCAGACCCACACCTTCCCTTAGGGAAGCTCAGAGACAGAAGAGAGTTGTCGGGGCAGGGTGGGAAGAGGAGGGGGCTACCTGCTGGGCACGTGCCCATCTGAGCTGGGTGTGTGTGTGTTTCATTTAGCCCCCATCTGCCAATCTTCCTATGAGACAGGGATTACTGGTAGGCAGAGGGGGGAAAAATGAAACAAGTCAAAACTCCTCTCCTTGGTCCAGTGACCAAGGTGGGGACTTCCGTCCTTCCTTTTCAAGGGAGAAAGAGATCTGGAGTGGGTGTACATTCCTCTCTCCTCCACCCTCACCAGCTCCTTCTCTCGGATGACAGGATGCTTCACTTACTGGCCACATCTCACTGGCAGGCAGGGTCACCCCTCTGAAAAGTGAGTGCCACCGGCCACCCTTTCTCTGTCCTGCCTGAGACTTCCTGCCACAAGCAGTGATCAGATCCATGCAACTGATGAATGAAAAACACTAGGCTTGGACTCTGAGGATCCAGTTCTGCTCCCACCTGTTGGCCAGGCATGCTGGACTAATTATCTGTATTTGAGGAGTGAGTTAGCGGCCCTGGGTTAGCCTCAACCCTCAACCAGATTCTCCAATCCAATTACTAGACCTTTGCACTGGTGTGCTGGACACTGAATCAAGCTGATAGGTAGGGTCATGTGTTTCCCATCTGACTAGCGATTCTTGGCTGCATGAGCCATTGGTCAGAACCCCAGAAAACCCAGCCCCATGTTCATCATATGCATGCTTCAATACATGGATGATGAATGAACAAATGAAGCAATGCATCCTAGTCTGGGGGCTGTAGCATCAGATTTGGAGAGGTGAGTGTTCTTATTGTCCTCGATGGCAATCCATCTCCTTGTGGTGGTATATCAGTTCAGTTCAGTTCAGTATCTCTGACTCTTTGCGACCCCATGGACTGCAGCACGCCAGGCTTTCCTGTCCATCACCAACTCCCAGAGCTTGCTCAAACTCATGTCCTTTGAGTCAGTGATGTTCCCACCTTCAATCTTTCCCACCATCAGGGTCTTTTCAAATGAGTTGGCTGATCACATCAGGTGGCCAAAGTATTGGAGCTTCAGTTTCAGCATCAGTCCTTCCAATGAATATTCAGGAATGATTTCCTTTAGGATGGACTAGTTTGAGCTCCCCGCAGTCCAAGGGACTCTTGAGTCCTCTCCAACACCACAGTTCAAAAGCATCAATTCTTCGGTGCTCAGCTTATGGTCCAACTCTCACTTCCATACATGACTATTGGAAAAACCATAGCTTTGAGGACTTTTGTTGGCAAAGTAATGTTTCTGCTTTTTAATATGCTGTCTAGGTTGGGCATAGCTTTTCTTCCAAGAAGCAAATGTGTTTTAATTCCATAATGGTATACAGATCAGTTTTTTTTTTGATAGTGCAGCTGTATATTTTTCCACCATATTTTATAAAAATTCAATTTGTGTATGTGTGATTTAGTTCAGCCCCCTCCCATAGACCTCATGGGAGGGTCTATATGCAATGCAGAAATAAAAGATCTGCTTAAATACCTCTCTTTCACTCGTATTGAACATCCCACTAAGGAAAATATACCTTCAAGCATCACGGATGGTTTGTGTAATGGGCAGACTTCTGCTGAGACTTCAAAAGAGAGGAAAATAACAACAACAATGAGAGCTGCATGTTCCAAACACAGGAAATTACAAGGTTGGAAGAGTTTGTTCAGAAACATTTTTTAAAAAGATATATTCTGCATAGCAAAAACTTGTAGAAAAAAACCATGGAAGAACCAGCAATGAAAGCCACCAATGCAATGTTCGCTGAATAATTAGAGGAGGTGACTCATGCAAAGGTTCGCCCAAGGCAGCAGGTTTTTATTATTATCAAATGAGATTTGCTTTGGAGGGAGCTAATCTTAAAATGGTGTATTTACTATGTTTTAAAGTCTATTTCATGCCAATTTTATTGTTTTTCATTCATTTCTTGCTGGCCCATGATAAATTTTCAGATGTTCATGTGGCAGAGTAGAAATGTTTACACTACTTTAATGTGAAAACTTTCACTTTTTTTTTCTTTTTTAGTGTAATGGATACAAATATTTCCCCTGTGTTCCTGGCTGACCCTTAAAGAAATGGAAAGGGTTTCAGTTTCTACTGATGCCAGTTCTGGTTTATTAAGGGGCTTCCCAGGTGGCCCAGTGGTAAGGAATCCGCCTGCCAATGCAGGAGACTCAGGAGACTCGCAGCTCAACCCCTGGGTCAGGAAGATCTCCTGGAAAAGGAAATGGCAACTGACTTCAGTATTCTCGCCTGGGAAAATCACATGGACAGAGGAGCCTGGCGGGCTACAGTCCATGGGGTCATAAAGAGTCAGACATGACTGAAGCAACTGAGCATGCACACACTGGTTTATTAAGCCCCATTAATGTCAAATAAGAGGGCAAAGAAAGAGTTGAGGAGACTAAACAGAGATGGTCCCCAGTTGAGGGGAACAGAAGAGGTTGTAGGTGTTGGGATAATGAGAACTGGCACCTCCTTCCTGGGGTATGGGGGCAGCAGACCCCCTCTGAGAGGCAGGGTGGCAGCATGTGGAGAAGCAGTGCTGCCTGGGAGAACATCAGGTAATGATGGGGATGTTCCAGGCTGCCCCTGGAGCGCTTGAGTATTCGAGATATGATTAGTGTAACCGAGACATTAGAGTGTTCACTTTATTCCATCTTTAGAGTAATGTTAATTTCTACTGACCAAGCCAGAGAGAAGGGAACACGACCTGAGAGAGCCCCAAACCCAGCTGTGGGCTGCTTGACTCTGCTATAGGAGTGAAGGTCTCCTACCCATCCAGTTGCCCCTAGTGTATCTGTGGGCCTTGACCACATGGTCTTTTCAGCTCTGGAGCTCTCTGCCGCTTCCGGGACATGCCTGGGGCCTGGCCCTGGGTGAGAATCCGGAGCCTGTGTGTCGGTCTCTCTGGTCAACGTGGGGTATAAGGCTGCCCCCTTAGCCGGGCTCAGGACGGCTCCAAAGGACCACATGAGCCCCAGAGCTCACTGTGGCATCGGCTGGGGCCTCTGGCAGGCCAGCATCACCCCTCAGCTTCTCACTCTTCCCAATCCTGGATCCTCTCCTCCCACAGGAGTGGATCCCTAGGCTGCTCCCTAACAAACATTTTGCACCAGAATCTCTGTCTCAGAGTCTGCTTCCTGCGGAGCAGCAGCATCTGAGCACTTAAAAACACTTTTTTTTTCAATTACATCAAATGAAACCAATGTTAGTTAAAATTCATGAAAATGTCAACTTTAAGAATAAAAGCTTTAGAGCCAAAAGCACAGGTTTTGTATTGCTTTGTGCTATAAATGCAGTAATCAGAATGGGAGCATATGCATAATTAGGGTCTTAAAGTTCCCCCATTTCTAACACTGTTATTTGTCCCATAATAAAAAGATCAGACAGAGATTCTCTGTGTTTATGGAAATGCAAATAGCGTCACAAATTTGGAATTTTTCTTCATGGGAGTTTGCTGTGTACAGGAATCTCAATGTGTTGCTTACTTTTAAAAGATATTTTCAGCTCATTTAGTTTCACAGGTTCTTTTAAGTTTAAAAGTTAGGGGGAATTAAGAAATCAGCAGTGAGAAAACTACCAACACCAACACTCATATTAATACCAACATTCATCTTAACATCAATATTCATATGAATAGCAGGAAAAACTCTGCTGATAAGAGAGAGATCCAGTGTTTCCCGGCAGAGGACCGTAGGTTCAGAGGTCCAAGGTACTGAAACAGTGCCCTGTGGTTTCTCTGTCTGCAGCCCTCGTGCTATTCTTCTCTAGAAAACGATGCTCATTAACTTCAAGCTTCTTACTCATTTGTACAACAAGTGTTTAGGGATGACTAATGGAAAAGCTGTAAGAACCAAAATATGTTTAATAAATTACATAATGTGGGCCAACTGGCTTCTTGAATCCACAGAGGGAAATGTAATCAACAGCTTGAAAATTCAACTGTGGGACACGCACAAAGGTACAGATTAACATTTTAATAGTGTTACATATTTTTTTAAAAAAATGATTTTTGATATAGACCACTTTTTAAAGTCTTTATGAATTTGTTACAGTACTTCTTTTGTTTCATGTCTTGGATTTTTTGGCTGCCAGGCATGTGGGATCGTAGCTTCCCGACCAGGGATCAAACTTATAACCCCTGGAAGGCAAAGTCTTAACCACAGGACCAGTAGGAAAGTCCCACTAGTTTATACTATTTTAACTCATGCGTGCATGCTAAGTCACTTCAGTCGTGTCTGACTCTTTGCAACCCCCTGGACTGTAGCCCACCAGGCTCCTCTGTCCATGGGATTTCCCAGGCAAGAGTACTGGAGTGGACTGTCATTTTCTTCTCCAGGGGATCTTCCCCACCCAGGGATCAAAACTGTGTCTCCTGTATTGCAGGTAAATTTTTTACCACTAAGCCACCAGGGAGAACTTGTATTTTATATAACGTACAGTCTAATAAATATAGTTAAATCTTTATACTATTTTTGTTACTACAGAATAATCTTTGTTCCATTAAATGCTTTTGTGCTTTAAATTTCATCATATCCAATATTAATTTTGTCATAACTACTCTAATTTTGCTTGCATTCAGCTAATACAGCTTTATTCATTCTTTTCTTTATATATTTCCCGTCTTTTAGAGTCTTATAAACAAGACAGAAGAACCAATTTTACAACCATTAACTTCCCTACAGACTTTCTGCATTTAATGTTTCCTTCTTCGTGCTTTCTGACTTTTGTTTGCACTTAGCTTCTATAATGCTTTGTAATTTATATATTTTTATTTAATTCTACTCAACTTCCCTAAAAAACTTTATATTAAATATCAACATGAATAAACTAACATATATATATATATATATATATATATATATATATAGGGGTTGTGAAATAAAAAGCATATATTAGTAGGCGCTCTCCTCTTTTCATGTTTTAATCTAATCTTTATAAATCAAATAATTGTCCTTTTTGTATCACCTACACCACTTCTTTCAAGGCAATAATGACCTTTTGAATCCCTCTGAAACATTATTCAAAACAATTAAAGCTATTTCAATAAGATTATGGACTTTGAGAATAATACTTTAGAGAGATGACTGTGTCTCAGGACTGACTGGTGGGTGAGGGAAGGTAATGGGTACAGGGGAATGGGTCCCATTGTGTCCTCATTATGTCCTCAGCAGGAAGCTACCATAGCCTCGGTCCTCACTCTGCCAGATATCCCTAGGGTACCTAACTCAGGACACACTTCCCTCCTTCTCTGCATTTCCAGGACTCTACCCCAGGTGCCTACTGCACAGTGGGTGCATGCTCAGTCGCTCAGTTGTGTCCGACTTTTTGTGACCCCACGGGCTGCAGCCCGTCAGGCTCCTCTGTCCATGGGATTCTCCAGGCAAGAATACTGGAGTGGGTTGCCACTTCCTCCTTCAGGGGATCCTCCAGACCCAGGGATCAAACCAGCGTCCCTTGCATCTCCTGCATTGGCAGGCAGATTCTTTACCACCGAGCCACCTGTAGGTACTCATTAACATGCACAGAATATGTGAATAAGTGAATGGATGAATCGAAACAGGTTAGAACTAAGAGCAAAGAGCCCTGGAGCTGCTCATTCCCGCCTATTCTGTCTACAAATGAGGAAGAGGCAGGGCTGTTATGGGCTGCAGCTTCTTGCATGCTGGCTCCTGTTGCGCTGGGTCCAACAGAGCAGGAGAGATTTAGGGAACCATAGAAGATTCCCATAGTTATGACTATGACAGTCGTCTCTGAGTTAGTAACATCATTTCAAGTTTAAGCAGAGAATGAGAAGCTAAGTTACTTAACAAGTGTCTGAGCTTGTCTGCAACTGGGACTTGGAAACTGAGGCAAAGAGCTGGTCTGGGTCAGTGGCTTCAACGAGGAGGAGACTGGAAGAAGGACCTCACACTTATTTTTCACTCCACAGCAATTTGCACTGTACTTCATTCATCTTGCTGTTGTTTGGTCCCTAAGTCGTGTCTGACCCTTTGTGACCCCATGGACTTTGATCCCTCGGTCAGGAAGATCCCTTGGAGAAGGAAATGGCAACCCACTCCAGTATCCTTGCCTGGGAAATCCTATGGACAGAGGAACCTAGTGGCCTGGCTTTATGCTAAGTGCTTAATAAATCTTTGATAAACAGAATAAATATTTTAATTGATTCATTAAAAATTCATTGTCTAAAGTTTTTCAGAATTTTGCAGAACGTTTTCCATTTCTGAGTTCTAGCACCTCATTTCCACATTGTGGCAAGCCAAACATGCTAAATAATTCCCTCATCTGATATTAATAACTTCCATATAATTTATTTATGGGTGCAGTATGTTTTTCCTCCACTATCATTTTGCTTTGGTACACACATTTAACATCTTCACCCATGCCTCATAAGTAGTTTCTAAAAATGTCTCTACTGTTTTTTCTTTATAAAACTTCCAAGCTGTCTAAGCGCATTAGATAACAACCTGCCTTGACATAAGCCAGTTGTTTGATTTGGGGGGTTGAGCCACTTACTGGGTGAATAGTACCCCTCAGTGAGGTCCCTCAAGACTGAAACAGATTATTATCTAGCAAAACTTATCTCAACTTTAGAAGAAAGGGACACTTGTATATCGTTCACTTTCTTACATATTTCTGGCATTCATGTTAATCGATTATCCATAATATTGGCATCGAACATTTAAATATGCAAAGTTCCAATTCCTAGCAAGGAATATTCTTAATATAAAATTTCAGGATCAAAAAGACTTTTTTTATTTTCCTCTGGCATTAGAGGAAGTTAATATATGTACCCAGATTTATTGTTGACATTTTAACAACTTCATGATTTGTTAACTGTGTTCTGATTGACTTCACTAAGAAAGGCACATAATTCACCAAGCCTGTTAAAAAAAGATTCCTTTAAAGAAAACAAGCTCCTTTTTTTCTCTTTAAAAAGGTCATTAATCCTAATTAGAAAATAAATAAATTACCATTAGTACATTATTTGAAAATCTTTGAACAGATAAAAATACCTGTATAAGTCTAATATTTTGAAGTACCTTCTATCTCAAATAAAGACAACTGGCAGCAAAGAAAATTTAGATTTTTGAAAACTGATCAGAAAAATAAAAAGGATAAGAATATTGACTTTGATTCCAAAGATACCCAAGCTGTCTGAGGAAAAATTTTAAAGGTGTAATTACTGATATTTATATGTACAATCAATACTGACAGGTGCACACAGTTTCATGGCTTTGAAATAAAAGGAGAACAAATCTAAATATCAAACAGTTCCTTCAAAATTCTTTCATACTTGAAAAGTGCAATCTTATCTTGACAGTTCCCCATGAAGGATCATCCACACACACACCCTAAAATTGAAAATGATATTTTATTAGGTTAGGACAAACATCAAGAAGGATAACGATGTTTTAAAAGAAGAGATGGCGAGTTTACATCACTCCACTCCCCACCTCCTACAACAGGGAACAGCCATCAACCAAATATTCTCAGGGGTTGGTTACTACTGTCCCAGCTCCATCACCCCTTAAGTAGAGGTATTCTGAAGTATGTGTTTTTCAGTCTTCCCAGGGGGCTCAGTGGTGAAAGAATCCACTTGCCAATACAGGAGATTTGGGTTCTATCCCTGGGTCGGGAAGATCCCCTGGAGAAGGAAATGACAACTCACTTCAGCATTCTTGCCTGGAGAACCTCATGGACAGAGGAACCTGGTGGGCTACAGTCCATGGGGTTGCATAGAGTCAGACATGACTGAACAACTAACTCTTACACTTTTACAGAGCAGATGGGCTTCCTTGGTGGCTCAGTGATAAAGAATGCCCCTGCCAATGCAGGAGACGCAGAAGACAAGGGTTCGATCCTTGGGTTGGGAAGATCTCCTGGAAAAGGAAATGGCAACCCATTCCAGAATTCTTGCCTGGGAAATCTCATGGACAGAGGAGCCTGGTGGGCTATAGTCCACAGGGCTCAAGAGACTCAACAAGAATGAAGTATTCTGCACAGTCTCCCAGAGCTTCCCCACTGGGGTTGCTGGCACTTCCCTTGGTTGCCCCCCTCTCCTACTTCCTGATCAGCACCCTCTTACTTCTCAAATAAACCACTGTACTAATATCTCTCAGGTAGCTTCCACTTCCAGGGAGGCCACAAATTTTAAAAAGTGTTTTACAGGCCAAATGTGAGTCTGTGTCTCACAATTTAATAGACAGCAAGAGATCAAAGCAGTCAATCCTAAAGAAAATCAACCCTGAATATTCACTGGAAGAACTGAGGCTGAAGCTGAAGCTCCAGTACTTTGGCCACCTGATGCAAACAGCTGTCTCATTAGAAAAGATCCTGATGCTGGAAAAGATTGAAGGCAGGAAGAGAAGGGGATGATTAAGGATGAGATGGTAGGATGGCATCACTGACTCAATGGACAAGAGTTTGAGCAAACTCTGGGAGATGGTGAAGAACAGGGAAGCCTGGCATACTATAGTCCATAGGGTTGCAAAGAGTTGTACATAACTTAGCAACTGAACAGCAACAACAATAATCACTTTGGGACTCTCAGGTTTCCCTTCAGAAGGAAGAGTAGGAGCCTGGTGTAGATTCCAAAACACCGACTAACTTAACACTGGGATCCTGCTCGAGTCTCTGTGAACACCTCATTTAACTTTCACTGTGGGCTCAATACTTAGTTGAAAAAAGAAATATATCTACCGACTGCCTATCTACCTATAATTTGAGTCCACAGATGATGTTAATGTCTAGAAGCCTGGGTTTTGCCAGGCATGTGTAGATGGTACTCACTACTGTCACTCAAGTCCACGGCCCAGTTTGATAGCTGTTTAGACAGGCGGAGACTTTCTCAGGCCCGGCTGGCTTCTTACTCATCTTTCTCTGGGTTGTGGTCCTTTGGAGTCACATCTCAAAATGGGCATGGCTTCCTAGAGCCCACCTAACATGGCTTCCCTGTTAGGCTCTGGACTTTGGCTTTTTTCTTCTCATCCCTGTGTGGTCACTGGAAGCATGGTTTATTCTCTCAGTCTTTCCTTCAATCAGTGGGCAGTAATTGCTCATCATCTCATCACTGTCAAGATGTTTTTAAAATATGTAGTCCACATTCCTAAATTTTCTTTAGTGTGTCTGTCACTCCTAATGATCTGCTTGGCAACTAGCAGATGGTGGAGCTCTAGAGATGTTATTGACAGTCACAAGCCTATGTAGAGAGTGAGTGTAGAGAAGAGAAGTGAGATTCCAGGATTGAATGATGGACATGCCAACTTTCAGAGGCCTGGGCAGGAGAAAGATCCAGCAAAGAAGCATCCAGTGGCAGATACCATCAGTGAGCAGGACCTAAGAGAACCAAATCAAAGGGGTGTGTCTAATGCCAAGTGACACCTGTTTAAAAATGGAGGGGCTGATTAATGGTGTAAAATCCTTTTGAAAGGTCACAGAAGAGGAGGAAGGGGGCTGACTGCTGGATCTAGTCATGTAGAGAGGACTGGAAACCTCAGAAAGATATGTTTCATGGATGGGGGTGGGTACACTGGAGAAGAGAGGAATACCTCATTGGGGTTAGTTTTAGAAATTGTGAGAAAAGAATTGGAACAGAAAATATAGATGCCTGTGTTCAGAGTTTTGCTGTGAAGCAGGTCAGAGCAGTTAAGTAGAGGGGAATGTTTTTATTTTGTATTGCTTTTATTTTGGAGAAGGAGATGTTTTAGCATGTTTTCTAATATAAGTTGTGTGTGGAGAAAATTCAGTGAAGATGCAGAAGAGAGAATTGTCAGAAGGGAAAAATAGCCTTTCATAAGCAAGTGCAAATAGGAGCTACCACATACCTGGAGAGCTCAGATAGAGCACAGACAGTTCATTCATAGGATAAGGATGGCCAAGGAAGCCAAGTGGGGAAAGATATGATGTTTGGGGTATGTGGAGACCATCCTTCGATGCTTCTATTTTTTCAGCACTGCAAGTTTTTAGGAATGAGCTGAGGAAGAGAGAGAATGTTCTACAAGAGTAGAAGTATGAATGGAACAGAAAACTCCAGCAAGATGACCAGGTGGCCCTCACTCTAGACCATCTTGAAGTTATGTTGGGCATATCATAAGCATATTTGAGTAGAGATAAAGTACTGAGAAATGTCTTCAAATAATAAGGGAAAGGGCATCTGAGACTGTTTTCTAGAATCATGGTCTGTAATATTGACCTTTTAATATGTGACCTTTGTCTCCTGTGCTAAATAAAGCAAAATTAAGAAGGATGCTCACCAAGTGAAGCTGTAAATATATTTTGCTGTTCAGTTCAGATGGCACCTTCTTTAACCTCAGTTAATTATTCTGAAAGAACACCCAAAGGAAATCAGGAAGCATATTCTTGGAGTGCTCCTGGAACTTGTCAGTTGAGACTCTAGATGAGAGTTTAATTGAATGACGATGCAAGTTTCCCTGTGAATGCAAAGTCTCAGTTAAATCTTGTTAAGTTGGACTGTGATGAGATCATGTGGCAGATACTCTGGGCTGATGATAAGACTGTTCATGGACATACCAGTGAGTCTGACTACACATTTAAGAAATATATCGAAGGACAAGCATAAACTCTCAGAAAATCTGACAGGGAGCAATTCTACTCAGAATAGGAGCTAAAGTCATACATGAAAGTGAAAGTCGCTCAGTCATGGCGGGCTCTTTGCCACCCCATGGACTATACAGTCCGTGGAATTCTCCAGACCGGAATACTGGACTGGGTAGCCACTCCCTTCTCTAGGAGACCTTCCCAACCCAGGGACTGAACCCAGGTCTCTTGCATTGTAGGCAGATTCTTTACCAGGCGAGCCACCAGGGAAGCCCAAGAATACTGGAGTGGGTAACCTATCCTTTCTCCAGCAGATCTTCCCGACCCAGGAACTGAACAGGATCTCCTGACTTGCAAGCAGATTCTTTACCAGCTGAGCTATCAGGGTAATGGATAATATTAATTAACAGTAATATGAGTGCAGGGTGTATTATGCCCAAAGTGGTCACCTAGGTGCTTTATATATTCATTTATATAATCCTCAATACAAACTTTTGAGGTGTAACTGATCATTGATATTGTATGGACAAGGAGTCTAAGGCACAGAGGGATAAATAATTTGCTCAAGGTCATGCAGCTGTTGAGTAGAAGTATCAAGATTTAACCCAGGTTCTCTGGCTCCAGAGGCCATCTCTTTTCACTGTCTCTAAATGGTAACAACAATAAAAATTCAAATGGCATTCCTGGAGGCAGAATTGGATGAAATTCTTTGAAAGTTAACCTGGAATAACATGCATGGAAAAATAATGAGGAGGGAGAATAGTAATTAGGGGAGATTCTTGTTGTAAACATTAAAATGTATTTTAAAGTTGCATTTAATGTATTTACTTGCTCATCAAAAATTTATTAACTCTTTGCCTGGCTCAGTTCTAGGTACCAGTGACACAGCAGTAATAAGAGCAGATAGGAGTCCCTTTTCTCATGAAGCTTAAATTTTTGTTGATGGAGACAAAGAAAGAAACAATTAAATACATGACTTCCCAGTGGTGATACATTCTTCTGAAGAAAAATACAGCAGAAACAGAGGTAGGGAAGGGGAAGCTTTCTAAATACTGGGATCAGGAAAGAACTCATGGTGAAATAACACTTAAAAAAAAAAAACCATAGCAAAAAATCAACCAAGCCAAAAGCTGGTTCTTTGAGAAGATAAATAAAATTGACAAACCATTAGCCAGACTCATCAAGAAACAAAGGGAGAAGAACCAAATCAACAGAATTAGAAATGAAAACGGAGAGATCACAACAGAAAACACAGAAATACAAAGGATCATAAGAGACTATTATCAGCAACTATATGCAAATAAACTGGACAATTTGGATGAAATGGACAAATTCCTAGAAAAGTATAACTTTCCAAGACTAAACCAGGAAGAGATAGATAATATTAATAGACCTATCACAAGCACGGAAATTGAAACCGTAATCAGAAATCTTCCAAAAAACAAAAGCCCAGGACCAGATGGCTTCACAGCTGAATTCTACCAAAAATTTAGAGAAGAGCTAACACCTATTCTACTCAAACTCTTCTAGAAAATTGCAGACGAAGGTAAACTTCCAAACTCATTCTATGAGGCCTCCATCACCCTAATTCCAAAACCCGGCAAAGATGCCACAAAAAAAAGAAAACTACAGGCCAATATCACTGATGAACTTAGATGCAAAAATCCTCAACAAAATTCTAGCAAATAGAATCCAACAACACATCAAAAAGATCATACATCATGATCAAGTAGGCTTTATCCCAGGGATGCAAGGATTCTTCAATATTCGTAAATCGATCAATGTAATACACATTAACAAATTGAAAAATAAAAATCACATGATTATCTCAATAGATGCAGAGAAAGCCTTTGACAAAATTCAACATCCATTTATGATAAAAACCCTCCAAAAAGTAGGAATAGAAGGAACATACCTCAACATAATAAAAGCTATATATGACAAACCCACAGCAAACATTATCCTCAATGGTGAAAAACTGGAAGCATTCCCCCTGAAATCAGGGACAAGACAAGGGTGCCCACTCTCACCACTACTATTCAACATAGTTTTGGAAGTTTTGGCCACAGCAATCAGAGCAGATAAAGAAATCAAAGGAATACA
>ML661883.1:6650450-6884523 GCA_007570785.1 Antilocapra americana | reverse complement strand
TCGCCAGCCCAGGATTGATGCTCGGGACTGGTGCAGCGAGATTTCCCAGGGGGGGGGGAGGAGGGAGGGGGGTTCCGGAGGGGAAGCATATGTAAACCCATGGTGATATCATGACAATGTATGGCAAAAACAATAATAAAAAAAAAAAAACCCAAAAGAAGGGAGAGAGCAAACCATGAGGATACCTGGGTGACTGGCATTCTAGCAGAGGGAGAGCAAGTACTAAGGACCAGGGTAGGAGGCTGCTTGTCACATCTGTGAAACGGCAAGGAGGCCAGGGTGGCTGGAATGATGAGGGGGTGAAGTGACAGAAGATAATGTCAGAGGGTCACAGCAGGAGAAGGTTATTAGGGGGATCTTGCTTTTAACTCTGACTAGAAAACATGACTTGGTCTAATTTACACACACTGTAAAATGATCATTTGGCTGCTGTGTTGAGAAAAGGATTAACGACTCTTCCCTCAACAAGAATAGTGAATTTCTGGCTGACGGATGACACCGTGGGTCCACATTTCTTGAATGGATATACCTAATGGAATAAATGGCAACAGGCACTGGAGACAGAGACTCTACACGGATCCCAAAAGCTAAGACTAAGGAATAAAACAGTGCTGGAAACGAGTGGGAAATGCCACTGACCCGTGGAGCAGGACTGAGAAACACAATGCTTGCGAGACACACAATGCTTCCTCCGCCTCTATCACTGGGCAGTTGACCATCTATTCCCTAGTATCACTTTCTTTCCTTCTTTTTTTAATTTTATTTATCTTTGGCTGTGCTGGGACTTCACTGCTGCTCGGGCTTTCCCAGTTGCAGCGAGCGGGGCTACTCTTCGTTGCGGTGCGTGGGCTTCTCCTGTCTGTGTGCAGGCTTCAGCAGCCTCGGGCTCGGGAGTGCGGGCTCAGCTGTGGCCCAGGGGTTTAGCTGCCCTGCAGCATGCGTACTCTTCCCAGACCAGGGATAGGACCCCTGCCCCCTGTACTGGCAGGCGGATTCCTAACCACTGGACCACCAGGGAAGTCCCCTAATGTCACTTTCTGAGAAAGCCAGAGTATTTTTCCATCCACAACCCCACCCAGATCTTCCAGCTAAGGCATCAACCCTTGAAATCATAGTGGAGGAGATGGCCTTCTGGGAGACGTGGGACCCACAAGTTATAATGATGGCCAATGGAGACAGGAATTCTGTAGGGAATGGTAGGGATTGTGATGTCTGGATATTATACCAACCCACAAAAACAGACTCGGTACCAGATGTTGGGAAGCATCTCGTATCATGGAGCTAGCACGAGAGAAGAGCCTTTGGGTGTGGAGCTGAGCTGGGAGAACCCACCAGCAGGTCAGCAAGGGAATATTCAGCCACGATCCCTGTGACAAAGAACAGACATGAGACTGGCCTGCTTATCAACACCCAGTCTGTACAGACCCAGCCTCATTCAGGGGCAGGAAAAGAAAAAAGATCCATTTAACATCTATGACAAAATGCTGAGTAAAGTAGCTAATAAGAAATAGTTGAGCAGTTTGTGGGTTCCATTACAAATTTTACATCCTTGAAAAAATGTATACAAAATTCATCACTGAATTTACACACAGTTGTAGTCGTCACAGCACAGACATCATCAAATAGATTAGCTCTTTACAAATAATCTTTACAAATACTATCACAAAGAAGAACAACTAAACAGCAAATTTGATCTTCTTTTCATTAATTTATAGTATCCAAGTATTATAAACTACCAAGGACAATTTTAGATATTTCCTGAGTTATCACTTAACATATTGGCAACACTGTTTCCTATGAATGGATCAAAAGTACACCTAAGTGTCTACATGATTTTTATGCTTTAAAACTCTAAGAAGATGTCTCAGTCATTGTAAGGTGGGTCAGACCGACAATTCCACAGTAAGCCTAGACACACAAGATGGTTCCGTTGGTTAAAACTTCAGTACTTGAACTGTTTAAATCCACAGGAACTATGAAGATGCTAATTTTTAGTAATACTTATTTTCAATAGTAACCATAAGTGAAGTTAAATTTTTTATTTTTAACTTCTGAAGATGTTTTAAGAGAAAAGCTTTTATTCTTTGAGTTTTATAGTCCTTGCAAATACCTAACTCATAAATGAAAAACAACTAATTCTGGGAAAGTAAGTATTCTCCAAAGGTTGATTTTATCGACTAGCTACCTTTTAGGAGGAATCATTATGAGGTATATAAAAGAAATTATAAAAGGTAATAATTATTAGTTAATAATTTAATAACAATTTCAAAGGACTAATGATAGGGATAGCTTGACATCAATGTTACTTTAACACGATAGTCTAAAATCTTTTTTTTAAAGTCTTTATTGAATTTGTTACAACATTGCTTCTGTTTTTTGTTTTTTATTTCTTATTTTGGAGTTTTGGCCAAGAGGCATGTGAGATCTCAGCTCCCTGACCAGGGATCATACCCACACTCCCTGCATTGGAAGGCCAAGTCTCAACAACAAGACCACTGGGGAAGTCTCTAAAATCTTAAAAAGTATGTATCTCAAAGGAAAAACTGCTACTCAGTTTATTACTGAGAAAAAAAGGAGCCTTCTGATTCTTTCTGTGTAAATTATCCACCTTCAACTAAGCACTTCTAAAATGCTTTTTCTCTAATAAGCCATTTTTTATGCTTTGCATATGTATTTAACATGAAAAATTTAAACAGATATAAAAACAGAAAGGATGATGGAAATAGAATGTTGTATTTATTTAAAAGATTCATGGGAAAAGAGAGCAGAGGTCTTCTGATCAATAGCCTGGCACCCTGTAAAAGGTACACAAATTGCACATCTTGATTTCCTTTTAGGAAATCAGCGATTACCTTTTAATCTGTGGTTTCTCACAATGGAAATTAAAAAAAAAAAAACTAAAAAAAAGAACAATGTTGATCACAGTGTCATTCAGATGTCTCTGTCAAAACACCAAAGTAATTGAGTTATCTCTTAGATTTCCCTATAGGATATTTTAACCAGCACAGAAGCGTTTCCTTCATTTGTTGTTGTCAACAAGGACAATGAGATTCTTACAGTCATGTTTGTTGTCTTATTGCTTGACAACAAATTGTATTTGCTGTTTTATGGCCTCAGAGTAAAAATACATAATTGATTACTCAGAATCAATCTGTTACAAAACTGGATTTAGGATAATGAAGGATTAGTAAATCATTATAGAAACCTTATTGGTTAATCATGTTTATTATCTCTGTGCCCCCCAGGTCCCTTTTCTTCCTCAAAAGAACCTCCTCTTCCCCCTTTGAAATCTGAGTTGGGCAAAGCTGACCCCATCTTCAGCTCTAGGCATGAGACTGTCTTTGTTGTTTAGTAGCTAAGTAGTGTCCAACTCTTTTGTGACCCTATGGACTATAGCCTGCCAGGCTTCTCTGTCCATGGGCTTTCCCAGGCAAGAATACTGGAGTGGGTTGCCATTTTCTTCTCCGGGGATCTTCCCGACCCAGGGATAGAACCTGTGTCTCCTGCATTGGCAGGCAGATTCTTTACCACTGAGTCACCAGGGAAGCCCATGGCATGAGATAATAGTAACCAAACACAAAATAATAGGAATGAAGAAAGGATGACCATCTCTTTGACCAGAGATGCTCCACTGTCCACAGTCAAGCTCATCAAGATCTGTTGGACTCTTCAGCTAAATTGACCAAACCAGTGAAGCGGAGATTTTATTCCATAGTGATAGGAGAAGGCCTTTCTTTGTGCCTTTCTTTGATTCCATATCTTCATGCAAGGTAAGAATGAGAAATCAAGTCACCTTAGTTACTGCTAGTGCTCAGGTAAGGAAGGAAGCTGGCTTGAGGACAAAGCTACATCAGAAAGGGTTTTAACATTCCCTTGCCTGGACCCTCTCTACCTTCCATATGTAGAATGCTTCTTTATGGTGAAAGACAGTTTTGTTTGGGGTTTCCTGCAGCTTCCAGCATGAAACATCCTAACTCATTCACAGAGTCTGTATTGAGGAATCCAAACTTTCTGTACAGACAAGTGATTTTTTTTTAAAGTTTAATTTCTTTACGTTCTTTCAGGGTTGTCATCTGCCCCTGTTAAACCTGTTCCAGCTTCTAAAAAGCTTCTGTATCAGACGTTCAGCTCTGAGATCAAGGTTAAGGAGTCTGAAAGCCAGGTGAGGGGAAGATGTCGGTCTTCAGAAGTCAGCCATATCTAAAGGACATGTACTTCTGTTCTCTATGTCTGTGAATCTGTTCCTGTTTTGTATATAAATTCCTTTGCATTTTTTTGAGACTCTATATGTAAGTGATATCATATAGTATTTGTTTCTCTCTGTCTGACATTTAGCAGAAGAGGGAGGAGGAAGGACAAGTTAGGAGGATATCATTAACAGATACAAACTACTATCCATAAAATATATAAGCAACAGTGATTTACTATAAAGTACAGAGTTATATTCAGCATTTTGTAAAACCTATAATGGAAAGTAATTTGCGAAACAAAAAAACCTGAATCAATGCTGTACACCTGAAACTAGTGCAATATTATAAATCGACTATACTTTAATTTAAAAAAACTGAAAAAAATACATATACTTCACTTCTCCTCTAAAATAAAAGACAAAAAAGAGTTTTAGTTAAAATACTATCATATTCATTAAAATAATATAAAAAAATAATAATGATGACATCAGTATTCACTGAGCGCTCACAGTGCTATGAGGTTTATGTGTATTATCTTTTGTTGTTGTTGCTATTCAGTCACTAAGTCATGTCTGACTCTTTGTGATACTATGGACTGCAGCATGCCAGGCTCCTCTGTCCTCCACTGTCTTGCAGAGTTTGCTCAAATTCATGTCCATTGAGTTGGTGATGCTATTTAACCATCTCATCCTCTGCTGCCCCCTTCTCCTCTGTTTGCCTTCAGTCTTTCGTAGCATCATTATCTTTCTTAAGAGCAGTGTTAGGAAACAGAGGCCCAGAGTTAGGCTAATAAGTGGCCCAAAGTCACAAAACCAGTAAGCTCAATATTTGGAATTCAATCACATGTTTTTTAGGGACTCACGGCCTATATTAGGTAGGCCAATACATATCCTCTCAAAGTTATTTGTAAGGAAAGTACTGATCACCATGTGAGAGATACGCGCAGTGGTTCCTGTGATTTACACACCCCAACTCTGCCCCCATTCTAGTCTGCGAGACAGAAGAAGGCTGCAGAGACAAGAACTGCTGGCAGGAGGAGCCAGCTGGTTTCAGCTCTTTGTTCTCACAGACCTTTGTTCTCCTACCTGACCTGGAGTGAGAAGATTTTCTGGCTCTCTCAGCCAAAAGGAACTTGATCAGAAGTCATCAGGAGCCCTAGTAGGTTAGGTTCCTTCAGGAACCAACATACCCAGACTTGAGATAGATCAAAACGACGCTGCCTACCTTGGGCATGCAGATGACCAGGTGCCCTGTGGTCTGAGATCTTTTAGCAAAACTGCTGTCAGGTTTGACTTCTGCAGGGAGGACGAGCTGAAATGGCTGGGAGTAAACACGAAGTATGGACAGTGAGTGCATGTTACACAAGGGAGTTCCTTTAAGAGGTATTTTCATTACAGATTTAAAATTGACCAATTGTTTAAAAAAATCTGATTAGACTTATTAGGAAAAAAATAATATATGGGGCTATACTCCATAGGCAAAAACTATTTTACCAATTTTAAAGAGTGGTCTAAAAGAACAATTATCAGTCATAAATCATGGTTGGTCTAATTATGATAACATGGCTGATAAAGCATTTATAGATAAAACTTCCTATCATAAAATATCAACATATTTCCATTTTTAAAGTTTTTAGGCTATCTCACATGAATACTTAGAATCAGCAAACCATACTATTTCAAAAATGATAAAATTACAGTAGGAAAGGCTACCCACTCCAGTATTCTGGCCTAGAGAATTCCATGGACTGTGTAGTCAGTGGGATCGCAAAGAGTTGGACACGACTGAGTGACTTTCACTTTCATGAATGAAATCATTAACAATTTTAAATGCGTATAATATTGAAATATAATTTTAAGCACAGGCTACCCATATAGACCTTATAGATCTTATCAGGTCTGGGAAAACTCTAACTAAATAGATACAGGTTAAAAATACTAATTTTATCAAGGTACACCATGATCAGCAACCGTTTCTGCTAAATACCCCTCCTGTTGTAAAATCATGTGTCTAAAAAAAAAAGAGCACTGACTGAGTTTCTCTTTTTCTATTTTAAAATGGCTTAAAAATTTTTTTGAGGCAAGTTAGTTTGTTTTTAGGCTGAGTTCTGCAATAATAACAGCCTACAGGGTCACACTTACCTTTCCCTTGACCATCACTCGCACATAAGTTGGCTGTACATCAACATCAATTAAAGAGGTGTCCATATACCTTCAAAATTCAACAACCAAGTCTTGTAATTTTTCAAAGACATTAAGTTTAAAGAAGAGCAAATACAAAGTGGCACTTATGGGGCCATTTTAACGGAAGAGCGTTCACGGTTTCCATGATACACAGGTCTTAGAATATCCATCTTAAATTAATCCTCAGATCTCACAGGAAATCCAATATGTCAGCAATTTCATTTTTAGACCCACAAGTACACTTGGCATTGATTGCCCCTCACCCCAAAATATCTGCAGCCTGAAATACCAGAGGTTCGCAGAAAAAGTCTTGCCATGCTCTTTCATGAATATTTTAAGCCCCTAAGACCGATGTGAATAGCCAGGGATGCTGAATCCACTAAGCTCCTGCTTCCTCGGGGCTCTGTTCTGTTCTGTTTCCACAGCAGTCGTGCAGCTGTCCTTACACTACCATCCTGGAAGGCTGGTTCAGCTTCTTGCCCATGAGGTGTGCCCTGCCGACAAAGCCCAGCGCTGCCCCCTCCATGACAGTGACCCCAGGATCGAGGGGCGATCGTTCCCGACTCCACAAGCAGGGGAAAGGTTTAGATCCACACTGCTCATTCAGATGAGAAGTCTGGCCAAAGGATTACTTCTGTACGTGTCAAAATACTGACTGTGAATGCTCGAAAGCATGGCAGTGACTCAAAAATCACAAACATTAAGGCAGGTAGGACAGATACAAGGTGACAGGCTCAGACTCTGACCACACGGACCTGTGAGGACTGATTCCCCTTCCCCCTCCCGCTTGATTATGCTGGAGCACATTCCTTAACCTTTCTAAGCCTCTGTAGTCTCACCCGTAAAATGAAGATACAAATAGCACCGGTTTCCTAAGATCGCTAAGTGTATTTTATCACAGTTAAAAAATGCAACATTGGGCCTAGGCCTTAGGTTCACATTCTGACTTCTGCAATTACTGTGTTTACTTTGACAAGACTCACCCCCCAAACCTTGGGTAATTCCAGGATAACAATTCCTCCCAGGTCACTGGGTTACTGAGAGGTTAAATAAGACAGAGCATGTAGCAAAATCACTCAGAAAGAGAAGTGCCTGTATTACAGTGTAAACGCCCACTGACCGCATTATCAGTAATCATTCATTCATTCAGTTCTGTTGTTACTGAGCTCCTGAAAGGTATCAGGCGCTGTTTTAGGCGCTGGAGATATAAACAGGGAGGAACAAACATAAGTTTCTGCCTCAACTACACATTTTTCAAAATACAAGGAAATTTAGAGTTTGTCAGGTAGAAATCAAGAAGCAGGGCGAGGTGGAAGGAAGTGCTGGAACAGGGCAGGTACCGGTCTAGACTGGATGGTCGCGGTACACAGAGAGGCTGCTCTGATAAAGAGGCATCTGAATGGAGGCCTGAAGGGCATGAGGACACCTAAGGTGAGAGTGACACAGGCAGAGGGAGGCGCCTGGACAGAGGTCCTGGGGCATCAGACCTGGGCTGAGAGTGACACAGGCAGAGGGAGGCGCCTGGACAGAGGTCCTGGGGCATCAGACCTGGGCTGAGAGTGACACAGAGAAAGGAAGGCACCTGGACAAAGGTCCTGGGGCATCAGTGGGTCTGAAAGGGCTGGCGAAGCAGAAACACCCTGCATGTGGATCCTGAAATCAACAGCAGGATGGAGGGATGAGCCAGAACCTGGCATCTTCAAGGACTGAGGCAGATGGCCGGGTGTCTTTAAGTGACTTTAGCAGGGAAGGGTTGAAAGTGACACAGGCTGGTGGAGCCAGGGTCACAGCCAGGGAGAGCTGGGGTTGGGGGTCAGGGAGAGCAGCAGTCAGAATGCAGGGGTGAGGGGAGGGAAGGGAGTGAGGTGGGCGAAACCAGCCAGGACTCAGGACACGATAAAGAGGCTGCTGTTCACGTTTCAGAACTCAGGAGACCGTGACTGAAAAGGAAAACAGAAAAGAAATAAACACATGATAAAATGTCTTTACCTATACACAGCCAAGTCCAGGATGATCTGGTTATGCTTTTCATCATCTTTCAAAGTGAACTCAAGTCTAAGGAACAATCCATTTAGGGAAAAATAAAAAGGATGTCTTTAGCAATACTTGATAAATAACCCCATCCCAATATTAAAAGGAAATTTACTAGTAGCTATATCCTCATCTTCAATGACACACTTATTTTGGTGGCTGGTCAATAAAATGTCTGTGAGTTTAACAATTTCAACAGAAACGTACAACATATTTATAAATTATTTGTTTACGTGGTTTCCATATGAGAATTTTAAATGAGATACAAAAAAATTAGCATCGGTGCAGAGACAGAGACATCTGGTGGTTAAAGTCTTCTTTTCTCCTCTTCATTTGAGTTTGCTAGAAGCAAACTGAAATGCGGAATTATTGCCGGAGGACCACGTGTTGCATTTGCTTTCCATTATCCAGCACATGATTCCTTCATTTTTAAACAGTCTTATCTTCTTTTTTCTTCTTTCACCGGTAACCTTTCCATTGCCCCAGAAATGCTGCCTGTGACCCATCACCTCCATTTTATAGAAGAAGAAACAGAGGCTCAGAGAGGGCTGACATAGCCGGAAAAGAGGTCACATGAATCTGGGAGGCAAGATTTCAAAGCCCCAAGTCTTTCAGCTGGACTGTGAGGTGGAGTCCTAGGTGTAACTTCCATATTGCCGATGCACTGTTCAGAACTACCTGGTCAATTTCACCCTGAGTATCTCAGTTATCGTAGTATTCTGTAAAGTACATAACCCAACGATGTTAAAGAATGCAGGCTAAATTGTTTGGGAAGATGTACCACTAGCCCTAGATTTGCTGCCAGCAGGGGGTCTGCTCCTGGCAGTCACTCTCGTTACTTTCACCATCCCTGACGGGCAGGACGCCTTCAGGTGCACAGATGACCCAAGCGTTTTTGATCTCATCTCTGGGACTTTTATTATAGGTGTTTTCCCATCTGCCTTGATTGCTTATTGCCCGATTTTCCAGCCGCCAACTTACTCTCCCTTCTCTTGGAAGGTAATTTCAGAGAGGTTTTCTGTATAGCCCACAGGGCCACAAAGAGTCGGACACAACTGAACGACTTTCACTTTTTCTACAGCAGATAACTCACTCCCCACAGTCTGCTCCCGCTTTTCCTGCCCATGGTATCAGGACCCCTGATCTGAGTGACGAATATGGCTCTGCAGGGTGAAAACCACATTCTCCAGCCTCCCTGGCTGCTGGATGAGGTCATGTGCTTCACTTTTGAAGGAAAACGTTCACCTTTCTAGGAGTTTTCCTTAAGAGAGGGACTGAGTGCCTTTTCCCCCCTTTCCTCCCGCTCTTTCGCTAAGTAGAAGAGGTGGTAGGTGGCCAAGAAATGACCATGGAGAGCTCTCAATGACCTACTGCAACTGTCTAGGGAAGAGGAGGCTGATGCCCTCCAACGGGTGGCAAGGGGGTGAGTGAGAAGGGGTGGACTCTGGCGATTCTGGAGGAAGAGCTCGTGGGCTCACTGATAACATGAGGGAGAGAAGGATGGAGGATGAATCTGAGGTATTGCTCCTGACATCCAGTGGATGCTCACTCCCAGGCGGGAGGACACCGACGGGCATGTAGGCTCTGATGGGAAGTGGTTGTGGGCATGGAAGCGAGGACGTCTGTGTTAGTCAGGATGAGCCTACCACGCCTAGCTTATGTCCACACAGGATCTCAGACAACAGCTAACTGAATACAGAAGTCCTGAGCTCAGGGAACAGATCGGGTCTGCTGGCGAGGAATGAAGAAGTCTTTCAAGCCATGGGATTTGGTGAGATCTCGAGAGAGTGGATGTGGAAAGGGAAGACAGCTGAGGAGTTGACCCCAGAGCATTTAGGAGACAAGACAGAAAGGAGCCAGCAAAGCAGAGGACGATGAGAAGGTAGGAGGGTCAAAGAATCAGGAGCAAGGGGAAGACAGTGCTTCGAGAAGGAAAGTAATGATCAGTTTGGTCTGATGTGTTATACTGAGCACACGGCTGAGATTTGAAAAGATGAGACCGAATATAGAAATGTTGTGAATGCAGAATAAAAATGATGGGACTGAAGAAGCTTCAGGGGTCTTACTAGAGGCACACAGAGTCCATAGGGTTTCCTTCAAGCTCTGCTGTAGGTTGAAGAGGGACTGTCTCCTCACTAGATTTTTAAGTTCTTTGAAGGCAGAAATCTGTCATATTCACTTCTGTATCCCAGGGCTTAGCATCATGTATTCATGGCTGCTGGATAAAGAAGATGTACTGTGTGTGTGTGTGTGTGTGTGTGTGTGTGTGGTGGGGTAGGGGTGAGATTATAAACTTGATCATGGACACCACTAGAATTAGGCAAGCACAGGCAAGTCAGACCCACCACCAATTAGCTATGTGACCTTGTGTGAGTCATTCACCTCTCAGTTCAGGTTTTGGACCTGTGAAGAGGTAATATCGCTTATCACATATGACTGCTGTGAAGATGATGTGAGCGACACCCAGAAGCGATCACGACCACACCACCTCCACCAAGGTAATGGCAAAACAAATGAAATGGTCAAAGCAGACATTCTGAGTAATAAAATGAAGCCAACAAGATTGAGTTCACAGGCTTGTTGATCTGTATGTAGACTACAAAAGGCCTTCTCTGCCTGCTTTCTAGTTTCAATTTTAAAACAGTGAGATACTACTATGGGCTTCTCCAATATATTTACCATCTGATGTGAAGAGCCCACTCTTTAGGAAAGACCCTAATGCTGGGAAAGATTGAAGGCAAAAGGAGAAGGGGGCAGCAGAGGATGAGATGGTTAGACAGCATCACCAACTCAATGGAGGTGAATTTCAGCAAACTCTGGGAGAAAGTGGAGGACAGAGGAGCCTGGGGGGCTACAGTCTACGGGATCACAAAGAGTCGGACATGACTTAGCGACTGAACAATAACAAAAGATACTATTACACATGAGGATTTCTACTTGGCATATTTTTCTCCTCTCATCAACTCCACTGAGGAGTTTATATGAATTTCTTGTCTTAGCTCTCGAAAGTTCTGCAGATGAGTTCCAGAGTATAAAGTAGGTGTACAGGTGATCAGTAGTCTCAGCTAGCTCATTCACGGCAGAGTTTTAAAAATTAAGAAATACAACAATAAGGCACTTGAAATTTTCGGGGCAAAACCTGTACGTGGTCCAAAGCTTCAGTGGATACAAAGGAGATTTCCTTATGTCTAGATCACTTATGCCATGAGAATGAAATGTAACATTATGTACTTGAACACATAATGACGCTCTGCTTTTAAATACACAAAATGGCATTCTCATTAGGCTCTTCCGGCTTATTGAGAGTGGTCAGATACCTAAGCCAGCGTGTCCTTGAAGCCACGGTGCGGCCAGTACCACACGCTCTGTGCCCTCAAGTCCCTGCTGGATCTCACTTACTTGGGCTCATTCACGTTCAGGGCTCTCCCGTCCTCGGTGACCAACATCCTGGGTGGCTTCACTTTCTTCTTCTCACTTAGTATTGGGGGTGGGTGGGAACAAGGGGCAGGGGAGAGAAAAAACACACATAAAGATAACATATAAGCAATTAATGTGTGAGACAGTTTCAGAAACATTAATGGTGTATTTGTGAACGCATCAACAGTTCACTGTGATGAGGTCCATGGCTGGGAGTCCACAAATGAGCCAGATTTCTGTGTGATTATACCCATATCTGTAAAGTGAAGACGTGACAAGACAATTTGCCAGATCATTCAAGTGGGGGAGAAAACTCCTTTTCATGAAATAGCCATGAATGTTTAAATGAGTCTATTTTATGCCTGATTTACTCAGCTAACTGTCAATTCTCCATTTGTGTATACAGCTTCTACTTTAGCTAAAATTATAGTTTTTAAAATGCCAAACAATCTATTTTACAGAAATAAAAATACTAGTACATAAGAATCTATTTGAAAGGATGCCTATCATAGCATCATCTGCAATGGCAAGACGGTGGAACCATTGTGAATGTCCATCAGTGGAGGAATAATTGGACTGACTGTGGTACATTCACACTATGAGATATTTTGCATTAAAAAATGTGTTCACTCTTTACTACCGGTCTAAAAAGTTATAGAAAAGTGTTGATGATGATTTAGTGAGAACAAACATATAAAATATAAGTCCATTTTTGTTCTTAAAAAAGATCCATAATCCCACATTTGCAGAAATCATTCATATAATAGTAGAGGGGGGCTGGACCCAAGCCTGCTAACTCTCATTACCATGAAGGGTAGAGACAGGAGAAAGATGAATGGAGTAAAAAGGAAAAATTCATGGAATAACATGAAAGAAAATGTAGAATAGAAATTACATTTATTTAAAAAACTTGCAAAAAATACCTAAAATCTTTAAAAAGGCATATATGGACAAGTTCTAGAAGATCAGATGGACAGATGAGTTAAAATTATAAAACTACAGGCGAGTCTTTGTCTTAGACTTCTATTGTTCTTTTAATAGAGATTTTGTGTCAGTTAACTTTATTTTGTAATAGAAATTTATTCACATTTTTCTGCATCTGTAACTGGGTTGCCAGGTCCAATTAAGTTCACGTTTACATGAACTACATTGTTCTCCATAGTGAAGTGAAAGTCGCTCAGTCATGTCTGACTCCTTGTGACCCCATGGACTGTAGTCCATGGAATTCTCCAGGCCAGAATACTGCAGTGGGTGGCATTTCTCTTCTCCAGATCTTCTCAACCCAGGGATCAAACCCAGGTTTCCTGCATTGCAGGCGGATTCTTTACCAACTGAGCTATCAGGGAAGCCTCGTTCTGTATGACCCCGGACAATTAAGGGCAAACATCTCAGAAACTCGTTAGATGAGGCAGATACAGCACCTGAACAGAACAACTTGGGGGACTTGTATCTCTAAACCAGGCCATACTATTTAACACATTTAAAGCTGTTAAAAAGCTGCTGCTGCTCAGTCGCTGCAGTCGTGTCCGACTCTGTGCGACCCCATAGACGGCAGCCCACCAGGCTCCCCCGTCCCTGGGATTCCCCAGGCAAGAACACTGGAGTGGGGTGCCATTTCCTTCTCCAATGCATGAAAGGGAAAAGGGAAAGTGAAGTCGCTTAGTTGTGCCCTACTCTTACCTAGGGACACACAAACAAAACTCTACCTAAAAGGCCATGATTCAAAACAACCTAAAGAAGGTAGTCTGACAGTAACAGATGTTAATAGATGCACGTCAACCAAAAGCTGAGATTAGAAAAAGCAAAGTCCGTGTGTGATAGCTAGCACAGATTCAACACAGATGATACATAAAACAATGTGCAATCATGAAAATACATTCTATCACTCTTGATGATAGCAAAGAATGGAATACCTTAATCTTTCTTGGTCTCTCCGTTGCTTTTCCATATGTCTCAGAGTTTCCAGTCTCGATTCAGGAGTGTACAAAGAGGGCTTATTCCAGAATTCCAGGTCGTCTTCTCTCTCATCTAATTCCTTTTTCTTACGCTGTGCTTCTTGTATTTCTGGTGCCTGGATGTAGTCTTCACTCTCTTCAGAAGATGGGCTAGGAACAAACACAGGACACATCAAGACCAATAATGGACATCTGAGCTTCATCCTAACATTACCCTGAAATACCTGATTTCTTTTTTTAATATTATCTTCTTAGCTTTGAAAAACAGAATGTGTCTGAAAGAAAGCCTATCCGAGCCAAGCTGGAGAAATCAGTGCCACGGCACCGGGACAGGACCACCTCACCCACCACCAGGAATGTTGCAGTAATCAGATTCAAGAATTCATAGACTGGGCTGATATGAGTCACGTGGGGAGCTTTATACACAGTACGGATCTCTAGACTCCCACCAGAGTCTATCCAGTCAGTTTGGAGGGATGCCTAGGACTCTCGCTCTATAATACGTCATGGGAGGTTCTGATGATCAGACAAACACCGAGACCCCTGGGCCTTGGTAATCAACCCACTTTCAGTCTTGCATCCTTCAATTCCATCATTCCCATTGCTCCCAGAGGAATCTTTCTAAAAACTGATCACATCTTCCGGGTTCTTTAGGGACTTCCCTGGTGGCTCAGATGGTAAAGAATCTGCCTGCAATGTGGGAAGCTTGTGTTCGATCCCTGGGTTGAGAAGATCCCCTGGAGGAGGGCATGGCAACCCACTCCAGTATTCTTGTCTGGAGAATCTCCATGGACAGAGGAACCTGGCTCAAAGAATCAGACATGACTGAGCAACTAAGCATATTCCAGGTTCTTTAATGATTCTCTATCTGTAAAATTCTTCAGTGGGCTATATGACATTGCCCATGGTATGGCCTCTATCTACTCCATTTTTTAATGGATGATTTTGGGTTTTGTAGCTTTATATGGTATGGGCTTCCTTGGTGTCCCAGTGGTAAAAAATCCACCTGCTAATGCAGGAGACACAGCTTTGATCCCTGGGTTGGGAAGATCCCCTGAAGAAAGAAATGGCAACCCATGCCAGCATTCTTGCCGGGGAAATCCCATGGACAGAGGAGCCTGCTGGGCTACAGTCCATGGGGTCGCAAAGAGTCAGATGGAACTGAGTGGCTAAACAACAACAATATGGGAATGCTCTCTTTTTCATTCTTGTTTTGTGGACTGTCAGAGAATAAAACAATGTTTCCATAGGGCATCAAATAATTATTCTATGAGAGTCAACATTCATTCAGCAAGGATTCAGCTAATATTTATTGAATGTCTTTCTGTGTTGCAGGCACCAGATAGGAGACTGTTCTAGCAGAGAGAAAAGGACATTACTTGAGCAGTACACAAGGGTACTGCCAACATCCGCTGGATTATCAAAAAAGCAAGAGAGTTCCAGAAAAATATCAACTTCGCTTTATTGACTATGCCAAAGCCTTTGACTCTGTGGATCACAATAAACTGTGGAAAATCCTGAAAGAGATGGGAATACCAGATCATCTGACCTGTCTCTTGAGAAACCTGTATGTAGGTCAGGAAGCAACAGTTAGAACTGGACATGGAACAACAGACTGGTTCCAAACAGGAAAAGGAGTACGTCAAGGCTGTATATTGTCACCCTGCTTATTTAACTTATATGCAGAGTACATCATGAGAAACACTGGGCTGGAAGAAGTACAAGCTGGAATCAAGATTGCCGGGAGAAACATCAATAACCTCAGATATGCAGACGACACCACCCTTATGGTAGAAAGTGAACTAAAGAGCCTCTTGATGAAAGTGAAAGAGGAGAGTGAAAAAGTTGGCTTAAGATCATGGCATCTGGTCCCATCACTTCATGGCAAATAGATGAGGAAACAGTGGAAAAAGTGTCAGACTTTATTTTGGGGGGCTCCAAAGTCACTGCAGATGGTGATTGCAGCCATGAAATCAAAAGACACCTACTCCTTAGAAGGAAAGTTATGGCCAACCTGGATAGCATATTGAAAAGCAGAAACATTACTTGGCCAACAAAGGTCCATCTAGTCAAGGATATGATTTTTCCAGTACTCATGTATGGATGTGAGAGTTGGACAGTGAAAAAGGCTGAGCACCGAAGAATTGATGCTTTTGAACTATGGTTGCAAGGAGATCCAACAAGTCCATCCTAAAGCACATCAGTCCTGGGTGCTCATTAGAAGGTCTGATGTTGAAGACTGAAACTCCAGTACTTTGGCCACCTGATGTGAAGAGTTGACTCATTGGAAAAGACCCTGATGCTGGGAAGGATTGGGGGCAGGAGAAGGGGAAGATGGAGGATGGGATGGCTGGATGGCATCACCGACTCGATGGTCATGGGTTTGGGTAGACTCTGGGAGTTGGTGATGGACAGGGAGGCCTGGCATGCTGCAGTTCATGGGGTCGCAAAGAGTCAGACACAACTGAGCGACTGAACTGAAATCATTAGTCTCATTCTTATTTAAAAATTTTGTTTGGCAAACAGACTCACAGACATAGAAAATAAACTTATGGTAACCAAAGGGGAAAGGTGGGGCAGGGGATAAATTAGGAGTTTATGATTAACATATACATACTGTTATATATAAAATAGATAAATAAGGACCTACTGTGTAGCACGGGGAACTATATTCAATATCTTGTAATAACCTATAATGGGAAAAATCTTATAAAGAATATATATATATATATATATATATATATATATATATATATATAACTGAATCACTCTGCTGTATACCTAAAACTACACATTATAAATCAGCTATACTTCAATCAAAAATCAAAAATAAAATATGGACAAGGTGAGTTTATTCTAGAAATTCAAGGATGGTTTAATATTAACAAACCTTTTAATGTTAATTCAACACATCAACAGAAAAACATGCTTATCTTAATAGATACAGAAAAAGCATTTAACAAAAATCTAGTATCCATGATGATACAAACTTTCTATCAACTTGGAATAAAAGGAAACTAACTCACCTCTTCAAAAGCCTCACAGGAATCATTATACTTAATGATGATGAATTTGAAACATTCTTTTAAAAGTCGGGAACAAGATACAACTACCCATTCTTATTGCTGCTTGCTTCTGTTGTGTCCAACTCTGTGCGACCCTGCAGACTGTAGCCCACCAGGCCCCTCTGTCCATGGGGTTCTCCAGGCAAGAATACTGGAATGGGTAGCCATTCCCTTCTCCAGGGGATCTTCCAGACCAGGGATCGAACTTGTGCCTCATGCCTCCTGCACTGGGAGGCAGATTCTTTACTACTAATGCCACCAAGATTTCTTAATACCATTTGTCTCTATATACATCAGAAAGACCCAATAACAAATCTGTCTTTAAAATCCCATTCTACTTGATACTTAGCAATAAATATAATAAGAAATAGTGTAAAACCTTTATAGAGAAAATTATAAAAACTTATTGAAGGACTCCAAAGGTCTAAATAAATAGAGCTATTCCAAAGTTCAGCAAGGAAAGAACCAATGTCCTGAAGATGTCAACTTTTCCCTTATGAACATATAAATTCAATGCAATTTCAGTCAAAATTACACTAGGGATTTTGGTGGGGAGTTTGAATGCCTGACTCTAAAATTCTCACAGAAGAGTAAAAAAGACACACGAAATATCAAGATGATTTTGATACTCCCAGCAAAATCAAGACTTATAGAAATTAGAACCATGTGGCAGTACTCCCATGGAAGAATCTAGGGAGCCCAGAAACGGGTCCATGAATCATGAGAGGAGGGAAAATAATATGTGAGAAGAATGGTACTTTAATAAATGGGGCTGAAACAGACAGTCCTCTGGGGGAAATGACTAGCACTCTACCCCACACTATTGTCAAAAGCTCCCCCCGGATGGATAGATATGACACTGGGTAGTGAAAAATTTCAAAAATAAGGTCAAAATATATAAAATAAGTTTAGGTACATTAATATGTCTACATTCTAGAAAACAAAAGCACTCATCGAAATTAAAGACAAGTCACAGACAGACTGAAAGAAGGTATTTGCAAACATCATAACCACTGAAGAATTTGCATCTAGAATATAAGAGAGCTATAAATTAGTAAGAAAAAATCTTACAACTTATTTAAGATAGGTCGAAGTCCTGAAGAGAAGAAATCTAAATAGCCAATAAACATATAAGAAGACATTTAAGACACTGAAATTCACTCTTAATCCTAGAAATGCAAATTACAATATGAGATGCTATTTAATAACCAACGTGATTGGCCAATGTTTTAAAAACCCCCTTATCTACTATTGACAAAAGATTAGGAATTCTCCAACACTGCTGATAAATGAGTTTAAATTAGTATACTTTAAAAAACAATTGGGCAAGGCATACAAAGTTGAAAAGATGTTTATAATTAATATGCAGCAATGTCAGTGCTGAATATATACAATAGAAACTTCCGTACTTGCACAAGGAGACGTGTGCACCATTGTGTGAAAAAAATGAGAAATGGAATACCACTTACACAGCCACCCAAAGAGGAATGGCTGATCGAGGCTGATCTTCAGCTGACGCTCCTCCTCCCTCACTCCTTCCCTCCTCCTTTTCCTCCCTCCTTCCTTCCCATGTTCTCAAACTAGGGCCACACAGCTTGCTGGAGCTGGTGCTTATTCTGATCTGTCAGGGCCAAAGAATTACTCACTGTCAAATACTTTGCCCACTCTGGGATAAATTGTGATTTATTCAGTCAATGGAATTTTATTTCACAGCTAGAATGAAAGGACTCATCTTACATGTTTTCATATGCACAAATCACAAAAACATAATACTGAATGAAAAGCAAAGTGGTAGAAAGATATAGTTCATGCTAAAAAAAACATAAAACTACGCCTGGTTAAGGAGTATTAAGTACTACATAATTATGTGCTAAATACATAACAATACGGTGGGATCGACGTTATACCAAACACTACTTAAGTACTGACTTTAGAATGGTGGACGGCACAGGATGAAAGGAGGAGCAGGATGGAGGAGAAACACTAAAGGAGCTTCTCTATCGATATTCTATTTATTAAAATAAAAAGGCAAGCATGCCAACTGTTAACATTTAATAAATGGGGGTGGTGGCACACACAGTAGCTATAGCTGCCTATTTTTTTTAACATTTATATATATCTGAAATATAATTATCATTTTCTGAAGTTTAAGAGATTCCATTATCAAAATATTGAAAGATTTCATTGTATGGAATCAAATCAACTGACTACAGTTGCAATTTCCTTAAAATAAGCAAGCATGAAAAATTCATGTTTGTAAAAATGATCAATTAGGGGCATATTAATCACATTAAAAATGTAATCATTATCTAATTCACAAAACAGAACATCTTATGCAAGCAAAATTGCTCAATTTATAATAACATGATTTGCATTTAACTTTTCTAAAATATTCCTACTTTACAAATCAAGGTACACCTGCTAATTCAGCTTTCCTGTGCATCTTTCAGAGAGATCTGTCTGAGGATAATTTTAGATGAGAATTAAAGCTGCTAGTTTAGAAAGTTCCCCCCCACCAAAGGGAAGAAAGTCTCACGGAATGGTCACAAACAACGAGATGATCATACATGGTCTTCCCCAAAATCCACATCCTAATTTATTCTTCAAATCAAACACCTGGACTCTAAGTGGCACTGTGAACACCTTGGGAAGAGAACTTTCTTAAAGTAAGTTTCGCTGTTAACATAAATTAACCAGGAAGTACGCTCTGTTTGTCTACAGGGTAGCACTGATGTCCGTGTACCAGTGTCCGTCAGGGCCTGTGTGACTTCTGTCCATCGCGCCTTTGCTTTCCTCCTCCTTCAGTTTCCTCTGAGCCTCCTCTTTGTCCTTGGCTCGCTTAAGACAGTAAGCTTTCTCCTGCTCTCTGATTCGTTGTTCAACTACCGGGAAGTTCTGTAGTGCCTGAATCCTTTCTGAACGTTCGATTTCTTTACCATCCAACCACTGGAAGAAGAAGAACAACAACAACAACAAAAAAAAAAAACCAGTCAACACAGTGCATTTATCCCAAAGTTGCAATCTGAATCAGCCCCAAGAGGACTTTACTTGCAAGACTAGAAATAATGAATAATGCACCTTAGTGATACGGAGTTGAAAGCAAAGTAATTAATAGGAATATCAGGACCTTTGATCTAAATCAGTGTTTTACTTCACACAATTAATACAGTTTACAAAGCATCTTTACATAATAATAAGTAGGTCTTCTGTGGAAACTGATTATTAATGACAAGCTCTCAAAATATATTAATTTTATAAGCGCTCATTGTGTTAAGAATTTCAGTATCTCAGGTGAAGTTCCAAATGCTCTCTATGAGAAAGGGCTTTGTACATTACACAAAACTGAGCTCTAATGCAAATGAGCCCAGCAACCAGCCCACACCTTGATCTAGAACTTGTAGCCTTCAGAACAATGAGATAAATTCCTGATGTTCAAGCTACCCTGTTTGTAGAACTTTGTGATCATAGCCCTAGGAAATAAGACATCTGTTAGGACAACTCTTGTCAAAGGAGATAACAAGCTTTCAGTGAAATGGTATGTACTGCTCAATCTATTTGCAGCAAAGGAATGGAGACACAGATGTACAGAAAGTACTTGTGGACACACTGGGGGGATGCAAGGGTGGGATGGACTGAGAGAGTAGCATTGAGATTTATACACTACCATGTGTAAAACAGACCGCTAGCGGGAAGCTGCTGTATAGCGCAGGGAGCTTAGCTCGGTGCTCTGTGATGACCTGGAGGGGTGGGAAGGGGTGGGGCGGGGAGGCCCACGAGGGTGGGGATACCACTTACTATGACTGATTCATGGTGTTGTATGGCAGAAAGGAACACAACATTGTAAAGCAATTTTCTCCCAATTAAAAAAAAAGACTCTGAAGTTTATCAGCTTATTTTTATGTACTAGTAAACACATTTATGAGTACCATTTTTTTCAGAGAGAGGCTGTTGCCTGTTGCAGCAGCAGAATCACAACGGTCTTTCTGAAAGGACCTATATATTGACCCAGAAAGAAGCAGGGAGTGCGGTTATTGTGAGAATGGTGCGCTTTTAGAGTCAAATCCCACCGGGGCCACTTGTCAGGTGCATCACCTTAAACAAGGAGCCCCAGCTGCCCAAGGCCAGGCTTCCTCATCTCAGTGTGCTTCTAATCACCTCCCTGCAAGGATCCAGGAGCATCAGGGATGCTGTGACCCAAGCCCCTGGAACAGCCCTGACCTGTGATCCGGGCTCCTGTCTGATGGCCCACACACCCCTAGCCCGACACTGCGGGGCTGACCAGGCCTTGCTGGGATGAGGGCCCCACACCCTTCCTAGGAGATGGCACATAGCATCCCTGTCTCTAAAATTCTGCTTTTCATCAGTTCATTTTTTCAGGAAGTGCTTGTATAATGATGACTGGCCTGGACGATGTCTGAGCTACTTCATCACTCATTCTAAATATATGTTCTAGATTCAGTTATCTGAGACGCTCATTCTTTTAATCAAAGGCATTTTACATTAGAAAAAGAAATATGTTCTATTAATCCAGCAATTTTGCCTACATAGAACACAGCAGTCTGAACACAAATGTCCTCTGAGGATGGAGGACAAGGCCTGGGAGAAAGCCAGGGTCTCCACACGTTCTCTGCAGAGGCAAAATGCTGCTTGCTTCCACTGCTGGGGGGCAGGTCACCGAGAGGATGTGACTGCTGGACTGCGAGCTGGACCTGGGCAATCACAGGCTCCTCACCCCTCCCCTGTCCTGCAAGGTATGCTCTGCCCATTGTTCCCACACTAGGAGCTGTTCCAGGGGTGCAGCCTTGAAAGCGGAAGGCTCCGTTGAGACCCTCTGGACTGAACCCAGTTAAGGCCTCTCTGCAAACCTGTGAGAGTCCAGCTGGCGGGTGCAGACCCCTACTCATCTCGTTGCCCAGAACAAGCCTGGTAAGGAAGCTTCCTTGCTTAATAGACCCGCCACCTGCCAGTCTGTCTCTGGAGCGCCCGCCCCTTTCTCGGGCCTCTCCTGCCTTCTGCGTACGGAGGCCCGGTCCACACTTAACTGGAGAAGACTCGAGGTTTCAGACCAGCACGTGCAGGTCAGGAGCTCTTGGAGTTATTAACACATGAACATTAATAACACTACTTAAATGTTCTCAGGTGTAGGGTTTCTATAGAAACCATGTGTTGTTTCCTGGTTTGCAATGATACCAGATTTGGGGAGATGTGGCAGAAGAGATTAACACATAGAGTAGCACTTCTCGAGAGAGGTCCCTGGACCAGTGGCATCAGAGTCACCCGAGAACCCGCTCTGAAGGCAAACTCTTGGGTGCCCATCAGACCTACTGAATGGGATACTCAGGCAAGGGGCTGGCAGGGCCGGGGGGCAGTGAACATGAACCCCGTCTAAGTATTCCAAACCATACAAGAGTTTGAGAATTAACATAGCAAGTGAGTTAATAAAAAGCAATAGTCAAAAAAAAAATAGCACAGGTATTTAAGAGTATGAACTCATTCTGATGTGTCCAGCAACCCACATGGACGGCAGCCCACCCAGGCTCCTCTGTCCATGGGATTCTTCAGGCAAGAATCCTGGAGTGGGTTGCCATTTCCTCCTCTAGGGGATCTTCCTGACCCAGGGATGGAGCCGATGTAGCCACCTTAAAAGCCCTGAGCTTTTGGTGAGCTCTTAGTAATCATGGACGTCCTCTATAACAATGATGTGAACGCATCAAGAAAGTTCAGTTCAACTCTGTGTGTTCTGAATGAGAAAGGAGACAAATATGCTGGTTTATTTTTCCAAACTTTATTAGAGTTATTTAAAAAATGTTAAAAAGTGCAGTGAGCCAAAGAATGCGTTTTAATTTTTCTGGAATATTCCATTCTCTAAAACAACACATTCTCTGACAACGCTGAGAATAAATCAGGAATCACTGTGTAGTTGCTTGTTTTCATTTTTTGATCTGAGCATTTCGTATCATGGAGACAAAGCGTACCTTTAGCTGCTGAAGAGTCGCCACCACGAACTGTCTGTAGCCGTCAAAGTCAGCACAGGGGTTTCCCATGAGGAAGAGCTCCTTCAGGTGGATGTTGCCTTGAAGGGTTTTAACACTGCTCAGCTCGCCGATGAAATTCACCGTCAAGTCAAGCTTTGTCAGCCCTTCACAGCCTGGTGGGAGAAAGGAAATGAAAACAAAGCCTGAAAAGTCACCCAGGTACTAACACATCACGGAAGTAACCGCTCTAGGTGTTTGGAGTCTGTTCACTAACCGCGCTGCTGACCGAGGATGGGGTGCGGAGGGGGCAGGAGGGGGCCCAGGAGGGAGGGGACACATGCACGACTGTGGCAAAAACTGTCACAAAGTCGTAAAGTAATTATCCTCCAATTAAATAAAATTTTTCATGTTAAAAAAAAATGGCTTAGTCTTGATTCACTTTTCTGGGTCTCCCTGTACTTTCAATCCCTGAGTCCCTCAGGTCGAAGGGAATCCTTTTCCTGCCCATATCTGGGCTGTGGACATTTGGATTCAGTTACTAACCGGGGTGAAGAAGGTTAGGTATAAGCTGCTGCTGGTGTGGGCGCTGCATCAGAACAAAGGTCCCTTTAAAGAAGGCACTGGAATCTGTGGGCCTGAGAATTTTACCAGGTACAGTGGTTAGGACTCATCTCAATGCAAAGGGTGATGGTGGGAATTCCCCCAAAGAGAAGGCATTTCATAAAACCAAGCCTCAGAATTCATCTTTATAAAGCCATCAAAGAGACACAACGACTCCAAGACCACCAAGCCCCGAACCGAAGATGTCAACAGATGCATCGAAAAGGAGTGGGGTCCTCAGAGGGATGACAGAGAAACGGACACGTCACTGAGCAGACTCTCCAGTAAATGTGACCCACCAACTTTACTATAGAGATAACCAGATAAACAGAAATCTGAATCAATTTCAAGTTTGAATTGACTCCCCTCGTCTGAATCCCATGAGCACTTGGCAGGTAAGTGTGCAGACCTTGGAATTCAGCAGACCTGAGTTCAAGACCTGACACATCCTTGCTGTGCAATTTTGCTGAAGTCACAAGCCTCAGTCTTCTCATCTGCAGTTACAGTAGTATTGGTACCCGATTCAGAGGTGCTTGTGAAGACAATAAGATGATTCATGTGAAGTCCTTAGCGCTGGGCCTGCCACTTAGGGAGCTTTGATAGCCACGAGCTGGGATGAGAACCAGCCCAGTGAGCACTGTCTGGTTCTCACGTGGCTTCTTAGCACGTGTGCCTACAGGGAAGGGAAGACACTTCGTTTCCATGGGCAGCGAGTTTACCGTTTCTCACTACCAGCCAAAGAAGAGCTGACCTTGTTTCTAGGGCGGCCCTGTGGGAGAGGTTCACATACGGCTGTCTCCCCACGTGACCGGCTCACGGGCGCTGATTAATATGGCAGGTTTGGTAGGCGTCAATATCTAGAGAACCATCGCCAGCTGACAACCCAGTTCTACCTTGTTCTGTGCTCATTTCTTCAAACTTCTACATGCTCCACTTTCCCTACAGGCTTCCTGATTATATACTGCTTTTCTATCATTGTTTTGTGGCTATATAACTTACGGTAAACTTTGGTTCCTGATACCTTGTATTAACTTCACCAATATGAACCAGATTGGTTCTGAATTCAACCTGATTCAGATTGGGTCACAGCTCTGCAATGGTGTCACTGATGGCAAGGTGCTTCTCGTTCCTAAAGGCTGTATGATGGCGCCAGTCTCACTGAATGATAGTGTTCTCGCACCCTTGTTGATCTCAGCACCTGTCTCCACCTCATCTAGAATCCCACGTGTCCCTCCTCTCTAGTCATACCCAAAGCCAGTCTCTTCCAAATAAGTTAGTTCTAACTTAGCACTTCCAGGTATAGGTTCTTACCCTCTATTCATCCATCCATCTATTCAGGAGTTACTGGGTACCTATCTATAAATTGCTGACCCAGGTCTTCAGGACAAAGTGATAAAAAATACCCACGGTATTTCACTTTAAACCTATGTGCAGTGTGGAGAAAAAGAAGAGAATTGCAGAAAAAGAAATTTTAATGTGCATCAAGAAGTGAATCTAGAGAAGTAGGCAGAACTCAGAGGTAGGCAATGCCCACTGAGACATCGCAGGCCACCTTGACTCCCCATTCACTGGTTCTTCTATCTCAGTCCCATGGGCTCTGCCCACAGTAGCTAGCTTCCATCCCCAACATTCTCTATCTGCTGCTGCTGCTGAGTCACTTCAGATGCCAGCTCTAGGCCATGGTCAGAGACCTGAGGTCAGCCCCAGATTTGCAAATATGATCTGTTAGGACTTCAGCACATGACCTAACCTGGGCAATTTCACATTCTCTATCTGCTGCTGCTGCTAAGTTGCTTCAGTCGTGTCTGACTCTGTGCGATCCCAGAGATGGAAGCCCACGAGGCTCCCCTGTCCCTGGGATTCTCCAGGCAAGAACACTGGAGTGGGTTGCCATTTCCTTCTCCAGTGCATGAAAGTGAAAAGTGAAAGTGAAGTCGCTTAGTCCTGTCTGACTCTTAGCGTCCCCATGGACTGCAGCCCACCAGGCTCCTCCGTCCATGGGATTCTCCAGGCAAGAGTCCTGGAGTGGGGTGCCACTGCCCTCTCCATTAACATTCTACAGACTTGCTCCTGTTCTACTAGACTCCTCTAAAGGTGACCAAAGACTGTCTCGCTGACAGATCTAATAGACCCGCTTCCACACACCATGTCACTCGAAGAGCGCTGCGTATGGCAGGGCTGACCATGGGCTGTCCCTTAAGTCCCTCAACTGTCTTGAAACAGGGATACTACTGTCTCCTTGTTCTCCTTTATAATGTCGTCTATTCCTCTTGATCTTTTACAGACTTTTCCACCCCATCAGTGGTGATATAACCCAGATTTCCATCAGTGACCCAGTACTCCCCTCTCCTCACGGTCCTGATGACAATAGTCACGTTCACTGGTTTTACTAACCCCAGATTCTGATGACTCCCAAACAGGACACCCATATCTGACCATCCAACTGAACACCACACTCCTGTCACTACATGTCTGCAAGATATTCCACATTCAACATGTCCAGACTGAATTCTCCACATTTTCTTTCACTCTCTACTCCTGAAAACAAGTTTTCTGCCTTCACGTCTAGACTTTATTGATGTCATCACCATTTTGTATTAGACATGATTTGTTTCACCTTGTATCAGACTGTATAACTTTGACTTTTGAAACTGTGTTTTCTATTACTAAGGTAAAATATGAATTATTAAAAAGATAAACATCCAAAACACACAAGAACAACTCAACACTTTTATATATTCGAGATTCAACTACATAGGTGAAGGAAACTCAATAACTTCTTATCTTCAAAACTGAATTTTAAATATATTGGCAAGGTTATCATATAAAAAAATTTTTTTTTCAGCATTCAACCTATCAACACATAAAACAGGCTCTTAGGTGTTTTTTTTCCTCTTGATCCAGAATTTCTTTGGGGAGGAAAAGGTCCTGTTGAAATACATCAACTGGGAACAGGTAATTTGTATAAAATTGTTCAGAACAGTTCTGTTCACAAGAGCAAACTCAATTAAAAACACCTCAAGTGCCAAACAATAAATGGTTATTTAAAACACATCAATATACTTCATAATCCGGTCATTAAATCATAATAATGTGAACTCAGCCCCTATATGAAGAATGAATATGAAACTAGACAAATAAATATAATTAAGTTTATATCTCTGTGTTTGTAGGTTTGTTTATATTAGCAAAAAAAAAAGTTAGATGGATTTTGTGAAGTGTAAAGGATGTATCTGGGGTAGTCTGACTTAAGATACAGGTTGCCTGGTATTTCTTAAGTTTACTTTGGGACACTTGAGAGATATTTTAATTATATTTTCTTCCATATAAGGAAAGACTGACATTTGGAAGACTCCAACAAACTAAAAAATTCAGATAATTTTTGGATTTTGCTGTAATTTTGTAGATGCAGAACCCTCCAAATGTTCATTATGTTTTTCAAAGTGATGAATCTTAGTTTTTCTTCTGCTAGGCTTACACATAAGCAATTAAGCCACATCTGCCATTTGAAAGAACAATTCCTACTGAACTAGCCAGCCAGAGAAAACCTCCTCTTTGGAGTTAGGGTACCCCTGCCTTCAACTGAGTCTCACCCTTTATCCTCTGTGCTGAGAAGATCCAGCCCAGAGGCCCACAGGGGTCTGAACATCACTGAAACCAACACGGTGATTTCCCAAGGGGGAGAGCTGATTTTCACAGAAGCCCCTCCTGTCTTCCCAGGTTAGGGTAGGTGAGGAGGAGCGATGGAAAAAAAATAGGCACTTGAGTCTATCCTGGTGAATTCACAACAAGAAAAAAAAAAGAAAGAGGGATACAGTTATGGTTTGCCATCCAGCAAAACGAACAAAAACCCAGCGTACGTTTAAGATTATGCTGAGATTGACTCAAGTAGGTGAGCTGAGTATATACACCTTCCTCTCTACCTCAAACATTTAAACAAAGAGTACACATTTGCCAAAAGATAAGGGGCCCATCCCTCCCTACCGCCCAGCTTCCCAGGCAACCCTGAGCCCAGTGCATCGGTATTAAAGCTGGAAGGCAGAGCACGAAATAAGTGTCCACGTGGACCAAGCGCCCAAAGCTCAAAGACAGTAGTGACAATGCTGCCCTCTAGTGGTCTGTGGCCGCAAAACCCAGGACTCGCCACCTCCTTTCGGATTCTCTGCTAAGGACAAGCCAACAAAGAGTGAGAGCTTAAATTCTTTCTCTGACATCACAGACTGACACTTCACTACTAGAGAACATAGATCTAAGGCAGATTTTGTTATGTCATGCGTTCACATGAGAATATGATAACCAGGCTGGAGAGTGGTGTCTGAGAGGGAGCAAAGGCCCCATTCCCAAGGCAGAAAGATGCCAGTGATGGAAAGAACCATCTCCAGCTCCAGTTCAGCTGATGATGGTTTGGGGGCTTTCTTAGTGATGACACTGTAGGTTTTGAGGATGAACATTAAAAATGTATGATGAATATTTATATCTTTTTTGATATACAACCTCGATGGCCACTGAAATACCAGTGTCGACACTGTGAGACAAATAGGCTAAAGTCCAGCATAACCTAAGCGATGTCTTCCTAATTTTAGCTCTTGGCAGATGGGAGTGGGGTGGGGAGAGCAGCTTGCCCGCTCCACGCCCCTGCCCACTCACGAGTCCACGTGCTGCTGCCAGCCAGGCAAGAGGCTGGTGTGTAAACACAACCTCACAGCTGTAGAGTAAGCCCACACAGGTAGCTAATCAACCCAGCCCTTTGTGGTTACCAGCAGACACCGAGCCCTACTAGACACTAAGGGGGAAAAACAACAGCACAAAACAGGAGCCTGCAAAGGAAAACAGGAAACCTCCCGGGACATGGAACAGTGAGACAACATGGTTTAAATAAGGCACACAGGTGAAGCGCGTGGGGGATCAATCTAGTAGGGGGTCCTACTAGGGGCGATCAGAGAAAACAGGTGATGGACGTGCCTGTTACCTTGATTGTGTGACGCCTTCACATGTGTGTGCATAGGTCCAAACTCAACAACTGTGTACACTAAACATGTGTAGGTTTCTGTACATCAATTAAACCTCAATAAAGTTGTTTAAGAAGAAAGAACCATTGGGTTCCAAAGAACACCAATGAGGAAGTTGACAAGAAAACCCCCAAAATGGGAGAGTATATCAACACATCATTTATCTGATTGGACTCTAGCACTCAAAACATAAAAATAAGTCTTACAATTCAACAGGCAAACAACAAATAACTTGGTTAGATTTTGAATAAAGAAGATTTCTCCAAGGAAGATACACAAATGGCCAATAAGCACACTTTTAAAAATGCCCAAACTCATCAGTCATTGAAGTGAAGTCACTCAGTCGTGTCTGACTCTTTGCGACCCCATGGACTGTAGCCCACCAGGCTTCTCTGTCCATGGGATTTTCCAGGCAAGAATACTGGAGTGGGCAGCCATTGCCTTCTCCAGGGGATCTTCCTGACCCAGGGATGGAACCCAGGTCTCCCGCATTGCAAGCAGACACTTTACCCTCTAAGCCACCATTAGTCATTAGGTAAATGCAAATCAGAACCACAGTGAGATACCAGTCCACACCCGCTAGAATGGCTACTACAAAAATAAATAAATAAAAACGGAAAATGACAAGTGTTCGTCAGGATGTAGAGAAACTGGAGCCCTCATAAATTGCTAGTGGGAATGGCAAATGGTGTGACTGCTTTGGAAAACATTTGGCAGTTCCTGAAAATAGAGCTAAGCACAGAGTTACCATATGACCCAGCAAGTCCATTCCTTGGTATACTAAACTAACAGAAAACATACGTTGATGCAAAAACTTGTACATTAATGTTCACAGAGGCTATACTCATAATAACTAAAAAGTGGACACAACTCAAATACGCATCAGCTAATGAACAGGTAAACAAAAGGAGGTGTGTCCATATTGGAATGTTACTGAATGTCATCATTATTATCACTATTGGAATATTACTGAATATCATCATTATTATCACTATTGGAATATTGTTCAGCCCTTAAAAGGATTATGTACTGATGCACCCTGCAACATGATGGGCCCTGGACACATTAGGCTAAGAAGTCAGAAGACCAAAGACTGTCCATACATTGTTTGAGTCCACTCACATGACATGTTCAGGATGGGAAAATCTATGGAGACAGAAAGCAGATTAGGGGTTGTTAGGGGCTGGGATAGGAGGCAAATGGGGAATGAATGCTAATGAATGTGGGGGTTTCTTTGGGGGTGATGAAAATGTTCCAGAATTAGGTAGTGATGGTAGGTCCACAACCTTGCAAATGTACTAAAAATCACTGAATTGTGTCTTTTCAGACAGTGAATTTTATGCTGTTGTTCAGCCACTAAGTCATGTCTGACTCTGTGGCCCAAAGACTGTTACATAAATTATATCTCAAATTTCAAAGTACTAAATGGTCCAAATATTTCCATTTAGAAACATTTACATGATAAATCTGAAGTACATTATAGAGATTAAACGTGAAGAATGAAATTATTATACTAGAACTTTTATGGAATATATTTGTATTCAGAAATCATAAAGAAGAAAGAAAAAGACTGATAAATTGTTGGAGTATACCCATTTCAAAAATAAGACTTCTGAACAATACCAGCATCTTGATTGAAACAAAAGTAGCAGACTCGAGAGAAAAGATTTATAACATATATAATAAGGTATTGATATCCAGAATGTATAAGAGCATATGAAGAAAAATCAGTAGGAAAAAATGGCCAAAAGTTATAAAACAGTTATTCACATAAGGAAAAATATAAATATTTGATAAACATCTGAAAGGTTATATGGAAGATCAATAATAAGTGAGGTACAAATTTTAAAATTTTCTAGTGAACAATGTCTTCTGATCACTAAGAAAAGATTGCTTATAAAAAGCATTAGTGAGAACCCAACATGGGAGACAACAAAAGGAACGCAGATGTATAGAACAGACTCGTGGACTTTGTGGATGAGGGTAAGGGTGGGATGAGATGGGAGAAGGGCATTGAAGCATGTTAATTGTCATGTGTCTAATCAACCGCCGGCCCAGGATTGATGCTCGGGACTGGTGCAGCGAGATTTCCCGGGGGGGAGGGAGGAGGGAGGGGGGACCCGGAGGGGAAGCATATGTAAACCCATGGTGATATCATGACAATGTATGGCAAAAACAATAATAAAAAAAGAAAGAAAGAAAAAAAAAAAAAGAAAAAAAAAAAAAAGCATTAGTGAAGCTGGGGGGGAAACGGGTATTCACATTGACCACCAGTACAAGTGGAAATCAATGCAATCTTTTTGGAGAATAATATTTTCCAAAACTATGCATGTTAAAACCAAGGAATCTACCCCAGAAAAAAATTTACACATGTACACAGAGCGCAATGTAGAAAGATGGTCCTCGCAGCCAGCCTGTTACAACAAAGCGCTGGAGCCACCCGAGTGTCCGTCTGCGGGTCAATGGCTGGGTAACTCGGTCTCCAATCACCCCACTACCCAGGCCTCCCACCTTTCATGGATGTAAGAAAAACAAGGCAATTTCATGGAAGAAATTCATTTTGAAAACAATATTCATGGTATGATCCCATTGATACAAAGCAAAATGTAGTGAAACCACCTTCTGACTCAGGGAAGGAAGCTGGGTGAGGAAGGGGCCAAGGGGACTTCCATTTTTGAATTTATGTGTCTTACTATTGTCTGACTTTTTCCAATGAGAATGACAAGTATAAGACTGAGGTAAAAATATTAATTTGAAAAGTCCGCCTATTGTTTAAGCAATACCGTTTAAGTCTAATTTTAATATCAATTTTAATTAATAATAAATTATTAGAAGAACGTTCTTACCTTCCAGATTTTCAATTTTTTCAATGTTGTTTAAAGCTAAATTCAAATATTCAAGTTTCTTGAGTTTGCTAACATTTTCTGAAACATACAAATAATGGAATTAGTTAACCTTTAAGATAAAAGACATTTTTACATAATCTGTTATGAAAATGACAACAAGAATCTAAGAATCATTATGGTTATCCAAAATCATGTTACTTTTCCAAACCTGTATCTGTACATCAGACATGGTTGGTTGCCTACTCAGCATCCATTTCTCCCTCTGTTCTTCCCGAGGGAACCCAGTTCTGCTTATGTCTCTCCCCAGCCCTAACTCTGGGAGCTCAGGCTTAACCAGGCAGGCCAAGCGCACAGCAATCCCATGTTCCTTGGTGGTGACAGCTCGGGAGCCCAGGCTAAGTCAACCTGCCCAAGGCTGTCTCCTGGCAACTGGTACAGAAGAGGGCATGCACACCCTGTACTCCTGATCAGACGAGAAGGAATGGTCTGTATTTCATGCTTGTGAATTTCCCTTCTCTTTTTCCTGTGTGTGTGCTCAGTCGCTCAGTCTTGTCTGACTCTGCGACCCTTTGGACTGCAGCCTTTCAGGCGAGAATGGAAGCACTATCTTTACTGGTGCTCACAGTCATCTTGCAAAGCTGAAGGAATCAGCTGTAGGATGAAGCCCACAGTGGCTGGTGCAGCAGAGAGAAGGAACCGACCAACCAACCCTGGAGACTGGCCTGTCTCTAGAGCTAATAGTTGAGTTAGGGCATAGAGTTCCTCACTGCTAAGTCATTTTGAGCTGTGTTTTCCTTTGCTTGAAGTCAAAAATCATCTGACACAGGATTATGGTTTTAAATAAATAGCAAGCCCAAATAGGCAAAGCAGAAGCATAAATAAGTCAAGGAATTGCTCTAGGGTGGGGCCCTTTAAAAACAGCTTAAATAATACCATAGCTTACACTGCTGAGTGCTTACTCAAGCCATACAATATTCTAAGCATGCTGCATATTATCTCATTTAATCTTCCTAATAACCCTATGAAGTAAAAACTACTGTTGTCTCCCTTATACAAATGAGAACATCAAGGTGCAGAAAAGTAATCCAGTTATTCAAGGTTAAGTGGCAGAGCCAGGAAATGTGACTGCAGAGCCTGGCACTAAATCATGACATTGCACTTTTAAAGGGGAATCCTTTCTAAGACGACACGAATACAGAAAACTCTGCTAAGAAACATGCATCACAGGCAGGCTCACTTAACACTTCCTCTGCACCACTTTCCAGGGATATTATGACAGTCAAACATGATGATTTATAACCATCACCTTTATCATCATCAATATTCATCTAAAATTTATAAATATCACATATTTGTTCCCATAGACCTGAGAATAAAAATTTACCTCTTCGAGCCTCGGTTTACTCATTTTTTTAAATGAGGATTTTTGAACAAAAAGCTTCTCTCAGCAATTATACCATTCTAAGTGATACTCGTGGTTACAAGAGTTCCAAACCAATATCCAAGCATTTGATCGTGGTGCCACGATTATAATAAACCATCTAGTCCATACCCCAAACAGAAATACATAAAGTTATTGTTAAAACTGCACAATAAAATACCTTTCCTTCTCCATTTTTGTTATACGTATAACCCTCTAAATGCTAAACTGTATAACCTCTAAATGCTATTTGGTAGAAGAAAAGTTAAGATTTGTTTTGTAAGGGTTTCCTAGATTAAATTAAACCAAGGACAATGGGCCAAACTGGTCAGGAAAAAAAAAAGTCTCTATAAGGAAAAATATACAGAGGTTCCTGGGTGCCTGGAACAGGGGGTTAGTGCTCTAGACCAAACCATCCTGGGCTCAGTTCCCACCCAAAGGCTATATACAACCAGACCGACAAACCCATCCCCAGGAGCTGACTGTGGCTCAGATCATGAACTCCTTATTGCAAAATTTAGACTTAAATTGAAGAAAGTAGGGACAACCACCACTAGACCATTCACGTATGATCTAAATCCAATCCCTTATGACTATACAGTGGATGTGACAAATAGATTCAAAGGATTAGATCTGATAGACAGAATACCTGAGGAACTATGAACAGAGGCTCATAATATTGTACAGAAGGTAGTGATTAAAACCATCTCCATGAAGAAGAAATGCAAAAAGGCAAAATGGTTGTCTTACAAAAAGCTGAGAAAAGAAGAAAAGTGAAAGACAAAGGAGAAAAGGAAAGATATACCCATCTGAATGCAGAGTTCCAAAGAATAGCAAGGAAAGAAAAAAAAAAAAAGCCTTCCTCAGTGATCAATGCAAAGAAACAGAGAAAAACAATAGAACGGAAAAGACTAGAGATCTCTTCAAGAAAATTGGAGATACTAAGGGAACATTTCATGCAAAGATGGGCACAATAAAGGACAGAAATGGAATGGACTTAACAGAAGCAGAAGACATAAGTAGAGGTGGCAAGAATATACAAAAGAACTATACAAAAAAGATCTTAATGACCCAGATAACCATGATGGTGTGATCACTAACCTAAAGCCAGACATCCTCGAGTCCAAAGTCAAGTGGGTCTTAATAGAAGCATCACCACAAACAAAGCTGGCAGAGTGATGGAATTCCAGCTGAGCCATTTCAAGTCCTAAAAAGTGATGCTGTGAAAGTGGTACACTCAATATGCCAGCAGATTCGGAAAACTCAGCAGTGGCCACAGGACTACAAAAGGTCAGTTTTCATTCCAATCCCAAAGAAATGCAATGCCAAAGAATGTTCAAACTACTACACAACTGCACTCATTTCACATGCTAGCAAAGTAATGCTCAAAATTCTCCAAGTGAGGCTTCAACAGTAGGTGAACTGAAAACTTCCAGATGTTCAAGCTGGATTTAGAAAAGGCAGAGGAACCAGAGATCAAATTGCCAACATCTGCTGGATCATAGAAAAAGCAAGAGAATTCCAGAAAAAGATCTGTTTCACTGACTAAAGCCAATGAGTGTATGGATCACAACAAACTGTGAAAAATTCTTTAAGAGATGGGAATACCAGACCACCTGACCTGCCTCCTGAGAAATCTGTATGCAGGATGCAGGTTAAGAAGTAACAGTTAGAACTGGACATGGAACAATGGACCGGTTCCAAACTGAGAAAGGAGTACGTCATGGCTGTATACTGTCACCTTGCTTATTTAACTCATATGCAGAGTTCAGTTCAGTTCAGTTGCTCAGTCATGTCCAACTCTTTGCGACCCCAGGGACCACAGCACGCTAGGCCTCCCTGTCCAACACCAATTCCCGGAGTTTACCCAAACTCATGTCCATTGAGTCAGTGATGCCATCCAACCATCTCATTCTTTGTCATCCCCTCTCCTCCTGCCTTTAATCTTTCCTAGCATCAGAGTCTTTTCAAATGAGTCAGCTCTTTGCATCAGGTGGCCAAAGTATTGGAGTTTCAGCTTCAACATCAGTCCTTCAAATGAACACCCAGGACTGATATCCTTTAGGATGGACTGGATGGATCTCCTTGCAGTCCAAGGGACTCTCAAGATTCTTCTCCAACATCACAGTTTAAAAGCATCAATTCTTTGGTGCTCAGCTTTCTTTATAATCCAACTTTCATATCCATACATGACTACTGGAAAAACCATAGCCTTGACTAGATGGACCTTTGTTGGCAAAGTAATGCTTATTTAACCTATATGCAAAGTACATCATGTGAAATGCCAGGCTGGATGAAGCACAAGCTGGAATTAAGATTGCCAGGAGAAATATCAATAACCTTAGATATGCGGATACTGCCACCCTTATGGCAGAAAGCAAGGAAGAACTAAAGAGCTTCTTGAATAAAGTGAAAGAGGAGAGTGAAAAAGCTGACTTAAAACTCAACATTAAAAAATTAAGATCATGGCATCTGGTCCCATCACTTCATGGCAAACAGATGGGGAAACAATGGAAACAGTGGCAGACTATTTTCTTGGACTCCAAAATCACTGCAGATGGTGACTGCAGCCATGAAATTAAAAGAAGCTTGCTTCTTGGAAGAAAAGTTATGACCAATCTAGACAGCACATTAAAAAGCAGAGACATACTTTAGTGACAAAGATCCGTGTAGTCAAAACTATGGTTTTTCCAGTAGTCATGTATGGATGTGAGAGTTGGACCATAAAGAAAGCTGAGTGAGAAGAACTGATGCTTTTGAATTGTGGTATTAGAGAAGACTCTCGAGAGTCCCTTGGACTTCCAGGAGATCAAACCGGTTAATTCTAAAAGAAATCAGTCCTGAATATTCATTGGAAGGGCTCATGGTGAAGCTGAAACTTCAATACTTTGGCCACCTGATGCGAAGAACTGACTCACTGGAAAAGACCCTGACTCTGGGAAAATCGGAAGGCAGGAGGAGAGGGGGATGACAGAGGATGAGATGGTTGGATGGCATCACCAACTGGATGGACATGAGTCTGAGCAAATTCTAGGAGTTGGTGATGGACAGGGAAGCCTTGTGTGCTCCAGTCCATGGGGTCACAAAGAACTCGACATGACTGAGCAACTGAACTAAACAAACCCAGCAGCCAGTTCAGGCCACCTTTCAGGCCACCTGAGCCTTTCAACTTGCGGCCAGGCCTGAGGCTTATGGGGAAACTGTGACCAATGGAGATTCTGGGAGCGCATCCTCTCAGGCTCTGAGTCAGTAAGTCTGGGGTGAGGCCCCAGTCCCATTTTACCAGACCCCGGACAGTCCTCAGCTGACACCTGGAGCCACACCAAGCAGAATCTACCTCCCACCCTACTGCCAGTCCATCTGGAGCCTCCCAGGAAGAACAGAGCTTCAGCAAAGGCAAGTGTTTTGCAAACTGCTCCCTCTAGGGCCCAAGGGCATGTCTGAATCCTCCAGAAACAGTTTCACTTGCTAAATAAGCACCTAAATGCCTATGGGTGGAGTCATGCTGAAAAATCCCATTATTAGGATTTAAAAGCGCATTTAATTTAAGAATACTTTGGAAGCAAAAATTCAAGCTTTCTCACAGTTCTGAAAAGGACTGAAATACTATGCTGCTAATTAGTAATTGTGATGGACCCAGCTGTGGAGATGAAGATTTCGGGAACTCTTTTAGAGAGGCACAATTAGGACAACTCTCTAATGCCCTCGTGATAAAAGCGGGTGGTTTTCTGTAACAGCCTTTTTAATGGAACAATGTGCCAGAGTTTCTAATTTCTGGTAAAGTACAAGATGCCAAAAATAAGTATCTGAAGGAATATAATGAATTTTAATAAAACTTCAAAAAGTATGCAAATTCTAGACTTTTTGTTTCCCTAGAGCCCATTTTCAGTTATCCACTAAGCTTCGGGCAAATACATCACTAGAGCTTCTAACCACAGCGACATTACCCCTGGGAGCCAGGCACTTCTTCCTTGTGGGTGGCAAGGGGGGCAGGGTACAGAGCGAATAGTCTGTGTGTCAGATGCTGTTGGCCCATTTTACAGATTCAAGACTAAGACACAAATTAACAGTTAACTGACTTGCCTAATGGCAGGGTTTTTTTAGTGGCGGTGGCAGGGTTCGAACCTAGATCTACCTGCTCATATCACATGCTTTTCTGAGGGTTGAGGGCGGGCGCTCCTGTTTCCATGTGGCAGGACCCCCCATTAGTGTGACTCCACAGGCCTCGCTTCTCTCTGCTCCCTTAACTCATTCTTCCCAGGGGTGGGGGTGGCAATTGGATGGGGAAGGCCAACTCACCAGGTGGGAGTAAGCCATACTCTCCAGAGCTTTTACTAGTCATGCTGCTGATTTTTGTTATATTGCTGATTTTTGATTCTCCATCTACCTGTTTTGTCTTTACCTCTCATTTCACTCCAAACTGGAGCAGCAAACAGGGCTGTCGTTGTGAACCCCTCTCAATACCCAATCCTGAGCACGATGCTTGGCACACGTACTTTTGATGCATACGGTAGACCTAGCTATCCCAGGGTGGGATCTGACAAGGATTTACTCAGCTCTCACATAATCCTTTCAGGTTCATGACAAATGCCCAGGTTCCTCTCTTTGACACTTTTTAAAAATCAAGTTTTAAAGGAACAGGGCAACTAATATGTTCCCAGCCATCAGCAGGTCCTCCCGACCCCTTGATGGAGATCCCCGGGGCAAAGGAGACAGACCGGGCACAGAAAGGTTTGGGGAAACAATTCCATAAACAACCACTGAGAGATGGTTGGTCTATTCCTCCACGCAATTCTCTTTCTCCCTCTAAGAAATAACACTGCATTTGCCAACATTCTGCCATTCAAAATGTCAAAGAAACCACGAGAACAAAGTCCTGAAGACTTACCAATTTTTCCAATGAGGTTATTTTGAAGATAGAGGATTTTTAAATCCCGGCACCACTTGTCAATATGCTCTAGTCTTTCTATTTCTTGCTGATGCAAGGAGAGTTCCTCCAGGGAAAAAATTACACAGTCATTGTGCTCGGCATTCCGTCTAATGAGATCTTCTGTGACTGAAAGAAAGTGTGTTACATATCACATCTCCATCCCCATTAATATTAAGCTGTTAATACACTGGTTTTTTCCTCACAGTGCGATGTGAGTTCTCCAGGCCCAAGTCATTTTTCCGATGGAAAGAGATCAGAGAAGTGCTGCCTCCTGTTGGGAGTTTTTATGACACTAGCATAACTCGGAAGAAAGAGGCGATGATACGTTTTGTCTTATGCTGGAATCTACTTATATTTCACTGGATGGATGGAGATCAAGTTGATCGGTAACGACCCTGAGGATTGGGATTTTGAGGTGGTATCACATCAAACTGGGTGAGACCCACTAAGTAATCCAAGACAGAGGCATGGTACGGCTGACAGAGGGCAAAAATAGGAAAGCATCTCCATTCAGTAGCCACAACCATTCCGTAAGAGAAGGGTCACTCACTCATTCATTCATTCAACTGGGATTTATTTAATGAGAGTGGAAGAGCCAGAAGAGAAATAATCCCAGATTTTACAGGGCAATCTTATAAAGCAACCACCACTGGATCTGTTTCCAGGAGGAATGAGAGAAGCTGATCACAGAGGGAGGGGTTGCAAGAGCCCCACTTCCCCCCTGACAGGAGTGATGCATAGCACTGGGCTGGCCTGATGCCACTGGCCAGGAACATATGATGATGGTGGTACCAAGGGACTGGACACAACACTTGGGTCCACAGTTACAGCCAAGAACAGGATATGAATCCTCTTTACAGTTGGGTTGTAAAAACTTTGGGCTGGCCAAAAAGTTTGTTCAGCTTTTTCTGTAACATGGAAAACCCAAACAAACTTCCTGGCCACCCCAGTATGTAATAAAAACAAGGAGGCAATCACAGTGGAGAATACTTATACTTCCCAATGCTATTAAAACACTATGAATCCATTTGAACCTCACATTTTAGGTGGAATGTGGAAATAATCACATTCATCCCACAAGATAATAAAGATTCTTCTCTTGCCATTTATAGGGTGCCAAGCATTGTCCTAAATGCTTCGCGTGTATGAACATGTAAGGACCATTGTTATTTACATTTGTTAGATGATGACTTGAGGCTCAGAGAGTTTAAGTAACTTTCCCAGGGTCTAGCTATTATAGTAAGCGCGAGAGCCAAGTGACCATGTGCTCTGAACCACCATGCTCCACTGCCCCAAGTGTGAGCACAAAAGAGCCTCTCAAAATGTCTCAGGCTTCCTGAACATACAAGCTTCTCTAGTAGAGACAGAGCTCTCCAGCTGCCCCTCTTCTGCATCACATCCTCACAAGCGAAGTCTGCCTTTTTTAAACAATGTGAAAACGTGTACGGACTCCATCATTTGTGTGCAGTTAGCTGAACCCTCTGCTACGTCCGGTGGTGGGAGGCAGGGTTGCATGTAATGACGGTTCTTTGGAAGAAGGACCAGGGCAATGTAGAGGTTGAGAGATTCAAATACTATACCCAGGGGACGTGCCTGCTGCTCTAAGCTTTTTGGCTCAACTGACAGCAGAGGTGGGCTTCCCAGGTGGCGCAGTGGTAAAGAACTCGTCTGCCAGGCAGGAGACACGGGTGCGATCCCTGGGTCGGGAAGATCCCCTGGAGAAGGAAATGGCAACCCACTCCAGTGTTCTCGCCTGGACGGAGGACCCTGGTGGGCTTGCATGGACAGAAGACCCTGGTGGGCTACAGTCCACAGGGTTGCAGAGTCAGACACGACTGAGCGACTGAGCATGCGACAGCAGAGCTGGCTGCAAGCTAGGTCCTGGGGTGGGGGCAGCCCAAAAAGGCGGGTAGGAGGCTAACGGGGCTGCCTCCACAGCCTTGGCTCTCTGGGACCCCTACCGCGGGCTGCACTCTGCCATCTCTGGACATCTCTGACACACTGCTGTCATTAAACTGGCCTAAGAAGACTAGCCAAGGAAAAGAGAGACAATACACATTCTGAGAACCAGATTTTTAAGAGAAGGGAATTAAAACGACTCTCCTCACCTCTCACTACCAAAGTCAGTTCTAACAGCTTGAATCAACTGGAGACAAACGGGGACATCCAAGTTGAGGACACATCAAAGCTGCTGTGTAAAGTCAACCGTATTACCTCTCTCTGCAGTTGATCTCCAAGAATGCTCTTCACAAGGTTGCAACATGGGTTAAGGGGTTGGGATGACACTACAGACATTAGGTCAGCTAACTTGATGAGACGTGGACGTGATGGACTGCTATGATGCAGATGGACCCGCAATGACTAACGGCGTGTATGTGACTTAAATGACACAGATCCATGGGGCAGGAAGTGGACTTCTGAGGCCTTGCAGCCATTAGACCTGGAGTCAATGGGCCTGAGGACAAGCTCTTCCAGAGCCCATGCCCTCCCCTGCAGACCATTGCCCCTGGCCGGAGCAAGGAAATCCTCTGCCTCCAACTCCTACACTGGCTGCTTCTCCAGGCCATACCATCAGACACTCACTCCTTCACTCAGAGGCGTCCAAGGAGTGGCTGCTTACTGGGGACGTGGATGGCTTGGAAGTGTTGGCTGGAGTATCTGACCTCATAAGTCAGCAGGAAGGACCAGGGTAGAGCCAGGGATGGGAAGAGGAGGGAGGTGCGGGCAAGGGAGCTGGCGCAGAACCCAAGGAGCTTGGGAAACTTATACTGAACGTAGCCTTCTGGGTTGTTATGAAGGTATACTCGTCAAGGAAAGAAGATGCATTTTATCTAGCAGTTTGATGTATAACTTGATACACGGGCCTCCACTTGTATTCCTGCCCTAGTTCCCCTGTTGCCCTGGCTGAAGGCTTGGCTGGGTACCCAGCTTGAAGCCACAGCCTAACTCCAACCCTGCAAGAGTTGTCATCCAAGGGTATGGTTAAGGCGAACGTGTGCAGGGCATTCTGATTGCATCTGGTGAAGCCGCGCCTGGTCTCTGGCCTGAGGTAGCTACAGCAGCATCTGCACAGGCCATGTGGGGACTCCGGGGACACAAAGGTGTCACAGGTTCCTCCTCCTCTACAGCTGTACAGGCTTTTCTGATCCGTCCAACCCTGGAGACTTGCTGGTCCCTCCAACTGCTGACTGAGTTCCCACTGATGTCAAATGTCCTTCCTGTGTTCTCTTGCTGCCCGTGTCTTAAAAATCTAAGAGATCCTTTTTATTATGCTGTTATGTGTGTGAATGAAATCAATTGCATGCAATTATCAAATCCTCCCTTTCAGAGGCATGTAGACATTAGGAAGGAACTATGTGGATCCGTATCTCCTAATCATGAGAATTAAGATGATAAAAATCACTCCTAGTTGAAAGCGGTACGGAGGGGTGGAGGAGTTGGCATAAATAACAAATGTACACAAACACACACACACACAAACACACACAGGAGAGGAGGGGCTAAGGTTCATTCAGCATAACCGGGTAGTTTCACCCAGTGGCAACAATTATACACAACTAGGATAGATTAAAAGAAAACAGAAAATCACAGAGGAAGGTGGACCTGTGAAGGTCTGGAGTTTCCCAGCGGCCCTTTTCTGAACTCCTCTATATTAAGCAAACTGCTGTGCAGCTTACTGTTTCATCGTGCTCAGGAAATTGTTCCACAATACTGCCTCACCTATGATGGCAAGCATCAGTACAAAAACCAGGGTCCCCGAGAAGCAACGTGTCAGCGTATCTACCTGGTGCATGGAGATTATAGTGCTTCTGACTTTTAAAGGAGAAAGCATTTTGCAGTTTTATGTACAGTTTAGACCAAACATTCTTTAGCTCCAAGCAGTACTGTGTACCTTTAGAGAGCCCTACTCCAAATAACACAGCCCTGCATTTATGATAAGTCACTTGAGGCACTTAAAAAGGCTTTGGAATCATTAATGTGTCCCATTAAGACTATCTCAAGACAGATGGTAATACAATGCCTATCTCTGTGAGACAGTGAAGGACAGGGAACTCTAGTGTGCCTGCAGTCCATGGGGTCACAAAGAGTCGGACACGACTTGGCGCTCGAACAACAATAATCATATGGTATTGGAGAACATGCCAAGACACTTACTGCATAAAACATATTGCTTTCTCTTCCTTATTTGGGGAAAATTCAAACAGTAAAATACAGGACTCAGATAGACATGGAGAAGTATCTCACCTATAGAAGGCCATAATATCTGAATGAATGGTTGATGAAGGATACTAACAGTTATAACCACAGATTCATACTCATCTCCCTAAAAGAAAGAGGTTTAATGGAAACTGATGCACTTGCAGAGGCTTCTTTTCAATTTCTTAATATGACTGGGTTCTCAATACCTCGAGAGAGCATCCATGAAAAGACCCTACAGGGTGGGGGCAGGGCAGAGCGGGCAGGAGGAGAGGTTTTCGGGAATATCAGAGGTTGTCATGCTGTGTTTGCTACGACAGAGCTTTTCAGTGTATTGAACAAGGTTCTAGAAACTCACAAGGCCAACAATGCAGTGTTAATCCTTCAGGCTTTCTGTCATGTTTTGTACACAACTCACCCTTTCTTGCCAGGGTAAAGTAAAATCAATAATGTTAGCTTAAGGCAGATTCTGCAGAATTTTTAAACATCTTGAAAAAGCAGCAGATACATACATAAAACAGAGCTTTAACATAAATAACATAGAAAGGGGTTGTTGCTGTTGTTTAGTCTCTCAGTCGTGTCTGTCTCTTTGCAACTCCATGGACGCAGTCCAACAGGCTCCTCTGTCATGGGATTTCCCAGGTAAACATACTGGAGTGGGTTGCCATTTCCTTCTCCAGGGTATCTTCCTGACCCAGAGACCTAACCCAGGTCTCCTGCATCAGCAAGCAGATTCTTAATCACTGAACCACCAGGGAAACCCAAATGAAGGGGTCACAAATAGGTAAAGATTTCATCTTGTAGCATCTAAACTTTTTTTCTTGTTTTCCATGGAAATTTTTAGAAACAAGATTTCTCAGTCACTTGCCCTGCCTTTTCTTACTGACTCAGGGTTATCTGAGTGCTGGTCACAGTGATCCCACCACACCGTTGGAGGCACTGGCACAGAGTATGCGGTTACAGACATGGACAGAGAGTACGGAGCAAGGACAAAGGATCCAGAAAGTACCGTGAGTTCAAAGGAGGGAGTGACCGATGCTCCTGAGTGACAGAAGCAGGTCAAACAGGGCATTATGGAGGAGCAGCCTGGGCTGGATCCTGAAACGTAAGTAAACATTTGCCAGATGTACCAGTAAGGAGGCATACCACAGGCTCCGACAGATGCTATGAAGCCCGCAGCTCCCCACTTCCGGCCTGAAGATTACTGCCTGCTGCTGGGGAGGGCAGCCCTCAGCTGCCCACCTTCTTTGAAGTCACCCCAGCTACAGAGACATCTCAACCAAAATCACGCCCCCATTCCCAGGATAGCCTGATTGATGTGGGGCTATAAAGGCCCAGCCTTCTCACCCCAACTTGGGAAAAAAAAGAGGTCCGTCCAAGTTCAGAGGTCCCTTCACAAGCTCCAGGTTGGTTAGCTAAGGCCTTTGTTAAGATGCATCCCAATCCGATTTCTCTCTGAGCCCCATCTGGCTTTCTCATCCAATGACACTTCCTCATAGGCTTCCTGCACACTAGCCTCCATTGAGAAGCCTGTCTCCTGGGGAACCCAACCTGGAAGAGTGAACTCGGCAGGTGGTACACAAGGGCAGATGCGGCCTTACACAGAGCATTCGGTGCTTGTTCCCACTGCCAGTAACCTCACGTGGCGGAAGGCGTGAGCTAGGTCCTTGGGGCCTCTTTCCTAAGGCCTCTTTCCATCAGCCCAACAGGAGGGTTCTGTGCTCATAACCTAATCACCTCCCAAAGGCCTCCCCTCCTAATAACATCACCTTGAAGGTCAAGGCTTCAACTTATGGATTTCCGTAGGAAACAAACATTCAGTCTACCGCAAATGGATACTAGTGGAAGGGAACATACTGATAAGAGTGAGGCAATCAGGCATTAGAGAAATACAGAGGAAATTGTAACTTAAAGAAAGATTGTATTGGGGTGGCTACCACTGAGAAATTGACAAGGTAAGGCTGAGAGTGACAATCAAACATTAAAAGCTAATTGTGAACACCAGATTATTATATTGGTAGCAAATAAAGAGGTTTTCTCCCTAAAACTGAAGTACAGAGAGAGCTGAGAACCAGGATGGGGACTGATCATTAGAGAAGCAGAGCCTTCAGGTTCCAGACACACTGGGGTCACAGGCACAGGATTTAGCTTCCAGCCTATTATAACTAAAAACCAAGACAAAATATAGGAAAATAATGTTGTTTTTTTAAACTTGTCATTGAGAAGTCAAAAGGAAAAAAAGTACTTTGAACAGAACATAATGTGAAAAAAAATAACCAGTATATCAAAATCTGTGGGGAACAGCTAAAACATAACTTGGAAGAGATTTATAGCACTAAATGCCTATAGCAAGAAAGGAAAGAGGTCCCAAATATCCACTTCCTCTTTGAGAAATAGATTCCAAGATGACAGAGATGCTGGAAGGAGCACGCAAGAACCTTCAAGCAGCTGTGCTGATTTCCTCCAGCTGCAGTAACAAATTATCACCAACTTAGCTGTTGACAGTTCTGCAGGTCAGAAGTCAGATATGGGTCTCGTCTACCTGATATCGGGGTATCAGGAGGATTACATTTCTTTCTAGAGGTTCCAGGGGAGGACCATTTTTCTTGCTTATTTGAGTTGTTGGCGGAATTTGGTTCCTTACAGTAATTGGACTGAGTTCCTCATTTATTGCTTATTCTCAGCTGAAAGCCCCCCAAATTACAGCAACTTCAGCAGCTCAGAAGTTTCTGCCTCCCCAGCTCAAGAAACGCGCTTGAATTCTATCTCCCTTTATTTTTTTTTAAATTTTCTTTACTTTATTGTGTTGGTTTTGCCATTCTATCTCCCTTTAATGCAGCAGGAAAGCGCCTCTAGACAGAAACCTGGGGTAACAGTGGGGCACGACTTTTGCATTTCCCTTCTCCCAAGGAGCACAATTGTGTCCCACCAGTTGTTCCTAAAAACCACTGTCTTACATCTGCTGCTCGATTTCACAGTCATTTACAGAGGAAGGTTAACTCCAATACCAGTCACTCTATCATTGTTGCAGAAAGAAGCCCTAAAATGCCTCATTTTTATGACTAAGCACTTTAACCAAGTTTTTCCAATGGCCTGTCTCAAGAGAGCTTCTGTGGTACTTATTTCAGACTGTTAAAGGGAGGATTAAGTGTCCTATGCATGTAAAGCATTCAGCAGGGTTATGGAACACTCTCCAAGGAGGACTGGATAAAGACAAATTATGCACAAGTTTAAATCTTCAATGTTCAAGCGCGCTGTCTGAGCAATTTCACTGTGACCACTCATATAAACTTAAATGAATAGTCAAAGGACTTTAATTTTCTTAAGGCAGAGAACATGTGCCAAATCATTCTTCTTTCAGTTACATTAATGAATAATTACAGAAAGGAAATAGCTTTCCTTTCCTTTCCAGCCATAAAGCAATATATTGTCAAATAAGTTAAAAAAGGAAGTTAAGCAAATCAGCACAGTCTTTAGTATACAGTTCAGTCTGAAAATTAAATTAGGTCTTCCATTAAAAATAAGGGCTTCCCTGATAGCTCAATTGGTAAAGAACCCACCTGCAATGCAGGAGACCCCAGTTTGATTCCTGGGTCAGGAATTCCTGGGCTGGAGAAGGAATAGGTTATCCACTCCAGTATTCTTGGGCTTTCCCTTGTGGCTTAGCTGGTAAAGAATCTACCCGTAACGTGGGAGACGTGGGTTTGATCCCTGGGTTGGTAAGATCTCATGGAGAAGGGAAAGGCTACCCATTCCAGAATTCTGGCCTGGAGAATTCCATGGACTGTATAGTCCATGGGGTCACAAAGAGTCAGACATGACTAAGTGATTTTCACTCACTCTATAAAAAATAAAACAAACTAAAAGCCCTCTATTTATCCATATTTTTTTTCTTATTTCTGAAACTTTGTTTATGTGCTTAGTATGCAAAGCTGAAGAATGGATGCTTTTGAACTGTGGTGTTGGAGAAGACTCTTGAGAGTCCCTTGGACTGCAAGGAGATCCAACCAGTCCATCCTACAGAAAATCAGTCTTGAATATTCATTGGAAGGACTGATGTTGAAGTGGAAACGCTAATGCTTTGGCCACCTGATGCAAAGAACTGACTCATTTGAAAAGATCCTGATGCTGGGAAAGATTGAAGGCGAGAGGAGAAGGGGACAACAGAGAATGAGATGGTTGGATGGCATCACCGACTCAGTGGACATGAGTTTGAGTAAACTCTGGGAGGTGGTGATGGACAAGGGAGGCCTGGCGTGCTGCAGTCCGTGGGGTCACAAAGAGTAGGACACCACTGAGCAACTGAACTGAACTGACTGATGTAAATCTATGCAATTTCTTTAAAGGATGCTTTTCTCCAAAAAGCTTTTTCCGGGGTAGCTAAAATGTTGATAAAAAGCATTTCTCAATTATTCATAGGTGTGTGATGAATAAGCCATATATCAACAACATATCTCAGCTTGAAATTGGGACTTCCCTGGTAGTCCAGTGCTTAAGACGCTGAGCTTCCAATGCAGGGGGCTTGAGTTCAATCCCTGGTTGGGAAACTAAGATCCTACATGCTGTTAGGTATGGTAAAAAAAAAAAAAATAGAGCTTGAAATTAATGGTAAACAATATTGTTCACCAAATGAATTAGGACTTAAAAGTAGGAAACACGATTTAAAGGATTTGTTATAAGCAGCTGATGAAGCCTACAATATAAAAGGCAATCCATTAAGAGGATGATTCTAATTGGAGTTTTCTATTCAAGGTGAACTGAGAGGAATTAATATAAAACTGATTTTTCCTCTATGTACCTTTAAGAAAATGCAGACACTATGAAAGGCCACTGAGCTGGACCTCAAATTGAATGCTAACCTATCACATAACAAGTATAAAGTTTGAGACCAGATGCTTAAACCTTCTGCATAACAGAGTCCATCTATATAGTTTCAAAGATGGTGTGAAGCAGAGACCGCTAAGCATCCTTTCACCAATAATATCTTACGGCTTTGAGGGTACTTAACTTCCCCTGGCAAATGCATACACAGATCACATCTTAGAGACTAGCCACCCTAATTTGATAGTGACAGTAATATCAATACAAAATAAATTCAATATTAATTCTCTAAGTCATAATCTGTACTGGATTAAAAGTGCAGAGAGGCACTAATTCTTTCATTTTCCCCTAGCCACTGCTCCCAGGCTTGACCTTGCTCTCTCTGGGCAGACATCAACACTAAAACAATTTCTTTGACTTTCAACTCAAGAGCTCACACCATGACCTCTCTTTTCCTCAGGAGACCTTCCCTTATTCTCTGGAGACAGTGTAGCAACAGATTAAAGAAAGCCAGTTCTGTTCAGGTTCACATCCCAGATACATTCCTGACTGTGTGACAATCGGCAGGTTGCTTAACCTCTCTGTTCTTCATATTCCTCAACTGCAAACTGGAGGCAGTGTCTGTCTCACAAGATTTTTGTGAGAACTCAAGGAGTTAACACAGAGACACCACTCAGAACATTGCCTAGAGGGGAGCAAGTACATGACAATCTTAAGCCCTTATTACCATCTTCTCTCGGAAGCTCAAGTTTTTTCTTCTGATGTAGAGAGTTCAGGACTGTGGAAAGAGCAGTACAAGTCAAGGATCTTGTATTTTAGTTTTTTATTCCATCATGACTGATATTTCAAAGTAAGTGTTTGCCCTCTTCCTCAAAGGGAGAAGCTCCAAGAGGGCTGCCCACCTGTTTGTTCACCACTGCACCCTCAACACCTGTCACAAAGTGTGTCAGTGTTAGTCGCTCTGTCATGTCCGACTCTTTGTGACCCCATGGACTGTAGCCCGCCAGGCACCTCTATCCATAGAATTCTCCTGGCAAGGACACTGGACTGGGTTGCCATTTCCTTACTCCAGGGGATCTTCCTGACCCAGGGATCAAACCCAGGTTGCCCACATTGCAGGTGGATTCTTTTATGGTTTGAGCCACAGGGTAGGAACTCCAATATGAGTCTGATATATTAATGATTTAACAAATGAAAGTGGACAGGACTCAAAGGCAGAGGGCAAAGGATAATCCATGGAAAAGTAAAAAATGTTGATAAGCAAAAAAGAAAACCATGGGATAGGGCTGAGGGAAGGGAGGGAAAATAACACAAGATTTGGGACAGTGTAAACATTTAACATCACCATCCCCTTCCCACCACCAGACTGTCAGCTCTTTCAGGGAAAATACCCCACCATCTACCACAGTCTCTTGATTTAGAAGTATTCACTATGACACTCCTACAGTAAGTGATAAATTCAGGGTAACTGTATAAAAGTGCTATTCGGAAAGGTCAAAGATAGTGTTGGTATTGGAATAGTTCAATCTGAAATCATTGGTACAATCTAAAATATAAGTAACTGCTAATCCTGCCATTTCACGGTCTCTCGGTGTTTTCATAATCACATGTACAACAGAACTGTAAACAGAGACTATTATTGCCTTCTTTTTGGAGGTGAGGAAGTCTCACAGCTGGTGGCAGGAAGGTGGAGGAAGTAAAGCTCTGGGGTCGGGTCCCTCACCCACGAGGCTACACACTGCAGGCAAGGGGGTGCGCGGGCTCGCACCCGGCGTCTCTGACCCCGAAACGCTTCGACTTTCCGCGAGCCCTTCCATCAAGACCCATGCCTTTCTCCCCCAGCCCCACGCCTGCCCCACTTTACAGATCGGGAACCTGGGCCTGGCCCGGGCCGAGCAGCCCCGCCAGTCGGCGCAGGGCCTGCCCAGCCAAGGGCCGAGGGGCTGGGGACCGCGGGCAGAAGGGGCGCCGAGGGTCCCGAGAGGCCCGGAACGAAGCCCAGAATGGGGACGATCGAGGGCGGAGGGTGGGAGGGGCGCTTACTCCGTCCCATGTCGCCCGTCGAGGGTCGCGGCCCGGGCAGCTCCCCCGGGATCCGCCAGGACTGCCCGGCGCCTCGCAGTCTCTCCTCCGCGCGTCCTCACCTGGGAGCCATGGCAACGGGGACTCTACGGGGGCCGCGCGGGGCCAGGAGGCCGCGCTTCCCGACCTTGGCGGGGCTGGGAGGAGGGCCCACCCCAGAGAAGACCCGGGGGCCCCTCCGCCCAGCCCTAGTCCTCCTCCACGGCCCCACCCTCCACCTCTGCAGACTGCTTCCCTGACCCCGGATCAGCCGGCCAAACTAAACACAGAACCGCAGGACGCTCTGCCTCCTGAGTCCCCTTAGCCTGTCCTTTGCTAGTTTCACTTGGTATTTGATTTAACGCCTTCCACACTGGAATCGGTCCACGCTCCCGTTTCCCAGAGGTGTGACCTTAAACTTCGTTCACCTTAATTTCCACCTGGTGGATGAGTACTGATAATAACCCCCAAGGACCATTGTGAATCCTTAATGAAAAAAATTTGAGCGAATGAAAGACACTTAAAAAAAAGCCGACTCAGTATTTACGGGATCCAGCAGACTACTCAGGAAAGGTACCTCATTCTCTGAAAAAACTTCATCTTGAGACGTTTTTACGGAAACCTAGGGTAAGAGATCCTTCTTATAACAGGAAGGTCTTAGACTGTTTGACATTCTGGTGGAATAGAGAAGAGACGTGGGTGATAAAACAGGGAAACCAGGAATATTTACTTCACAATTTGTTATGGGCCAGGCTGGGGTAGTTATGCTGTGTCCTTTCTCCACCCAGCATCACAAGACACTGCGTTTCTTAGGATCAGAGGACCCACGGGTCAGGCAGGACAGGTGTGCGGGTGCTCTGATTGCAACAGTCACTCACAGGAAGGAAAACTGGGAAATCAATCACGGTGTGACAGCTTCAAGTGAAGTCAAGTTCATTTCCTTCCAACTGAATGTGGTAGTTTAAAAAGCCTTGGTGTGTGTCTGCTTATGCAAACCATTATTCAAAATAGACTTGTTTCTTTGGCTCTTGGAAATGTAACAAGATGAGCGGGACTTCCTGAGAAAACTGCTGCAACGTATTCTATATTTAAGTAGAAATAAATTTTAAAGAGAGCTTTAAAAAATTCCAGTAACAGCAAAACAGGCCTCTTACTTCTTTTGTGCTGGCTAAATTCCAAGGACATTGACCTAGAAAATTATTGGGTTCTTATTATATAATTCAGTATTTTTATGATGTGTAACTAATACTTTGGTTACAACTCCATTGCATTAATTAACTTTGCATTAATTTTCCTTCTGAAGAATTTCCTCATTGCAGCTTTATAACAAGTAAACCAATCTTCCATGCTTACCAGCACTTACAGTTTCACATTCTTCCTTTCTTCCTTCTTTAATCCAGAATTTCCCAGTGGTGGATGGAAAGATTTAAACTGCATGGATAGGAATTGGGCTTTCCTGATGGCTCAGCAGGTAAAGAATCTGCCTGCAATGCAGGAGACAAAAGAGACGCAGGTTCCATCTCTGAATCAGGAAGATCCCCTGGAGGAGGAAATGGCAACCCACTCCAGTATTCTCACCTGAAAATTCCCCTGGATAGAGAAGCATGGAGGGCTACAGTCCATGAGGTCATGAAGAGTTGGACATGACTCAGTGATAAAGCACACATGGATGGGTAGAAATTAGTCTACATTCCTCCCATTGAAAGGCAGTGTCAATGTACCTCACCCTGAATCTGGGCATGCTTCTGCCCACTTGAACCAACAGGGTACAGAGAAAGAGGTGGTATGTGATTTGCAGAGTTAGTTCATAAAAATCCATGAAGCTTCCACTTTGCCAAACACTGACTTAAGGAGTCCTGACAAGTCTGACTACCCCAAGGCCACCATGCTTGAGAAGCCAAGAATAGGTACCCCTGCCAGCCAAGCCCCAGCCTTCCAGCTCTCTCTGTTCACATGGAAGATATTGAGTGATGCTGTCTTGGACCTTGTAAATCAGCCCATTCATCTCCAACTGTAACCAAGTGGCTTATCTATATCAAGGCCACATGGTATAGGAGACTCACCCAGCTGATCCCTGCATGAATTCCTCACCCACAAAATCATGCAGTAGCTTTGAGAGTAATTTTCATACAGCAGGAGACAACTGAAACGGTGGTTGTAACTGCTGTGGGACATAGACAAGTCTCTTCCCTTGTACTCTGTTAGGCAAAGTTGGGGGAAACACACCTAGATTCAAAGGGTGGACAGGCCTCTTCCACTGCATGTTTTTGGAATGGTTTAATCATGTCCAAATAAATGCAGTTCGTTAGTTGCATTTACTTGATTGGAATATGTTTGACTGATCTGTGCAGAATTCTGTAGGAGATGCCTCATTTAGGCAGGAATCTGGACTGGGTGGTTTCTCAGCTGCTCCTTTGAGCAGCTTCAGTCCTCAGAGGTTTTTTTTTTCTCATTAAAGCAGGTGTCAGTGTCCTTGAGCACTAATCTGATACAAATCTGACACAATAGATTGTCTTTGTTGCTCATGTGCTCAGTCATGTCTGACTCTTTGCAACCCTATGGACTGTGGCCAGGCTCCTCTGTCCATGGGATTTCCCAAGCAAGAATACTGAATTGGGTTGCCATTTCCTTTTCCAGGAGATCTTCCTGACCCAGGGACTGAACCTGTGTCTCTTGCATGTCCTGCATTGCAGGCGATTTCTCTACCACTGAGCCATTGGGGAAGCCTGAGCGAAAAACCAACATTTGATTCTGTTTGCTATTAGAGGCCCAGCCAGTGGGAAACTCCCAGAAGTAGGGTTTGAAACACCACAGAGCTCAAGTCTCCACATGACTCCTCCAAGACTATGTACTGTCCATCCTCTCTGTGCCCAGATCAACTCACCTTCCTCAGCCCCATTAGGTGATCTCCAGAGTCTAAAATTCCACACCTATGAATCCTCTTCCTGCTTAACTAGACCAATAATTTTCACCTGAAAAGGAAAGCAGTATAAAACACTGATGTGTGCTTTACAGCCCATTAATTAAACTGAAACCCTTCACTGTCAGAGCAGATGAGTATACAGCTGTTTGGGTAATCCTTCTATTACATCCTACAGCACCCATGGAAAAGGGTTCAGACTCAGCTAGTCATTGCCATGAAGAGCACAGTCTTACTAGTGGCAGGTCACAACTGAACTCAGAGTCTAAAAGATAGAATAAAATATTTTCTTCATTTCCCATGAGGCCAGCCCCTCTTGGATGGTCATTGGCGTGCCCTCTCCCTTTCTGATCTCCTGAAATGTTTCCTTACTTGCCCCTCAGCCCAATCTCTCCCCACTGTCTCCCAACTCCATCCTGCCATGTCCCATGGACATTAGTTGCTTCTGGACCTTCTTCAGCCTCAGTGGGAGGAGACTAAGTCTTCCAGATTCTTCTGAGTAAAGCATCTCTAGCCCAGAGTAGAATCTTGCTCACACTGACTGTCACTCATAACCTTATGTTTGAAGCAGACACTTGTTTTGTCTGCACATTTATTCCTCTGGATCTTGTTGGAGGGCAATTCCAGGTGCCAGCTTCCTGATATAGAAGCCAGAGTTACCCACACTACCCTTTCATTCTATTACCAGGGTCAGTTTTCATTCCTCTCAACAAAGAACCCTAACTGATACAACTTTGATGATTATGATGCTAATAGATAACCTTCCACTAACTGGGATAATGATCAGAAACCAAACGATAAAGAAGACAGAGGGTTCAATCCTCCCTCTGTTATCATCCAAAGAGTCCAAACCATCAATAGACATGTCTATAGAAGGAAGATACATTGATCTCAAAAGGCTGGTGACCAAGGTTTTTCCTTGATTAGTTTATTTATTTGCTTCAAGCTCAGGAATTCTGTCATGTTCTAGCACCTCCTGGGTGAAGCTCTAAAAAACTGTATAAAATAGAAAAATAAAATAAACAATAAAAAATTGTATCCACTTATTTAATTTTCTAAATTTTCATCTAAAAGATGAACTCCTCAGATTGGTAGGTGCCCAATATGCTACTGGAGGTCAGTGGAGAAATAATTCCAGAAAGAATGAAGGGATGGAATCAAAGCAAAATCAGTGCCCAGTGGTGGATGTGACTGGTGATAGAACCAATGTCCAATGCTGTAAAGAGCAATATTGCATAGGAACCTGGAATGTTAGGTCCATGAGTCAAGGCAAATCGGAAGTGGTCAAACAGGAGATGGCAAGAGTGAATGTCGACATTCTAGGAATCAGTGAACTAAGATGGACTGGAATGGGTGAATTTAGCTCAGATGACCATTATATCTACTACTGTGGGCAGGAATCCCTTAGAAGAAATGGAGTAGCCATCATAGTCAACAAAAGAGTCTGAAATGCAGTACTTGGATGCAATCTCAAAAATTGACAAAATGATCTCTGTTCATTTCCAAGGCAAACCATTAAATATCACAGTAATCCAAGCCTATGCCCCAACCAGTAATGCTGAAGAACCCAAAGTTGAACGGTTTTATGAAGACCTACAATATCTTTTAGAACTAACACCCCTAAAAGATATCCTTTTCATTATAGGGGACTGGAATGCAAAAGTAGGAAGTCAGGAAACACCTGGAGTAACAAGCAATTTGGCCTTGGAGTACAGAATGACGCAGGTCAAAGGCTAATAGAGTTTTGCCAAGAGAACGCACTGGTCATAGCAAACACCCTCTTCCAACAACACAAGAGAAGACTCTACACATGGACATCACCAGATGGTCAACATCGAAATCAGATTGATTATATTCTTTGCAGCCAAAGATGGAGAAGCCCTATAGAGTCAGCAAAAACAAGATCGTGATCTGTGGCTCAGATCACGAACTCCTTATTGCCAAATTGAGACTTAAATTGAAGAAAGTAGGGAAAACCACTAGACCATGCAGGCATGACCTAAATCAAATCCCTTATGATTATATAGTGGAAGTAAGAAATAGATTTAAGGGACTAGATCCGATAGACAGAATGCCTGATAAACTATGGATGGAGGTTCGTGACTTTGTACAGGAGACAGAGATTAAGACCATCTCCAAGAAAAAGAAATGCAAAAAAGCAAAATGGCTGTCTGAGGAGGCCTTACAAATAGCTGTGGAAAGAAGAGAAGCAAAAAGCAAAGGAGAAAAGGAAAGATATTCCCATCTGAATGCAGTGTTCCAAAGAATAGCAGTGTGAGATAAGAAAGCCTTCCTTAGCAATCAATGCAAAGAAATAGAGGAAAACAACAGAATGGGAAAGACTAGAGATCTCTTCAAGAAAATTAGAGATACCAAGGGAACATTTCATGCAAAGATGGGCTCAATAAAGGGCAGAAATGGTATGGACCTAACAGAAGCAGAAGATATTAAGAAGAAGTGGCAAGAATACACAGAAGAACAGTACCAAAAAGATCTTCACAACTGAGATAATCACGATGGTGTGATCACTCACAGAGAGCCAGACATCCTGGAAGATGAAGTCAAGTAGGCCTTAGAAAGCATCACTACAAACAAAGCTAGTGGAGGTGATGGAATTCCAGTTGAGCTATTTCAAATCCTAAAAGATGATGCTGTGAAAGTGCTGCACTCAATATGCCAGCAAATTTGGAAAACTCAGCAGTGGCCACAGGACTACAAAAGGTCAGTTTTCATTCCAATCCCAAAGAAAGGCAATGCCAAAGAATGCTCAAACTACCGCACAGTTGCACTCTTCTCACATGCTAGTAAAGTAATGCTCAAAATTCTCCAAGCCAGGCTTCAGCAATACATGAACCACGAACTTCCAGATGTTCAAGCTGGATTTAGAAGAGGCAGAGGAACCAGAGATCAAATTGCCAACATCTGCTGGATCATCGAAAAAGCAAGAGAGTTCCAGAAAAACATCTATTTCTGCTTTATTGACTATGCCAAAGCCTTTGACTCTGTGGATCACAATAAACTGTGGGAAATTCTGAAAGAGATGGGAATACCAGATCATCTGACCTGCCTCTTGAGAAACCTGTATGCAGGTCAGGAAGCAACAATTAGAACTGGACATGGAACAACAGACTGGTTCCAAATAGGAAAAGGAGTACATCAAGGCTGTATATTGTCACCTGCTTATTTAACTTATATGCAGAGTACATCATGAGGAACGCTGGGCTGGAAGAAGCACAAGCTGGAATCAAGATTGCCAGGAGAAATATCAATAACCTCAGATGTGCAGACGACACCATCCGTATGGCAGAAAGTGAGGAGGAACTTAAAAGCCTTTTGATGAAAGTGAAAGAGGAGAGTGAAAAAGTTGGCTTAAAACTAAGATCATGGCATCTGGTTCCATCACTTCATGGGAAATGGATAGGGAAACAGTGGAAACAATGTCAGACTTAATTTTGCGGGGCTCCAAAATCACTGCAGATGGTGACTGCAGCCATGAAATTAAAAGACGCTTACTCCTTGGAAGGAAAGTTATGGCCAACCTGCATAGCATATTGAAAAGCAGAGACATTACTTTGCCAACAAAGGTCCATCTAGTTAAGGCTATAGTTTTTCCAGTAGTCATGTATGGATGTGAGAGTTGGACAGTGAAAAAGGCTGAACGCCGAAGAATTGATGCTTTTGAACTGTGGTGTTGGAGAAGACTCTTGAGAGTCCCTTGGACTGCAAGGAGATCCAACCAGTCCATCCTAAAGGAGATCAGTCCTGGGTGTTCATTGGAAGGACTGATGTTGAAACTCCAATACTTTGGTCACCTGATGCAAAGAGTTGGCTCACTGGAAAAGACTCTGATGATGGGAAGGATTGGAGGCAGGAGGAGAAGGGGACAACATAAGATTAGATGTCTGGATGGCATCACCGACTCGATGGACATGGGTTTGGCTAGACTCCGGGAGTTGGTGATGGACAGGGAGACCTTGCATGCTGCAGTTCATGGGGTCGCAAAGAGTAAGACACAACTGAGAGACTGAGCTGAAATAATTTAGTTTTCTCTGAGAACTGGGTAAACAACAGCTTTATTCAGTTTGGTGTTAGCACACCTGGGTTCAGCTCATAGAAGCCCCAAGATTAATAAGACCTTCATTTGAGAACCACTGAGCTCTATTAGCTATGGACAGGATATGAAAAAAAACAAAATCCACAAAAATTAAAACTGTATCCCAAAAAACATTAATCCTGGCTTAATATAATCTACAAGGGTAAACTTGAAATGAGGCCCCTGGGGAAACTGCAAGTAACTGCCAATTTTGCTAATGAAAATAAGTTTATTTTAATTGCTAATATATTCTTAATTACTCTGGTTCTAAAATGTTTACTTCACTGTCAGTCATCTTCTTTGATATATGTTCTTTGAAAAGACTTTGCCATATCAATCAACCCTTTTCAAGTTGGGTGGCAGCTGCTGGAAATGATCTCACCTTCCTTATCACACAGGCACCATTTGTCCTAAGGCAGAAAGAGGACTTGCCCACAAAATCTTCTAGAATTCATAGCTTCTCATTTCAGCTTAGAGAAAAGTATATGTTCAAAGGTTTTGGTCACATGAACAGAGGACTGATGCTGTCTATTTCAAACTCTGATCTTATTATAATCTTTTATTTGCTCTGTCTCTTCTTACCTACCTGAATGTGTGTTTGTGTTGTGTGTGTGTGCGCGCACACGTGTGCAAGCCTGCCTGTACTCAAATAATTGTTTCAAAAATATGATGCAGTTGGTGTAAAAATTTTTCATCTGGGTGAGCATTAAAGGGACCCATTAACTCATTTCTTTATTTAACTTTTAGCAAGCATGTATTGAGCCCCTTGGGCTGGGGATATAGTGATGACTGAGATTCAAAGGTTTTGTCCATTCGGAAACTTATATACTCATAGAGGGAGACAGACAGTAAGCAAGTAAACAAAGACTACATAAGACATTTTGAGATGATAATATGGATTATGAAGGAAAAATGGGAGATGGAATGAGTTCGGAGGAGGGCTACTTGGGCAGTCAGGTCACGATTGGGAAGTAGACCTGAATGTAAGGAGCCCGTTACTTGAGGAACTAAGGGAAGATTTTTCCCAGGGAGAGAGAAGAGGTGAAGCTCTCAAATGGTAAGAACCCTGCCCTGCTAAAGGAATGGAGAAAGATGGATGGTGTGATGGAATAGATGAGCAAAGAACAAAGGCTAAGGGGTAGGAAAGAGGCTGATAATCATGTAGGACGTTGTAGGGCTTTTATTCCAAATGTGATGGACGTAGACTCATATGGAGACCATGTGAAGACCCAAGGATGAGACAGCTGTATTCAAGCCAGAATCAGACCTTTCCCTCTCTGCCCGTAGAAGGAAACAAGCCTATTGACACTTTGCTTTTGGACTTCTACCCTCCAGAGCAATTGAGAAGATACTTTTCTGTCCTTTAAGCCTGCCAGTTTGTGACATGTCATTACATCAACCCCAGCAAAGTAATATAGGCGTCAAGGAGGACTACTGAATTTTTTAAAAGCCAAAAAATAGAATTTCCATGAACTGACATGATAAGGTCAGTGGATAGGGAAGATTTGGAGGAGGTAGGATTCGGAAGCTCTGTTTTGCACATGTTAAAATTGAGGTATATTTTAGACATCCAGGTGGAAATTGTGAGAGGTTGACTGAGTATGTGAATGTGGAGCAGAGGTCCAAGCTGGAGACAGAGTTGGAGAGGTCATTGTTTAGAGGTGTTTGCACTGACATGCATGGATGAGACACGGAGTTTAGACAGAGAAGAGGTCCAAGGACAAAGCTGAAGATGCTCGAAATTTGAAAGTTGGTGTATGTGGAAGGATTAGCAAAGGGGATGTGGCATCCTGCCCCAAGGCCACAGGTGCAAGGCCTGGTACTAAGGCCACAGAAGCAGAGCCCAGAATCAAGGTCACCCCAAAGTTGACTGAGCCACTTTATATCCATTGCCGAAAGGCCCCCTGATCATCACCAGCCAGCTTCTTGACCCCAAATTAGGCAAGAATGCCCACCTCAGTAGTCACCCTATAGCACCCTAACTGATTATCTGATGTCAACCTTCTGGCAGAAATTTTCTTTGTCTTGAGGTTATAAAAATTGGCTACTAACCCACGAAAAATGTCAACTCTCCCTGGCCTGTCAGGAGGTGTCACCCTGCTATGCTCACAGTGCCAACATTATCTCTGCTGTTGGCTCTTAATAAATTCACTGCCTTCTGAAATGCTCTGAGTCTGGAAATTCTCTTCAAACCTATGCTCAGACTGCCTCAGTGGGAGACATAAAACCAGTGATGTAGGAGGTGAAGCAAGTAAGAAACATGCTTTGGAAAGGAGGGAGTGACTATGTGAAATGCTGCTATAAGTCAAGTCAAATGAGACCTACACTGGATTCAGCAACCTTGAAGGTCCTCGCAGCTTTGACAGGGGCTGCTGTGATGGATGGTTAGAGCGAAATCTTGATTGAGTTCAAGGAAGACTTGGGGGAGGCGAACTAGAGACAAATAAGTACAGAAGACAAACCTACCCAGGAATTTTACTACTACTAGAAGCAGAGAAATGGAAGAAGAGAGTTGTAAGGGGTGTGGAATCAATCAAAGGCTTAATTAAGGCAGGAGTTATGACAGCATAATCAAGGCTGCTCCTGCAGAAGGGAGAACAATTCCTGGAGCAATTTCTATGAATAGATAAGAGGGGGTGGGTTTCAGTGCTTGAGCAGTGAGTTGGCCTTAGATAGCAGCAAGGACTTTCCATCTAGAGAACAGGAAGGAAGAGAGCAGGAACAGATGCTGGTAGGTGGATAGATATGGTTAGCTGTGTCTTTATAATGGTTTCTATTTTCTCAGCAAAATAGGAAGCAAGGACATCAGCTAAGAATGAGACTCAGAAAAAGATCCTAAAGATTTGAGGGAAAGGACAAGTTATGAAATAGTCACCTATAGAATAGGAGAGTCCAAACATAGGATGGGGTATGGTGATTACCAGGTACCACCAAACACACTTCTACGGTCATGATCATGAATTTAAGGAAAGGCCCGATTGCATGGTCTTTCTCAAGTCATGTTCAGTGCTTGGGCAAAGTTGCATAACAGATGTCGCCTTGGATGTAACCAAAGATGAGGTTTTACCAAGAAAGCACAATGAACATAAATGAGTGCAAATGAATGACTTTAATGACAACTCATGGAATCTTGGCCTTACCGGGTGGTTCAGTGGTAAAGAATCTGCCTGCCAATGCAGGACACAGGACACGTGGGTCTGATCCCTGGGTTGGAAAGATCCTCTGGAGGAGGAATTGGAAACCTACTCCAGTATTCTTGCCTGGGAAATCCCATGGACAGAGGAAACTGGCGGGCTACAGTCTGTGGGATCACAAAGAGCCAGACATGGCTGAGCATGAACACATGGAACCTCAGGTGGAGAAGACTGAAAATGATAAAAGATGAGAGACAGAGAAACTGTCAGGATCGATATAATTTGATGGCACTGTAGGAGACAGAAAGTTAGTGAGCTGGAAAAATGGTTAATGTGGTTTATTTTATGTTTGTGAATTTCATCTCAATTAAAATTTTTAAAGAAAAAAAGACTATATTAAGTGCTTTTTTTTCGACCAAGCAAGATAAAAGTACTTGGACTAACTTCAGCTGAAAGGAAGTCTCTATTGGAAAGACACTGAGGTTTCTCAGAGACTCTAGGAAAGAGCTGGGCAATCAGAGTGGGGAGACCCAGCCACAGGAGGAGTGCAGCCCTCCTTCCAGGCTCTGTCATAGCCTGCCTCTCATCACCTCTGCCCCTGGGAGAAAGAATCTGGTTGGCCAAACTGTATCCTGTACCTCCACGTCCTCCAGGGCTTGGGGTTAGCAGCCCCAGCAAAACCCATGGGTTGGGGTAGGGGTGACTAAGAAAGATGCTATAGGAACCAGACAAGGGGAAGAAGGGATACTGGACAGAACTAGACAGCTGGTGCCCACCGCAGACACCCCTCAGGACATGTGCTCTTTCAACTGCGTCTGTCTGGCTAGTATTCACTTGGCACCTCCCTCGTTGCACAGGCTGGGCACTGGGGAAAGAGATGGCCCCTGGACCAGTGGAGCTTATACGCATGAGGAATGACAGATGCTGGACCTATGCCAGGGGGACCAAGCGCTGTGCAGGGGGTACAGAGGACACCTGGGAGACTCTATGATACAGGCGGAGGTGGGAGCATCTCCCCCTCTTTAGGGCCCCATGGCTGCCCGGAGTCCCCTCTGTCTTATTGCCCATCAGGCTGATGATGTCACTGCCTCTTTGTCTGCCTCATCCATTAAACTGTAAGCCCCGAGCTGTGTGGAGCTCAGAACTGCCACTGGGGTTAAGATCTGAAAAAAGGGAGGGAGAAAGGGAGGGAGGGCACAGTGGTGTCCTGGATACACTAGATTTTAGTTTATTCCTGCTCCCCTTTTGATAAAGGGTCTTCAAAACTCACTCTTATTATGTGGCCATCTTGGTCCCCATGATGGGGGAGGGGAAGAGATAACTTTCCTGTGGGGTGACAGCTGATGGCATGGCCCTTCCGCTAAAGCACAGTGGGGGGCTGGGCCTGTCATCACTGGAGCTCCCTGCTTCCATCAGGGCAATGGCCGCCCAACTGACCCCAGATGGTGGCTGCTTCCATGTCCAAAATCCTCCTCTCTGGGGAGCCTGTTTCCATGTCTCGTCAACCTTGCCATCAAGACAGTTTGCTTGGCTCAACACCAAGATGTTGGTGGTGGCTGTCTTTGGGTTGAGGAATCCCGGGTTGCCTTTTCTCTTTTGCATATTTGAATTTTCTCTTTTTTTATTTAAATGAAATGAGGGTGAAGTGCTTACAAAATGAAGAAAATTTAGCTGGTTATTTTTAAAGTGAATCCTTTCTCATGCCAGGATATAAGCTCATTTTCTCTCTGTCTCCTCTTTGTCATTAAAGTGATACTACCATCACCACTCACCCCTAAACTGTACAACCACAAAACATGAACGTATCTATTTTATGGCTGGAGTTCAGAGAAGCTGAAGTATAGGCCCAGTGTCACAAGGTCATAACTCACAGCAGCCAAGTCCAACCTATCTCTGTGTAACTGCAAAACTCAATTGTTTGGACTTTCCTGGTGATCCAGTGGCTAAGACTCTTGCTTCCAAAGACGGGGGGCCAGGTTCGATCCCTGGTCAGGGAACTAGATCCTGCATGTTGCAACTAAGAGCCAGCACAGTCAAATAAATAAAAATAAATATTAAAAAATTGTAAAGGCATATTGCCTTTATAAATCACTCCACCTTGTATAAAATATTGGAGGAAGTATTTATTCAGCCAGATTGACATGTCCTTGGCCAAACTTCAGCCTACATCTCACCCGTTTCTTATACCATCTCATCTACTAACTAAAAAACTCACATGGTCCCAAAAATCAGAAAAACTGTTACCCCCACTACTAATGTTACTACTTCTGTTGCTAACAATGGCAGATTCCACTTTGGAAGAGCTCAGTATGTACCTAAGCTCTATGTCAAATTTTAAGTGCCTTGCTGGCATGGAATCATTTACTTCTCATACAAATACTAGGAATTAAATAATACTTTATCCTGTTTTATGGATGAGGAAATCCAGCCTTAGAAAGATGAAACACCTTGTCCAAAGTAACATAGCAGGTAAGCAGCCTGGTCAGAACTCAGCCCCAGGTCCAGCCTGACTCCAGAGCAGAAAAATTGTGCTACTAACTATTTTGCTGATTTTCAAAGGATGTGGCTCAGCAGAGGAAGAAACAATGAAATGAGGAAGGTGGAAAGATCTAGAATGTGGTCCTTGATTTTTCCTTTCACTGAAAAAAAGGTGGAGGGAGAAAAAGGGAGCCCCTGGCATAGAGCTTCTGCCACCTCCCTCACAGCAGATCATTTGTAGCCTGAATGTCAGTTTCACCCACACAGAAATATGCCAATGCAATTCAGGTTAGGGTGGCAGGCGGGTCACCTTCACCTTGCCAATATGAAGTATTTGCATTGAAAATCAAAATCCTGGTGTACCAGCATTTATCTCTCACCCTGCCTTGCATTTACTTTGTTTTTCTTTCCTTTAAGGTTACAAAAGGATGGTAGAAAATTTTGGTAGAGTGGTTGCCAGCTCTTAGTATCCACCTGCTAAATTGCACCCCCCAACCCCCGAGGTATCCCATCTGGTTCTCTAGCAGGTGTCGCTTACAGCTGTAGCAGATTTTACCCAGCATGGGACAGATGGAGGGGATACAACCATCGCTGCAGGATAGATATTTTTTAATGCGTGATCAGACCTTCATCAAGGCTTGGTAGGGAAATGTGGCATTGAGGCAAAGTATGCCAACTTAGCATGTGTCTGCTCTGCTGTATTGTATGAGCAATAGTGGGATTCCTTTTGGCGATGAGGGGGAGATGGTTGGCATCCACTATAGCATATGCAGATCTTTTTGAGTTGCTCTGAAGTAACTACAGTAGATTTTTACTTGGTGGGAGATTTTACACAGGAGCCTTAAAGACCTGGGGTGCACAAGTCACATCTTCTCTCTGAAATTTACCTGCCTCTTCTTCAAAATGAGAGTCTCACAGGGTCTGCTAGAGCTCACCAAAGATCCAAATGCTTCCCAGCATTTCCCAGCCACCCCCACTGGCAGGATTATGTGATTGTCCCCCACTTCTGGCACGTGTCACTCACCAGCCTCAGGCAGGTGAGCAGGCAAGCTTAGAGGTCGGAGATAGCGTAATGGCATGGTTACGGGCGGAAAGAGGGCTGCCTGGACCACATTAGGAATTTTGTGGATTTGTCTATTGTAACAAGTGAAACCCAACTATGGACTACGGTAGGGATTACAGGTAACTAAGATAAGACATCTAGCGCAAAGCAAAGGCTCCAGGGCGAGCTGACTGCAGCTACAGAAACCTCTACAAGCAGAGGTCCTAAAGCAAACCAGACAGCATTAGATGATTTCTCTGTCATCTCATTCACACCAGAGCTTTGTGGGACTAGATTTGAGCTATAAGATCCAAACAAAAGCAAACACACACACACACACAAAGAGGAAGAGGATACACATGTGGCGGATTAACCTCGCTGTACTGCATATTCTAACACAACGTTGTAAAGCAATTATACTCTTAATTTAAAAAAAAGTACAGCAAGAGGTTGAATAATTCTGAAAAATTATAAATAAGCTACTATACATGCATATCACGTGGTTAAAAAGAAAAAAAGGTAAAGGTCACAGCTGTCCCTGAAAGATAACTTTTTCCATTTAATCTTTCGACTCATGAAAACATTTTCCTGGGTCAGAATTTCCAGAGAGAGTGATTCAGGCAATATTTGATCTTCAAGGTGCATGTCTCTCCCCTATAACACTTCTCAGCAGCAGTCAGCAGTGGGAAGAGTAAAGGCTGTGAATCATACAGATCCGAGTTTGACCTACCCTTTGTGTCCTTGGGGAACGTTCTCAAACTTTTCTAAGGTTATCGACCAAATGTTGGTTATAACACCTGCTGTATTAGTCAAGATTCTCCAGAGAAACAGAACCAATATGGCATATTAATACATATGGTATGATATATATAGATATGCTGCTGCTGCTGCTGTTGCTAAGTCACTTCAGTTGTGTCCGACTCTGTGCGACCCCAGAGACAGCAGCCCACTAGGCTCCTCTGTCCCTGGGATTCTCCAGGCAAGAACACTGGAGTGGGTTGCCATTTCCTTCTCCAATGCATGCAAATGAAAAACTAAAGTGAAGTCACTTAGTTGTGCCCGACTCCTAGCGACCCTGTGGACTGAAGCCTACCAGGCTCCTCCGTCCATGGGATTTTCCAGGCAAGAGGACTGGAGTGGGTTGCCATTGCCTTCTCTGATCTATAGATATATTTAGATAGAAATATCCATCTATCTAAAGAGCTTTTAAAGAATTATCTTATGCAGTTGTGGGGGCTGACAAGTCCAGAATTTATAAGGCAAGTCAGCAAACTTGAAATTCAAGTAAGAGTTGATATCGTGGTCCTGAGTCTATAGGCTGAAAATGTAGGTGGCATTTGTTTCTTGCAGTTTGTATGTGGGATTCCTTTTTCTTCAGGAAACTCTAGTCTTTTCTCTTAAAGCCTTCAACTGATTGCACAAGGTCCACCCACATGATGGAGGGTAATCTACTTTACTTAAAGTTAATTGATTGTAAATGTGAATTACATCTACAAAACACCTTCAGAGCAATATATCAACCAGTATTTGATCAAACCAAGTCAGTGATGAGTCCTTTTATTTCTTAGTATAATACTTTTCAACCAAAAATGCACTAAGTACAATCAATAGAAAAAGTGATATTTTGACTTTAACATTTTAAACACAGGCAGTTCTCTCCATACGAATTTCTAGTTAAAGAATACCATACAAAATAAATTTGAATTGCAGGCCATGTTTGCTTTGGGAATATATATGAAGCAAGAGGGATGGAGAGGGAACATCTCCTATAATGCATATGCAACCGCACCACTTTTTACATATTTTAAAGCACTGTGGTGTTTTGCCTTTATTTTGCCCCTAAAGGACTTTTTTGTTGTTGTATCTTTGCTTGAATTTCAATTTGAGTGAAAAGTAGTCATGAGTCCCAAGATGATTGAAAACTTGGTAAAGAAATTGGTTCAAAAGAAGAACTTTCTAAAAATGGCTCTCTCCTGCCCATTTTCCATCAACCGTAATCTACTGTCACCACCTTCAATTACACCGTTTCCTTGGGGAGACCTGCAAACTTTTTCTACATTGTATTTTATGTACAGACCACATTTATTTACTTTCGAGTTGGTGTTGATTATGTAAATTCCCTTTCTTTGTTCAACTCCAGCAGTTCTTCAAAGGATAAGTACAGACAGGCAGGCCCAGGAACCTGCATTGTTATAAGCCCCTCCGTAGAATTCTCTAACAAAAACTAATATTTGAGAACCGTTGCCTAAACGTATAAGGTATAATAGGAGACCATTCATCCAGCTGGTTTGTTCTGTTACATTTCCCAGTCCTTCCCTTCCAACTGCTTGTGCTTGCAAAGGAAAGACAAATTAATATTATTTTCATGAGCATACTATCATTGTGAGGGCAAAACTGAGATTTTTTTAAAAAACCAACATAACCAAATTAAAATCCATTTTCCCCCTCAATTATCCCATTGTTCACTTCCTCCAATAAACAGTTGATTCCAAGCAGACTACAAATCAGACAATTTCTGGATATTCAGATTGAAGACATTCATCAGAGGCACTCATGAATGGTTGTCAGATTTTGGCAAACCTGATCAGAGAAAGGAGAAAAGAAATCCATCATTTATCCACGTACACAAGAAATGCAGTATCTACTTGAATTTCTGCATGAGTGTGTGTGTGCACACACAAACACACACACACATAAACACAACTAACTTAAATAATCAGAACTAGGACAGTGGAGCCCCAGGTCTTTCCTTCATACTAGTTCTCAGTTCTCTCTTTTTCCTGAAACAGGTTACAGAGCTTTTTGTCCCTAAACCCAGCTTGGTACTTAGTTAACTACTATTTTATTTTGTCCTTCTTTTCTCCCCGCCCCTTCTAGGATAGAAATCCATACAGGGTAACGAGTGAGTTTTCCCCATATTTCTACTCCCTAAAGTTGATTCGAGGCTTCCCAGGTAGCTCAGTGGTAAAGAGTCCCCCTGCCAATTAAGGAGATGTGAGTTTGATCCCTGGGTCAGGAAGATCCCCTGGAGTAGGAAATGGCAACCCGTTCCAGCATTCTTGCCTGGAGAATCCCATGGACAGAGGAGCCTGGCGAGTTGCAGTCTATGGGGTTGGAAAGAGTCAGACACAACTGAGCAACTAAACCACAATAACAAAATTGATTCCCTCATTCACCAACTATATAAACATCCATTCCTGCACGGGAAAGTAAAAAAAAGAGATGTTACCCATTTTGCTACTGTGACTTCATAAATGCAAAATGGACTCTTCTGATGCTAACTTGTTTTTGGCAGCATGGGGTACCTCTGATGCCCTTCATTGGAAAGGGGCCTTTGAGCCAACAGTGAGCAGTACAGACAGTCCCCAAACTCGAAGACTTTATATTTAACCAAGAAGGCAGTTAAGTAAGAACTGCATGATGTGATAAAAAGAGATGTGACTTGAGCAGTATAAAATGTTAAAACACAGGCATGCTATCTAACTATGTGCAGTGCAGGGCACCTATGGGAGGGCTGCTCCACAGTGTTGAACGAGTAAGCAGTTGTCCTCAACTCCCTTAGACTCTCATCCTTGGTTCTTGGAGACTTATGAGTCACTCTCGACTCTTGATGCTCATAATCATGTCTTTGGCTTATTGGTTTCTGGTACGTTTATATGTAAGGAAGAGGGTTTCAAAATCTTTAGTGTATAGGCTTAGAGCTCTTGACTCTAAAGGAAGTACTTTAAGAAATGATGCAGCAAATACATTCAATGAATATTTATGGCATACAGTACCTACTCTTTTCAAGGCCCCGGATACAGAAATGAAGTCAATAGTCCTTGTTTTCAGATCTTGACTGCAAGAGTGTGTGTATATGAGGTTGGAAGGATGGGAAACAGGATAAAAGAAAACAGAGAGGGAATGAGAGAAAAACAAGTTGAAGTATGTATACAAGTATCAGAGAAATGATCTTGTTTCATAAATGAGACTATGGATGAGAGTGTTTAAAATGGAAATACTATCCTGGTCTTGATATAATTTCTTTTAGGAGGAGCACAGAACAGTGGGAGATGCCCTTAAAGCAATAGATGACATAACCCCTGCAGCTCAGACACTGGCTGATCCAGCCAACCTTCCCTGCCCACCCTCGTCATCTCTCCTGGTCTGGCCAAACATCGCCCCTGGTGGTCCCATAGCGTCTATCCTTGCACTTGTTGCCTTAAAAACACAACTGCACCTTGCCCTTCACAAATCCTTCAAATTAGACTCAAATCTTGAGGCCTTGTCATCGTAACCCTGGCACTTAACGAAGGTGTCTGACCCTTGGCAGAGGTTCCATAAACATCTGCTGAACATTACTGGACACTCGGCACAGCACAGAACACACTGTGAGTTCTAAATGAAGATAATGTTAGGTTAAGCAATGTTACTTTAGAAATCAAGGGATAAAGGTTTTTACAGACCATTTTTCCAAGACTTTCTTAGTTAATGTGCAAAGAATTAGCTGAAGAGCTGATTAAAAATAAAGAGGCCCCCCACACACAAATTTGAATTCAGAAATCTGGAATTGGAATCCATACAGCTGGTTTCAAATAAACTAACCTGTTGCTTCTAGAGCAGGTGTCCCCAGTGCTGTGCTTTGAGGAACTCTGCCCTCATTACAGAGCTTTCTAACAAGATGATACTTGTTCTGATTAATTGTACATATTCATCTTGAAACCCAAAGAAAATGGATTTATACAATGGACACCATCTGACATTTATGTGAGCTGGGTTACAAAATAACTCTGCTGTTGAGTCTTTTGTTCAGACATTATGTGTTAGCCCAGTTCAGCCTGCACCAAAAGCTGAGCACCCGTGCACATATCAGTTAACTTCGTGTGGCATAGGCCTGTGTGCAGCCCCATGACTGGAGGGAGAAAATTGGGTATCTCAGGAAGGTTTAATTTAATTTTATTTTACTTTTAAAAAATTTTTGCCCATGCCATGTAGCATATGGGATCTTAATTCCCCAACTGGACCACCAGGTAAGTCCCTCTTAGGAGGATTTCAAACAAATGTCACTAATTTAATGAATTTGAGCCAACTCTGGGAGATAATGGAGGACAGAGGAGCCCTGCATGCTTCAATCCAGGGGGTCGCAAAGAGCCAGACACAACCTAGGGAACGAACAACAACAACATTAATTTACAAGGGCTAAAGAATAAGGATTTCTCTGGTGACTTCAGGATCCAATGTTCTACCTATCAGGTTAGATAAAACTTAGCTCTACCAACGCCTGTCCCTAGAAACCTGGAATGCCAGGAAATGAAGGAAAACACTGCTCCGGGTGTCAGTAAATCAATATTGGCTGGAGTCCAAAACAAAATAAATCTTCACTAAGCCCCGCTGTGATTTCAGAGTTAAATACAAGGATTTCATAAATAGGGCAACAGAGTGTCAAGAGCGAAAGCCAGTAAACTAATTTGAATTACTGACCTCAGCCTCCAAGCTCTGGGACTTGGCCTCTGAGACCCATATTGAAGTGAAGGTAATTAAGACAATCCGTCTTGCAAGGGGAGGGTGCTTTGCCGACTGTTTGAGATTCTGTAAGCATCTCACCCAGACCCCAGTAACCCTTTGAAATATGCTGAACCATGCAGCCAGCATACAGGGGGATCATTAAATGGGTGAGAGAGGGTGGAGAAATCAGTTTGTAACTGAGATCATTTCATGGGCAGTTTGCCAGTTCTTTAGGAAACTTTAAGATAAAGATCTTTTAATATGAGGTGTTTATGAAGTATAGTGCTATATAATCTATAAAACCCCTTCAAAGACTATTTTAAAAAATTTAAAATCATATTATTTCCTAAGTTTTGCTGCTTTAAAAATTAATTCTATCTATTTTGGTATAAGTATTTAGGAGACAGGTTGGTAACAAAAATTATTCTTCAGAAAGCTTTTTCAGATGTCAGATTATGGTTATCTTTGTACAAACAAGGATAACACAGGAGATACTTACCAAGTGCAGGTGGTGGCTTTGAAATAGTTGGCAAGGCTGAAAAAGGATGACTTGACAACATCTTGGAGGAGAAAGAGAAAATAGTTTTATCATTATTTTTTCAATTTTGAGAAAAGATTTTTAAATGCCCCAAACTGGAATACAATACAGGAATCAGAGCAGTAATGTGGGAAATAGTTACTTACAAGCAATGATTATCGCCAAGGAACATGAGAAGACACTGGCCATGATTCCTCCCAGAAACCACCTGAAACAGCAGGATAGCTCAGGCTTAGCAAACTGTGTGCTTCCAAAACACAATATGTTCTTTTAGATGAATGACTTTAGGATATACTATAGAATGATAGCAATCGAAACAGTTTAGTATTGGCAAAAGGATAGAAATATAGGTGAATGGAAAAGAACAGAAAGCCCAGAAACAGATACAAGTTAAGTGATTTTTTTTTTAATGTTTAAAAATTCTATTTATTTGTTTTTGGCTGTGTTGGGTCTTCATGGCGCTGCAGGTTTTTCTCTAGCTGTGGTGAGTGGGGTCTGCTCTTCGCTGGGGCTTGTGGATTTCTCAGTGCGGTAGGTTTCTTGCTGCGGAGCATGGCCCTAGTGTGCAGGGGGCTTCGGGAGTTGGGGCACCGGGGCTCAGTAGCCGTGGTTCTTCGGCTCTAGGGACAGACTCAGCAGTTGTGGCCCAGGGACTTAGTTGCTCCGAGGCATGTGGGAGCTTCCTGGACCAGGGATGAAACTTGTGTTTCCTGCATTGACAGGTGGCTTCTTTACCACCAAACCACCGGAGAAGCCCAAGTTAAGTGATTTTTAACAGAAGTGCGAAAGCAATGCAATGGAGAAAGGAGACTTTTCAATAAATGCTGTCGAGGTGTTTAGACATGCAGAGCATGCAACTCCACAAAGCCATCACATCTTAACATAAAATTCTACTCAAAATGAATCATAGACTGAAATGTAAACCACAAAAGTGTGAAACTTCTAGAAAAAAACAAAGGAGAAAATTTGTATGCTTAAGGTTTCATAACCTTGACAAAAGAGGGTGTTAAACTTTCAGCTTTTTTCAATCTAATGGATGATTGTATCATGGAGTGGAATTTTTTTTTCTTTTTAAAGAATAATATCTTTATAGTTTTGTGCTCAAAATATGAATATTGGAAGAGATTACAAATAAATACAAAGGAAAATATCATGAAAAAAAATCCCACCACCCTGAAGCATTCATTATTAAAATCTGACAAATATCATTTCAGACATCTCTTCATAGGCATTTAAAAAACTTCAAAAATTGAGCTTTCTACATATAAACTGCCAAAATCTCCAAACTCCAAAACTGTTGACCTGCTACCAAAACATAGATGGGGAAACTTCAGGCACTCAAGTTAAGGCTGAAATAACTCATCAGAGATTTTTAATTGCTACCTGCCTATGCAAGAGAAATAGTTTAGAGTTTGAATTCAGACAAGTTAACTGACTGCTTAAAAAAAAATCAGTAGAGGTGTACCTTGAAGATATTGCAGTTTCAAAAACCACTGAAATAAAGTGAATATCATAATAAAGCAAATCGTGTATATATTTTGGTTTCCCAGTGCATACAAAAATTATGTTTATACTGTACTATAAACTGTTAAGTGTTCAATGGCATTGTATCATAAAAATATATATATACCTTAATTAAAAAAGACTTTATTGTTGAAGAAAATTGAGCTTTAACAAATGTACATTAAAGCATCTAAAGGGTTTTAGTGTTATTTTAAAAATAAAAAACATGTAATCACCCAAATTAAGAAATAAAATATTTCTAACACCCCATAAGTTTTCCTTTATTGATCCTTTGTACTTTACCCTCCCAAATTAACCACTATTCCTACATCTATAGGAACTGATTGGCTTTGCCTATTCTTGAATTTTTTATGTATATACTTGTGTCTGTCATCTTTCACTTACATAATATTTCTGAGGTTCATCCATGCTATTGTCCATAGGAAGAGTTCTTTTTTGAAAAAAGAAATCACGTAACTGATCTTTTTACTTTAGAATAACTAGATATACAAAGAAGTTGCAAAAAATAATACAGAGGGTCCTCAAATATCCCTTATCCATCTTCCCCTGTCATTAGCATCTTACATGGTGCCTTTGTCATAATTATAAGGAACCAACTCTGGTGCCTCACTAATAACTCAACTCCACACTTTGTTTGAACTTTACAGCTTTTCCCTAACTGATCCATTTTCCAGCATTTTACATAGGATATCACATGACATTTAGTCATTATGTCTCCTTAGTTTGGGCTGAGACAATTTCTCAGACTCTCCATAGTTTTGATGACTTTGACCATTTTGAGGAGTACTGGTCAGATAACGTGGAGTGTCCCTCAAGGGGGTTTTTCTTGTGATTGGGCTTCCCGAGTGGCTCAATGGTAAAGAATTCACCTGCAATGCAGGAGACACAGGCTAGATATGTGGGAAGATCCCCTGGAGAAGGGAATAGTAACCCACTCCAGAATTCTTGCCTGGAATATGACATGCATAGTGGAGCCTGGCAGGTTACAGTCCCTGGAGTCGGAAGAGTCAGACATGACTTAGCCACTAGACCACCATCACCACCATGTTTAGACTGGGGTTTAGAAGACCCTAGAGGTGAAAGGCCATTCTTATCTTATCAAGGTGGTGTTTGTCAGGCTTCTCAACTCTCAAGTTTCCATTTCCTTCTCTTTCCAAACACCACTCTTTGGAATCAAGTTTCCAAAAGGAGTCAAGTTCTCCTCTTAAGGGGGAAGTTTCTACATAAATTAACCTAAAAGGAACATTCCATTAATAGTCCTGTGAAATAAAGAAAAGTCTCCATGATCAGCTAAGTTTGGGAAAAGCTAAGTTAAGTGAAGCTGAACTGGTTTCTTCACCATGTTATTTCACTGAGCTTTTATTATGCTAATGCACACCGTGATTCCCCCAACTTGGGATATATAATGCAGGATTCTGCAAATTTATTTTTAACTACAGGACTCCCCCCAACCTCTTTTTGTTCATTTGGTCCCATTATGATCTAAAAATACTTTCCAAACCTCATAATTATCTGGGAAGCTGTTCTAAAGTACGGATTCTCACTAGATCTAAATTGGTATCTCCGGGGATGGGATCCAGGACTTTGTATTTAAAAATACAACTCTCCCAAGTGATGTGAGGTATTCGACCATCAAGAGGAAGGACTTGAGGACAAGCAGCACTTACTAACCATAGTATAAGGACCACAAAAACCCCAGGGTGTGTTATTCATTCCTGTTTCATTGGTTCAACAAGTATTGATGAGGCCCTAGCACTGTATCTCTGCTCTCAAGGGACTTACAATCTTGTAGGGAGAGATAGGTGATTAACTTTTAAACACGTGGACATAGACTAGGTCAGGTGGTGATAAATGTTCTGGAGAAAAGCCAAGCGAGATGTGTGTGACAGAGAATGGTGTTCTGTCTGTACATGGTTGTCAGGGAAGGGCTCTCTGCCGATGTGACGTTTGAACAGATAACCAGAAAGAAGGGCACAAGTTACTGTTTCTCTGGGGAAGAAAGACTGTAGTAGGTAGAATAAATAACAAGTGTAAAGGCCTTGAGGCACAAGCAGGCTTAGCACAGAAGGGACTTGATGACGGCCCGGAGACTTGGGTAAGAAAAGAGTAGAAAGGACATGCTGGACAGAGGGTAGAACAGAAACATGCCTAAATAATCAGGCAAGAGCATTATGTCTTCTGAGATGCTGAGAAGACATTTTATGTGAGGTTATGAAAATATAATGGGAAAAATGGAGTCCCATTGGGAACTCCAAGTGCCCTAGTGGGGATGTCATATGCCCTTGAACTCCACATAGGGTTACTTAGACTATATCTGTAACAGAGAGTCACTGAGGATTTCAACCAAGGATAATGCATGGTACAAATCCAATTTCTAGAGAGATCCACCGCCTTTGGTGTGTTTTGTGAGATAATGGGAGGAGGGAGGTAGTAGATGAAAAGCCAATGAACAGAAAAATGGACAAATCTTAACCACAGAGCTACCTAAAATGCTTTGTGGGATAAGGTAAGGAAATCATCAATCAGTTACAGCTTCATTAATTATGAAACACCACTGCATGAACATAAAAAGCTAAATTACCTTGCACAGGCAGAAATGATTAAGCATGCAGCAAGCAGAATTGCTTGAAAGGAGACCTCTCGTAACAAACTGGTTTCTAATAGAAAAAATAAAAAAATAGATGAATTAGAAATCATTGTTGATTAGGTAATCTTGGAACAACAAAATCATACTAAAACTTTTTTTTTGATACACCCCCCCCAAAAAAAAGGTTTTTAAGTGTATGTTAGTTCAAGTAATTTGTCCTAAGTAACATGATTAAGAGGCTCAGCAGAAAAGAATCTGTATACAATGTAGGAGCCGGAGGAGACGTGGGTTTGAACCCTTGTTCAGGAAGATCCCCTGGAGGAAGGCATGGCAACCCACTCCAGTATTCTTGCCTGAAGAATCCCATGGACAGAGGAGCCTGGAATGCTACAGTCCACAGGGTCACAAAGAGTTGGATACTATTGAAGTGACATGGCATGGCATGGCAATAAGATCAAATTATCAAATGCTGTATAGGGTCTTTCATTAGAAATTTTCTGAAAATTATCAGTTTTTTCCTAACACTTAAAACATAAACAATTGTACTACATAGACAGTTTGGAGCTTGCCTTTTACCTCAATGTTGGCAAAAGGCTTTGTAGAAATGATGCTAATGTTAGAAATCTAACTGGGATGATGATTATAATATTAAAGTCTAAAATTTGTAGAGTGCCTTATAACTCACAAAGAGCTTTCATACATCAGTTCATTTCACCAACATGACCAAACTAGAAGGCAGGAACCATGATCACACTTCTGCAAATGAGAAGACCAAATTTCAAGTGATGAAATTCATCCAAGGTCACAGAGCTATGTGCTGCCAGAACCAAGATTAAAAAACCACATCTAGCCAGAACATCATGTTTTGTCCGAAATAGGGTGGGTAAGAGAATGGCAACTTGGCATGGTGGGAGTCTCTAAAGGGCTAAAAAAGAGAATAAATAGTCTGAACTATTTGTCCTTGCAAAACTCTTCACTATCTTAAAATACTTCAGTGCTACTGAGCCATGGTGGAAATGACTGCAAATCATCCAGCAGTTATAAAAGGAAGAGTTTAACCAATTGTGACGCTGAGTCTTATTTTAACCACCTAAAAGGAATCAGAGCTGCTTTAAAGATGACCACGTAAAGATCTAAAGGAAAATAGAACAGATCTCAGTTTCATTTTTGACAAATGCTTCAAAAGCTCAACTTTGCAAGTTGTTTAAAACTTACAAGGACTTTGAGCTCTGCACGTATTTATTTTTGCTCCTTACATTCTGAATTGAGATTGAGTCAGCTAACAAGAACCTACTTACTTAGTCTATAATATGGGCGAAACACTGAAGATGGGCAAATGCAAAATATAGCAGTTGTGAATGACATCACTGCACATATACAGTATTTCATATTAATATATACAGAGATTTAAATAAGTTATTGTGGGTTCAATCAAACTCAACCATCCTTCTAAAGTGTTTTCTATTCTTAGCCCCCTCTGATTTCATGTGGAATTTGAAACATTTTCTCCCAGAAATAAGTGTAGGTTGATAAACTGCAAAGATCCCTAGACTTGAATACTGAAGGAAGACTGGGTTTAACTTCAAGTTCTATAAAGACATGCGTTGTGACTGTGGACAAGGGGTTCATTGATTCATTCCATCAGTAACCATTCACTTAGCATTAATTTTGGCTCAGCTCAAGTGTAAACTCCTTCAGGCAGTCTTCTTGGATGTCTTCACCTCCCTTTGCCCTTAGCTGCTCTGTCTTTGAAATCCCATTGTAGCTCATGCTTGTCTCCATCAACAAACGTTCTGCACTGAATTAAAATGATTGTTTTCTCTCTCTCTGTTTCCCCATCAGACTATTGAGAATAGCTGGCATCTATTTGCTGTTCTTCAGCAGCAGTGCCCACACTTTCCTTGAGAAGTCCCCTCTCCCTTCCTCCTAGTGCGTGGCTCCAGTGGAGAGACTGGTTTCCCTCCCCGCCTTTGATGCACTTCAATCCATTTGGAGCTTCACATGCATGCATGTGCGCTATGTCACTTCAGTTGTGTCCAACTCTTTGCAGCCCTATGGACCATAGGCCTGCCAGGCTCCTCTATCCAGGAGATTCTCCAGGCAAGAATACTGGAGTGGGTTGCCATGCCCTCCTCCTGGGGGATATTCCCAACCCAGGGATCTAATCCATGTCTCTTACATCTCCTGCACTGGCAGGCAGGTTTTTTTTTTTTTTTTTTTTTTTTACCACCAGCATCACCTGGCAAGCCCCTGGATCGTCATATACTTACTGACAAAGGGATAGGTTTTGTTGTGTAACTGGGACCCTTCCAGAACCAAGGAAGATGGCCCTCTTGTCCTAAGTCTAGAGTCTGTTTCTGCTGACTTTGAACGGGGGAAGTTGTAGGCACAGAGCCAGCAGAACTACCATGGAGTTATAAAGAGCATTTCAAAAAGTAAAGTGGACAGAGGAAAAGAGACTTGAAGAGACTGACGGAGACCTGGAACCTCTGCCTGGAATATTTATTCATATGAATCAATGCATTCAATGACTGGTCAATCCATTTTGAGTTGGGTTCTCCTCTGCTTGAACTCAAAAAACCCTGACAGATAAAATGGTGCCAGGAACACTTATAGCTTTAGCATATGGATCTTTACCTCAAACAGTCTGCACACTCAAAACCTACATGAAGGAGATAAAACAGCATCAAATGGAGACCTGATCCACTCAGGGCTTTATAGCCAAGTGAAGCAAAGGAAGATGGCGCCGAGAGATACATGGGACTGGGTGCTATGGCATCTTGGGGAAGCCAAACCAAAACCTCCACCCACCAGCAGGGGGAAGAGAAGGCTCCACAGAGGTGGTCTCTGATATTGGCGTAGAGATTAAGGGAGATGCTTGCTGAATTTATTTCAGATTTACTACTGACAGGACCTTGAAGGAAGAATAGGGGCCTTCCAGTTATAGCCCGTGGGAGACATTCCAGACACAACAAAGAACTCGAACAAAGGCTGACTTGTCTTTGTATCTCAAAGGAACTTGAGTATTCTATTCTGTAAAATGGAGACAGCTCATTTAACTGGTCCACCACTGTCTTGGAGTCTCTGTTCTGTGCCAGGCACTAATGGGCAGTTGGGACTCTAACAGATGCCTGAGGAACGGTCACCACCATCCTGAAAGAGCTGATGGCCTGATGGGGGAGATACAAAAGTAAACATTCAAGAACAGTACAAGAAATTAGCAAGAGAGAGGGAGTCCTGAGAGCTGGAGGAATACAAAAAGGGGTCACTGAAGACCTCTTCCCCAGAAAACAGGGTGGACTTCCTGGAGGAGGTGGGACAAGAAACCGTCACCTGGAAACTGTCTAAATAATAAACACTGCTGTTCCAGTCATCCTGGCCCCTGGAAAGAGAATTAAAAAAATCCTCAACACATATCTAATAGCTGCACCAGGAACAAAATGAAGCAGGGCATGTTGGTCTTTGGGAGTAGAAGTGGTCAGTGAGATAAATATTCAGGATTTGAGGAAGGCGAAGAAAGAGAAGACATCATTTTTTCATTTAACCTCCATCTTAGGTAATTGTTAACATCACATTTTTGGAGCGCTTAGTATACATGGCACATGATGCTAAGTGCTTGATGAGGATTATTTCAATCATTTATCGATACAGGGTAGGAACTATGATTATCTCCCTTTACAGATGAAAACGTGACATTTTGGAGAGTTGGGTAAACTGAAGTGGGGAGCTGAGCTTTGAACCTTGGCAAGCTGGTGACAAGACAGCACCTTGAGGCAACACTGTGTGCAAACCTGGTCCATCCAACATTAGCACATAGATTAAGGGAGATGCTTGCTGCGTTTATTTCAGATTTACTACTGACAGCAAGCATCAAGGCCTTGACATCTTTTGACTTTCCTTGCCAGGGCAGAGCATGAAAGAATGTTCATTCCCTTGTGTATTGTCTTCTTCTAGCATATATCAAACACAGAGCTAGATATGAAGACGATGATGACGGACATCTATGTATGACCACGACTCAGCTTTAGTCACGCTTAGCATTTTGCCAAATGTCTTCAGGGTTTTTAAAAAACAAAGAAAACACTGCAAATCCAGTCCTTCTGGTGCCTCTAAGATGACTCCTCCAGGTCAGTCACCTCCTCTATGGATGCATCACCCGGGTGCAGGCTGATGCCAGCACCTGAAGGCAGGTTAGTCACTTCCGGATCCTGAAAAAAGGAATTTTGTGGGCGCAGCAAAGGTTTAAAAAAACTCACTTGGATGATTCAACGTGTCTTCCTGGAAACGTTCAGAGGCTGTCCACTGGGACTGAGGAGACGAGGCGTGGGAGTTTCCTCTGGGTCTCTGAGAGGCAACGTGGCCAGAGAAGGAGGCTTTCACAGACTCTGCGTCCAGTTTCTGTGACTCCCAGTCATCAGTCAGAGAACAGTCAAAATCACCTCCTGGAAGAGCAGAGGGGTTCAGCGTGTGTGTGTGATTTCCGTGGCTCTAATGATCATAGCAATAGTCTCAAGAAGCACAGAGAATTGGAAGTGAAGAAGCAGAACCATTTTTTCCTAACCTCTATTTCCAAGGAGCATAAAGTGACAAAGGGGAGATGACAGCAGAGAGGAGAGCCGGAGGCAACCCATGGGTGACAGCCCCCCGAGAAGGCGCCAAGCCCCAGACGTTCAGGAAGGGGAGCAAGCATCAAGGGGAAGGCCAAAGCCTCACAAGCCTGGGGCAGGTGGATCTGTGGAATTGTCCAATGCAGAATTATTGTATAACTGCATATGTGAAGCAGTTAGGGAGGCTGGGAGTCGGAAGTCAGAGTAGACAGTGCTGTGTGCCATCCATGGCTGGGGAGGAACAGGCACACAGGCCCACAGTTAGGAGGCAGAGAGGTCATTACTGCACAGAAACCTGGCAGAAGGTGTCCAGATGGAGTGCAGGAGGGAGTGTCTGAGTGCTTGAGCAGAAACCTGAAGGCCGAGGAGGAGTACTTCCAGAGAGACAGAAGGAAGAGCGCAGGCCAGGAAGAGACAGACAGAAAGAGGAGGAGAGGAGGGAAGAGGGGAGAGGGAGGAGGGAGAAGGGGAGAAGGGAGAGGGGGAGGAGGGAGGAGAGATGGGGGAGGGGAAGAAAGAAGGGAAAGAAGAAAGACATCAGCCCCCGGACAGAATGTGGCGGGCTCCCAGAAGAACGAGCTCTCCTATGTGTCCAGACAGGAGCCCCTGAGTGTGGGCAGTCCTGGAAGATGGTTCTGGCTGGATTACTAGTGCTGTGCTTAGTCGCTCAGTCATGTCTGACTCTTTGCAACCCCATGGACTATACACTACCAGACTCTTTGGTCCATGGGGATTCTCCAGGCAAGAATACTGGAGTGGTAACTTATCCCTTCTCCAGGGGATCTTCCCAATCCAGGAATCGAACTGAAGTCTCCTGCATTGCAGGCGGTTTCTATACCAGCTGAGTTACTTGGGATTGCTAAGTAGGGATCAAAATCATGAAGGGCCTCATGGGTCATGCTCACTCAGGAGCTCAGATTTATCCTGTGGGCAACTTGGAGGATTGGAGTACTGTGAGGTGCTTTGTGTGTTGAGGTGCTCACTCAACGGTGAGAGGTGGAGAGAGTCCCAGCCCTGTTCTGCAAGCTGGGAGTGACTGTGGAGCTCCAAGAGACTCTTGGGGTCCTCATATAGCAGTGCTTCTTAACCAGAAGTCATTTCTCTCCCCAGAGGACATCTGATAATGTCTGGAGCCATTTTGGATGGTCACAACTTCAGCAGGGGAGGAGGGATAGGGTGCCACTGGTATCTAAAGGAATAAAGCCCAGGGATGTTGTGAAACCATATTTAATACACAGGACAGGCCTGGATACTGAACCAACAAACTGACGCTTTTGGACCTGGGAATTCATGCCAACCCTGCTGGTTCCTTCCTACCCTCCCGCCCACAACTTGCTGCCTCTCGATAAAGCAGTCTGCAGAAGCATCTTTGCTGGTTGTCATAGAAAAAGGAAATGGTAGGAAGTGAATAATGCAGAGCATCCAGTAATGCCCAGGCTACAGAGAAGGTCCTGGGTCTTGTTTACTGCAGCGCTAATCACAACGGCTAAGATATGGAAACAACTCGCGTTCATCAATAGGCAAATGAATAAAGAAAATCCTGCCATTTGCATCATCACGGATGAACTAGGAGGTTCATCTCTGTGAAATAAGCCAGTTGTAGAAAGACAAACACCACATGATTACACTTATATATGACGTATCTAAAATAGTCAAAATCAGAGAAGCAGAGAATAAAAGAGTGGCTTCCGGGGGTGAGGGGAGAGGGGGCTAAGGGGAATTGTTCAACAGATAACAAGGTTTCAGTGATGTTAGATGAATAAGTTCTAGAGCTCTGCTACACATGTAGCTATAGAAGTCAATGTGGTATTTTATGTACTTCAAAATGTGTTGAGAAGGTAGATTTTTTTTTTTAGCACAGACACACACACACAAAGACCAATAAAACACCCAAAACTCTACAAAAGACAAAAAACTCCACAAAGGGACACAAAGAAACGCTGAGAGGTGTTGGATGTCTGTTCCTTGACTGTGGTGATGATATTACAGGGGGGTTGTAAGTATCCGAACTCGTCACAGTGTCCATATTAAAGATGTACATCTGTGTGTATCAGCTGTGCTGTTCTGGGCTTAGTCACCCAGTTATATCCGACTCTGCGACCCCATGGACTGTACTACTGTTACTCTGAATCTTGCAGTATTGGAGGACGTTCGGCTCTGATATCTTGAGTAAAGATCACATACAGCCAATACTGACCTTGAAAACCTCCTGTAAGTGTCCAGTTGGTACAACTGTATAGAATGTGTGTGGTGTGGCATGTGTTAGTCACTCAGTCATGTCTGACTCTTTGTGACCCATGGAATGTAGCCTCCTAGGCTCCCCAGTCCTTGGGATTCTCCAGGCAAGAATACTCAAGTGGGTTTCCAATTCCTTCTCCAGGGGATCTTCCCCACCCAGGGATCAAACCCAGGTCTCCTGATTTGCAAGTGGATTCTTTACCATCTGAGCCACCAGGGAAGAAGTCTATATGTATATATATATATATATATATATATATATATATATATATATATATATCAACTATACCTCCATAAAACTGTTTTTAAAAAGAGAGGAAGCTGTGTGGTCATATTCACATGGAAGTGAGAAGGAACTGGTACCTTTTGTGCCTGATTATGTATTCAAGAGTGGCATTGAACTAAGATCTGGGGAGACGTGATGAGGATGTGACAACAGTAAAAATATTCCTGTGCCGTTGCCCAAAGCTGCTCTGTTGAACTTACGCTTTGCCGCTAAGAGTTAGATGAGATAAAAATGCATCTCATGTAGAATTCTGGAACTATTGCATGGAAATTTCTAAAAGAAAATTCTAAAAGAAGAGATGGCATTAAAAAGAGAAAAAAAGAGAACAAATTCTTACAGACAAAAGAGTCTTAACAAAAAATGATCAAGAAATTCTCATCTCTGAAAAGACATGGCTTTCCCCCAAATCACACTTCCCTTCACTGACATTTTTTTCCCCCTGTAACCTTAGCGATAAATGAAAGGGGCTTTTCTGGGGAGGCTCAGTGGTGAAGAATCCACCTGCCCTGGCGGGAGACCCAGGTTCAATCCCTGACCCGGGACGACCCCGCACTCTGCAGAGCAACTAAGCCAGTGTGCCGCAACTATTGAGAATGTGCTCCGGAGTCCAGAAGCTGCAACCTCGGCGCACACGTGCCGTAGCTACTGAAGCCCTCGTGCTCTAGAGCCTGTGCTCCAAGACAAGAGAAGTCGCCGCAATGAGAAGCCCACACACTGCCACTAGGGTAGCCCCCAGCTTGCTGCACCTAGAGAAAAGCCCGTGTGGAGCAACAAAGATCCAGCACAGCCAAAATGAAATAGAAAAACGTGTTACAAATAATAAAGAATCATCATGCAGTAAGTAAGTGAAAGTCGCTCAGCCATGTCTGATTCTGTGGGACCCAGTGAATTGCAGCCCAGTAGGCTCCTCTGCCCATGGGATTCTCCAGGCAAGAATACTGGAGTGGGTTGCCATTTTTTCTCCAGAGGTTCTTCCCAACCCAGGGATCAAACCTGGGTCTCCTGCACTATAGGCAGATTCTTTACCATCTGAGTTACGACGGAAGCCCTGCATAATCCAGAGAACATATCAATAAATAGTTCTTTGGGATTATATTTGAAGATAATAATTTCATTCTGTTTCTCTTGGTTTATTTAAATTGTGTGGTTGGCTTCTGATTTTTTTTTTTTTTTGGCTTCTGTTTGAAAGGGATGAATCTATTTCTTCCAAGCAAGTTCCCTATCCTTACATGCAAAATAGGCATTATCATTTGCTGTAGAGGGAAACACAAAGCCATGTACAGATGTTGCCATCAAAGACATTTATGGAGAAGGCACTAGATCAAGAGAAAACTACAGATCTCAGATGGGGGTGCCTTGTCTGAGGTCATCATGTCTTTCTTTCTTGGGACTGGCAGAAATAGAGCTGGAAGTCCTGATGAGTCCTCCCTGTCTAGATCCTGGATCCTCTATCAATATGACTCATGGACTCTGAGGATGCAGTCCAAATTGCAGTATTGGGTCTGGGCAGCCGCAAAACACCAGAGCTGGAGAATGAATTGCAGCTAATGAAGAAAGGTGTCTGGATGCAGCTGTGGAAGGGGTGAGCTGAGGATAAGCAAAATAGGCAACAACAACAACACAAAAAAAGCCCCTTTTAGCCTGAAAAATGAAGGAAAAGAAAGTCAGAGGAAGTAAGTTTTGATTGCATCCATTGCCCAGAGAGAAAATTGGCAAAACAATTTAATTTTGAATTCTTCTCTCAAGTCTTCTAACTCGGCAATGTTTCCAGAGAAAAAGGAATTGCTGATAAAAGTCACGGGGCTTTGAGTAAATCCGGAAAACAAGAAGTCTGGGGAAGATTTGATTACAGTTGACAGCAGAGATGAGCGCTTTCAAAGTCCCATGTGCACCCGGGTAGGCTAATTACTGATCGGGGAGTGGGGGGAGTTCATTTTGTTATATTTAGAAGCTATTTGGAAACCATGAGAGTTTTAACAAGATACCTCACGCACGTGCAGCACTGCTCCGGTCCAGTTGCTTTAGGACTGTTTGGACATATTTTGAAGAGGCAGCGATGGAAAACAACATGTGAATTTCCAAACATGTGAAACTCTGCCTTTAAGGTGGCCATTCCCAAACTTGAAACATCCACGGATAGTTCACCTGATTTTTGCCACCTCCCAGAGCCTTCCTCACTCCTAGCCATTTCATATTTCCTTAGATTGTTTCACCTTTGACTTTTACTTTAAAGGAAACTTTATATCACTCATTTAAATGCCCTAAAGAAAAAGTAAATGTAAGAACAAGTACAATGAACATGAGACCTTATTTAATTTGCGCTAAATGCTCTTGTAGGGGAAAGCCCCGAGCCTGTTCTTTGTTAAAAGAGAGTAATGGAACTCCCAGTGGTTCAGACTCGGTGCTTCCACTGCTATACAGCTGCGAGAACCAGCTACGTGTATACATATATTCCTTTCCTCTGAGCCTTCCTCTCACCTCCCTCACTCCCCACATCTAGATCATCACAGAGCCCCGAGCTGAGCTCCCTGTGTTACAGAGCAGCTTCTTACTAGCCATTTCCATGTCAATACTAATCTCTCAATTCATTACCACTCTTTAATTTGCTGTGTAAAATGGTTTTTGTCTGTGTCCATTTTCTGAATTGGGTCTTCAGAAAATAATTTTTAAGTTTATTTTACTTTTCTTTTTCCCTTCAAAAATTAGTGCTTTCTGGGTCCTATCCAAAAAAAAAAATTCTGCTTGGTAAAGGTTGTGATGATAGTCTCCTAAGTTTTCTTCAAAAAGATTTATAGATCCTGTTTTTGCATTTAGGTCTAATAGCCAACCCAAATTGACTTTTGTGTTTGGTGTGAATTAGTGTGAAATTACTTGTATGTGTATATAACCATTTTATTATATTTTCTTGATTAAATAAAAATATATAACCATCAGACAAAAAGATATGCTTTGAGTTCCTATCACTATATTTATACATGTATCTACACATACATATTTAGATATATTAATATCATACAATGTTTGCTATATAATATGTATATATGATATATCTAATTATACATATAGCATAAATTTCGATAGGAGTATGTATATGTTTTATACATGTATGCATGCATATCTTATTTTAAAAATGAAGAAACTGAGATTTAGCAAAGTTAAGAAACTATCACAGAGTACCCAAACTAGGACTTGAATCCTGATTCTGGTATCCTTTGTCCACCCATGTCCTGTACAGAAAAGATCCACTGGAGACATGCAGATATGTTCCAGGTATTATTGGCTTAATAATTTGCACATTTAAATTAGGCTATTTTGCATGAATGCAGATAAATACATTTGGATCACATAAGTGGTATGGAGAGGACTTTAGGGGAATATTTAAAAGGTGGCTCACCCTCTATGTCAAAGTGACTGTTGTCTCTGGATTTGACATTAGTCCAGAACCATGTGGTTGCTACTGCCCATTTGGAAATGCTACTGCATCATGGAAAAAAGAGGTTCAGACTCACCATTTTCTTTGCAGTGCTTTGCTTCCAGCCTCCTGACCCCCTCCAACCAGACATCCTCACTGGGGGAAGAGTCAACATCATCAAAGATGCTTCCATGCAGCCACGATTCAGGGGCACTGAGGTTGAAGAGAGAAGAAAAAGAACGACGGATTCTCCTTTTCTTTCTAAATATTCTGGAAAGAAATAAAAGTAGTAAGGTGAATAACAAATAGCAGTCAACTCACGGTCAAGGCAGAGAATTCAGTGAAAGCAGAAGTACAGTGCACACATCTATCACCAGGTCCATGAAGCTCATTTCATTTTTTTCCTCCAATAATTCCAGAGAAGTTTCTTAAATTCCTGTATGTGCCAGGTACTTGCATCAACGTCAAGGATATTAAGATTAGAGATAAAACCTCAGGTCAAAAGACAAAAGTAATGCAGATATAGCGAACACTTTCATTGACCTCATCCTATGTCCGGTGTCTTTCTTAGTGATGTACGTCCAGTAACTCACAGTATCCTCGGAACAGCCCTGTAAGGTAGGTACTATTGCTACCGCATATCTCGGATTGGGAAACTGAAGGAAAAAGAGGGTGAATGACTTGTCCGAAGTCACGCAGTTAGTCACTGACATGGCTGGGATGCAAACCCAGGCAGCCTGGCTCTACCGTTTCTGCCCTGGCTGACTGTGCTGTGTGCATGCGTGTTCTGACTGTGTCAGCTAGGGCTGCTCTGAGAGCACCAGGAGAGGTACTGCGAATCTGGAGGCGAGGAAGGCTTTCTGGGGTAAACAGACAGTCTCATACTGAGTCATGCCAGGATGAGGCAGGAAAGGTAAAAAGAGGGCAAATAATGAATGACCTTGACTGTTACGTGAAGGAGTTAGACTTTAACATAAGGGGCACAGGGAGAAGCTGATGGTGGTGACCTGTCTGGGTTTGCATTTCCAAAAGATTTTGGTTCTCTACAGGTCCCCACTCCCAACAATCCAACAATCGACCCTCTACCTTATAAGTTGTGTTATCCTGCTAAGGATGAATCTGATACTTTGTCAAGGGCTCTTCTCTATCCACAGAAAAAAGCCCAGATTCCTCAGGCTGGAACGTAACCCTCTCCATCCAGTCCTGCTTCTGGGTTTAATTTCTTCTTGTGGAGAGGAGTCTTTCCACCCTAAGCTGTATTTCTCCCAAACAACTTGCCACTCCTCACACTGTATCAGGGTCTCTTGGGCCTCCATGCCTGTACACTCTCTCAAGAAGTCCTCTTTCCTATGTCTGTCTTAACTAACATTATACTTAAGACTCGAATCAACCATCCTCATCTCTAGGAAGCTCGTTTTAATCTATCCCGCCAAAGAAAATGGGCCTCCTTTCCTTCTCCCCTCCCTTACCCTCCATCGAGGCTTCTATCCCAACACTTCTATTGCGTCATTACTTTTTTTTTTTAAACTAATTCATTATTTTAATTTATTGATTGATTTTTGGTTATGTGGAGTCTTCATTGCGGTGCAGGCTTTTCTCTGGATGCTGTGCACAGGCTTCTCATCGGGGTGGCTTCTTTTGTTTCAGAGCATGGTCTCCAGGGCCCCTGGTCTCAGTGGTTGCAGCTCTCAGGCTCTAAAGCACAGGCTCAATAGTTGTGGCACTTGAGCTTAGCTGCATATGGGATCTTCCAGGACCAGGGATTGAACCCATGTCTCCTGCACTGGCAGGCAGATTCTTTACCACTGAGCTACCAGGGAAGCCCATTTTCATTACTTAAAAAAAAAATTAATCACATGTTACAGCATGCGAGATCTTAGTTCCCTGTTCAGAGATCAAACCTGCACCCCCTGCCATGGAAGCTGGAAGCAGGGAGTCTTAGCCACTGGGCCACCAGGGACATCCCAGTTCACTACTTTTGTTAATTTTCATGTGTCAGCCACCCTTGCTTCTCATGAGCCCGTGTACTTCCATGATCTGGAGCAGAAATAGGCTGCTTATAAACAATGTTGAATGAACCAATGAGTGAATAATTGACAGATAGGTTGGAATGCAGATCCTTTGACCTAACCTCCTCTACTTACCTGACTAAGTTCTCTTTGTAGAGAACCCTGGTCTGGGAGGGGCTCAGGGTTATGTTGCCATCTTCGTCGCAGAGAAAACTGTCTTCTGTCCAGATGTAGTAGCCGTTGGTGAGAAGTCTGGGACTTCGTCGACAGGTGAACGGGGAACCCATTGGGGGATCTCTGGAGCGGTCCTCAAAGGGACTGTCATCATTGAGGAAATCACAGATAGAGCTGCGGGGGGGGCAGTGGGGCGGGGGGAGACGAGATAAGCCCTTTCAGTCTCTGTCCGGTTCATCCAGCCACACACAAACCACACGTATAGTCACCATGAAGGAAAACCACCTCTTTGCCTCCTGATGACCAACTCCTTCTGCAGTCCTGACAGCGTCTCTCCTAATCTGCTGAGCTGCATCTCTTCACCTATGGGACCGCTGAGCTACTGCATGTTTAGTGCTTCTCTCTATTTTAAACACTTTGATGAAAACTTAGGGCTCATTGGCTTCTTCGCCATTAGGATGCCCCCTCCTCCCTGTCCTTGACACAGGTTCATTTTCTTGGATGGAAGAAATTGCAAAACAGCCCACCTGGGATGCTGGAAGCTCAGAGCATCTTTCACTCCCCACCCTTTCTTTGAAGAGCCCTCCAACTACTACATCCTTACTCTTCTCATTGTAATAGGGAAATTGCAACTACACAGCCACCAGACACTAATGAGTTACAGGAGAACATGCAGTCAAAGAGGTCCTTTTGGGGGATTTCTCTGTGGTCCAGTGGTTAAGAATCTGCTTCGCAAAAAAAAAAAAAAATTCTGCCTTGTGAGGCAAGGGATGTGGGTTCCATCCCTGGTTGGGGAACTAAGATCCCACATGCTACACAGAGCAACTAAGTCTGCGTGCTGCAATAGGGTCAGTCCGACCACCGCAAGGAAAGATCTGGCAGCTGTGACTAAGACCTGATGCAGCCAAATAAATACACAAACATATTTTTTTAAATAAGTGTTTTTTTTTTTTTGGTTTTGCCAATTTCCCTCAGATCAGCTGCATACATGATCATGGTTACCTTCCCTGATCTGCTGTCCAGGGAAGTCCTCTACTTGGTTGGGCTCATCTGTACCTGCCTTAGGTTTGAAAGCAATCACATGCCTGTATGGTTGAAATGCAACCTTGTGCCTCACCCTTTACTGAAATTCTGAAAAAATTTTAAGTTTAAAACTTATTCATGTTATATGTAAGATAAATAACTAAAAAGGATGTACTGTGTAATACATGGAGCAATATATGTTTCGTAATAACCTCTAAGGGGAAAGAATCTGAAAAAGAATATATGTATATATATATATTCTGAATATACACATATATATATTCAGGATATGTATAACTCAATCACTTTCTTATACATCCAAAGTTAGCACAACATTACAAATCAACTATACTTCAATAAAAAAATTTTTTTTAAACTTAAAAAAATAAACTGATGCCATCAAAGAAAAAAAGACTATTCATAATTACATGCACTAATGTTAGCAAAGCACTATTTTAAATGGATGTTATTTATGGAAAACTTACTATGAGTCTGGCCCCTACTTCACACTTTATCTGCTTTCCACAAATCTCCCTAAAAGTAAAGTATTAGTTCTTCATAGTACAGCAGGAAAAAAAAAAAAAGAGAGAGAGAGAGAGAGATGAAGGGCAAGTCTCTCGGGTATTTGCCATATCTAGCAAGTGTCAGAGTTAAGATTTTGAATCCAGGTCTGTCTGATTCTAAAGCATGTGCTGTTTCCATAAGAGCTGCTTGTTCCTCTTTGGCTGATTCATTTGATAGTAGCAGGAGGCCTGGAATTTATAAAAGGGGGCAGGCTCTAATATCAGTGCATGATTCCTTTATACCACTGGCATGGTTCACAAAATGCTAGAGGAAACATCTACTGATGCCCTTGTAAGGAATAAAAGACAGAGAGACAGGGTAAAAAAAAAAAAAGAAAGAAAGAAACAGAAGGAAAAGATAAGAGACTTCTTTGCAGAACTTGAACAAAATGGCAGATTCAGCTTGTCTTCATGGAACATGAGATTTGGCTGGCTTGTGCATTGGTATAGACTCTGGTGGCTTTTATAAAGTGAGGCAGTAAAAGTATATTTAAGAGAAAAATATTTGAGAAAAAGTAACGATACGTCAGTATTTGGTATGCACCAAACAAGAGCATTTCACATTTGCCCACACACTCCTATCCCTCCCAACCTCAATTATTAGGTTAGGCAAGTTTTCAGTTCATATGTGCATAGGACTAGAAATATATTTCCATACCAAAATTGGATGAAAGCTAAAACCAATATATATATATATATATATATATATATATATATATATTGATTGCACTACACAGCTTGTAGAATCTTAGTTCCCTGACCAGGGATTGAACCCAAGGCCATGGCAGTGAAAGCACAGTGTGCTAACCACTAGACTGAGAGGGACTTTCCAGGATTCTTAAGTATTTATCTGTTTACTTATTTATTTGGCTGTGCCAAGTCTCAGTTGCCATATGCAGGATCTTTCATTTGTGCCATATGGTATCTAGTTTCCCTACCACGGATATAACCTGGGCCCCCTACATTGGGAGTGCAGAGTCTTAGCTGCTGGATCAGCAACTCAAGAATACAACAAAATAATGCATACAGAAAAAATTCTGACTGATGTTTCATGAGAAAAGTCCCCTAGAATACCTTGGGAGAATGCACGGGGGAGACGGCTCTACTGCATATTCTTTCTCCGACTGGGAAGAATCTGCATAAGCAAATGAGACAGAAATACAAATTTATCACTCTGCATCAACGTGCATGATTGCACACAGTGGAGGGTGTGACTAGCTGATGTCCCAGCCTCAGCAGATTTGGTGCAACCCTCCAGTGACTCATCATTAACATAACTCGTTCTCAGGACTCTAAGGGAGCAAGACCTAATCCAGGGGTTTCTATATATCGTCTTGTCTCTCACTCAGCACTCCTGGAGAGACTCCTTAGTTTGGATGAGGCAAGAATAAATCAGGCTTCCCTGGTTACTCAGCGGTAAAGAATCCACCTGCCAATGCAGGAAACTCTGGGTTCAGTCCCTGAGTCGAGAAGACGCCCTGGAGAAGGAAATGGCAATCCACTCCAATATTCTTGCCTGGAAGATCTCAGGGGCAGAGGAGCCTGGGGGGCTACAGGCCATGAGGTTGCAGAGTCACACATGACTTATCAACTGAACAACAACAAAAATAAATAAACCATTAGCATCAAACTGGCCCACGAGAAGGAGGAAGAAAACGTCTTGTGGGAAGCTGTCGAAAACCCAAATCAATTACCCAATGTGCTGGTTAGTTTAGCTTACTCAGTCATTTGAGGAATTCAATCATCTGCCTAGATTCTCTCTCATTAGTGCATCTAAAGGCACTTCTATTACAAAATAATGAGCAGAAGACATTGTTGGAGGAAAAAACTTCTGTTTTCTATAAATGATTTTCCAGTGTATGACACCTGTGATATTCTTAATTTTTAAAAAAGATCGTGCATTCATTCATTTCAGTTTAACCAAAGGGCTGGCAACAGATTTCAGTTGGGAAAAGTTGCAGTTGATTAATATTCTAAATGCTATTGCAGCATTTTATAGTGTATAGAAATGGTGTGAATACTTGTAACAGACACCCTCAGTGAAGTTGGTTCCATTACTGATAATTAATATCTAAGACAAAGAAAGGAGCTTAGACTTTCAGATTGAGCTGGCTGAAAGAGCCAAGTCAATTTTCTCCTTTTTTGAAGGAGAAAATTGTAGGTGTGTGAGGGAGGGTTAGAAGCAGGGTTTGGGGAAAAAACAAATGACAAGAGGAAGGAAGAAATTTGAAACCACTACCGTTTTAACAACGCCCATATTTTCTGTAAGTAGCTATCAAAATCATTCAGTATTTTTTTTATAGACAAACCGTTTTACATCTTAATAGTAGCTGACAAACGGTTTATGCACAAGCATCTAAAAAAAGTGATTTTTTTTTTCCTACTAAAAGGAAAAATACCACATTTCTCTCAAGGAAAGAAATGAAGTCAAAATCATTGCCAAAGTGAACGCTGGCATTTAAGAACCACAAGCTACTGACAGATGGTTAATGGTATGAGTATCAGCAAAATCAAAGCAGGGAAATTGCTAAAAGGAATCTAATCGCTCAAAAGATAATTGCATAGAGCAGTTCTCTTACATTTACTTGCTACTGGTGTTGACATCAGTTGAGATATTTGGTACATCTTGAGATGGCTGCTTGTTCAAACTTCACAGATTTTCTGCAGAAGACATTAAAAAAAGGTGGATTATGTATTAAATATAGAAAGATGATGCCAAAACAGATGGCATCTACTCATTGCACTAGTCAGATTTGTTTACTGAAATAATACAGAGATAAATGGAATTGAAGGCAGAGTTGAAGGACCACCGAGTTTGCATCTGCCTAGATGATTTTATATTTCATTTTCCATTGTCTCACTCAGTGCATCTGAATAATCTTTTTCTGTAAATAAGGATAACCTTTTATTTGGGAAAGCAAAACTTACAAAGGTTGACTTGTATTCAAAATAAAATAATGAAAATTAATTATTTGGTCGAGAAATCTGAAAAAAAAGATTCATTTTAGAATTCTCTAAACAGATATATTCATATTTTTATCATCCAACACACTTCAACCTCATTATCAAGTCCAAACAATGCTAGAAGATTGGGGACCATCTTTTGCCTAACACCTCAAACCACGGACAGGTGGTTACAGAGAGGGCTGGTGGTCTCTATAGTTACTATCAGCCTGGACATTTCCAAGTAGCATAAGAAGCATTGCACTAAAAATAGTATACTGCTGGGCAGATTTCAAAACTTACCTCTTGTGAACACATAATTTACTTTCTCGGTTATAAATTAAACACATATCCAACTGTGTATATTATGTAAACTTTCATCACTTACCACTCATCGCATGGATCTGCTTTCCATTGATCATTCAATTTTGTATACATCACCTCTATCCACATTTTTTCAAATGTAATAGCTAGTAATGGATTGTTTCTGTAGCTGCCACACAATTAAAACAAACCTGAATAATTCTATAGATTCAAATTGATTCTTTCAATAAACTAGACACAAAACCTGCCAGACAATATAGATCTTGCCTTATAGAGACCTTAAGAGAAATCAGAAGAACTTTCTGGCATCCCTTGAAAGATCTCTAAATCAAAGCATATGCATAGATTTCAATGGTTTGGAATATAAAATAATACTGTTTGCTCTACAATACTGTACAGTAGTATGTCAGTAGTCCTTTCCATTTTTGTCCAGCTCAAATTACCCTATGTTAATTTCCTCCAATTATCAAGTTTAATTTTAAGCCAACAAGTTGCACAGCAGAAAGTAAGGTCTTACTGCTACATCTTATTAATGGAAATACAACAAGCTACAGTTAGCTAACAGTCAATCAAATATTAGTAACATTGAAAAAGACTTCCGGAGCAGCTCTAAGACTTTTCAAGAAAACAGACCCTAACTATTAGTTCTGTGAAAGCAACTCATCTGTCTGTCTTCCTTCCAAAGAAAGTTCCCAGCCTCTTCTTCCAGTTGATAAATAACAAAATAGTTACTGAAATATGATGCTTCCTGTGGTTGAGAGTCAGCAGAGAGATCCAGGACTTAGCAGTTCTTCAGCTGAAAACAGTGACAGCATATCAACAGGTGCAGAAGTCTTTTAAGAAAGGGAAACCCCGTCTTTCCCTCCTCCTAACAAATAGCTGCACACATCGCCCTGTGCAGGCTTTTGCAGAGAACTTTTGTCTTCAGCAGCCACTTGTTCTTTTGGCTGTTTCCGAGAATAGAAGAGCATGTAGTTTTCTGGAAAGCAGCCTACAACTGCTCTTGTTTTCTTTTAAAAACAGCCTGCGTAACCAGAGGCTGAGAGGCACAGTGAGGTCACACTTCCTGTGCGACTCACATCAGTGGCACTCACGCTGAGGAACATGGTGAAGATTAATGCGGTCTCCTGGACCGGCAGTGGGGGCTGAACCAGACCAGCTGGACGCATCATGGGCACGCCAGGGATGCTCTTCTGCGCCAACTCATCACCCCAGCTGGAAGAACATAAGAAAAACTTTCAGAGAAGCAGCACCTCTCAGTTATCATCTCCTGGCCATTTTCAGAATGAGTAGTGCATGGTTGGGAAAATTCCCTGGAGCAGGGCATGGCAACCCACTTCATATTCTTGCCTGGAGAATCTCAAGGACAGAGGAGCCTGATGGGCTACAGCCCATAGGGTTGCAAAGAGTTGGACACAACTGAAGCGACTTAGCATGCCTGCGTTTAATGCACAGTAATGCTTTGCCCAGATCATTACTGGTGATCAGGCATTGATGGTATTCAATTCAGAAGACTATCAAATACCAGAGCTTGATCTTCTGAAAATGTCTGCAGTGCCAATATGTTTATCCATCAAAGGGTGGACTTTTCAAGAAACTCTGTGAGTGGCATTTTAAATTTTATATTGATGTTTCTAGAGCTGAAGAGTTGGATGCTATTGTAAATGAAAGTGTTAGTCGCTCAGTCATGTCTAACTCTCTGCAACTCCATGGACTGTACCCCACCATGCTCCTCTGTCCAAGGAATTCTCCAGGCAAGAATACTGGAGTGGGTTGCCATTCCCTTCTCCAGGGGATCTTCCTGGCCCAGGGGTTGAACCCAGGCCTCCTGACTTGCAGGCAGATTCTTTACCATCTGAGCTACCAGGGAAGCACCAGATGCTATTGTAGGGTCCCTACAAAGCCTGCAGTTGTCAGTGATAAAAGAAATAGACCATCCAGCAATACTGAGGTGCATAGGGAAATGGATAATCACACAGAGATTCAAACTCTGTCTGCCATACTAACTGTGTCCCCAGTTTATGACTTAACCTCTGAGTTGTAACTTTCTCATGACGTTTATAAATGTAATAATATGTATGTTACCGGATGGCTTGGAGCATTAAATGAGGTTTTAAAAAATGAGAATTAAGTGAGTCCTCAGCTCAGATGTCCGAGATGGATTCCTTGTTTGTTTTCTGTAAATCAGCTTCCCTTCTGAGCACCAGTCACCAGGCTGCAGAAAAGTTAATCTCATTCTTTCTTGGTGGTTTCCTTTCTCCCCCCAAAGGCAGAATCTTCTGTAGAACAAGCCCAGGCAGGAGAAGCTATTAGGAGGCAAGCCCATCTAGTCCGTGGTCGGCAGCTTTCAAAGCTGACCCCTAAGAATCCTTTGCAAAATCCCTTCCCCTTCAGTGGGGGCTGAGGCTAATAATTTGCCTCTCCTAAATAGAACAAGACAAAAATGATGGGCTGCCACTACTGTCATTAGGTTATAGAAGTTGGCAGCATCTGCCTTACCACTTTGTCTTACACACTTGGTTGGAGCAAGCTGTCATGTTGGAGGAGCACGTGTGACAAGGATCTGAAAGTTGTCTCAAAAGTTGTTCTGAGTCCATGAGCCAAGAATGCAGCCAACAACCACGTCAGTGAGCTTTATAAAAGTGGAATGGTGGCTGCCCAGGGCTGGAAGGAGCAGCAAACAGGGGAGTGTTGGTCAACAGATGCAAAGTTTCAGTTAAGAAAGATAAATAAATCCTATAGCTCTACCAAGAGGTATTAAGTATTGCAATGCATACTTAAAAACTTGCTAAGAAGGCAGATCTTATGTTAAGTGACCTATCACAAAACAGATGATAGATTGATAGATAGATAGTAGATAGAGCAGGAGGAAATTTTTGAGGGTGATGGATATATATTTATTGGCATTGATTTTAGTGGTGGTTTTGTGGGTGTATATTTATCTCTAAACTTAGATTGTGTATATTAAATACATTCAGCTTTTTTATATGTCAACATGCCTCAGTATGATTGTAATTTTTTAAAAATTAGTTTTAAAAAAAGCTTCTAGAAAAAATAAGCTTTTAAAATAGAAGTCATTATAAATTCTTTAAGCAATAATGGGCTTGCAACTCTTCAAAAGATACCTGTTCTCATCATTTATGAAAATAATATTCCTTGGAAACCTTTTGGTCACATAACATCTCATAAAACTAAGTCTATGCCTCAGAAACTTTAATGTACTGTGAATCACTTGGGGATTTTGTAGAAGTGAGTAGGTCTAAGGTAGCAATAGAGATTCTATATTTGTAAGCAGTTCCTGGGCTTCCCTGGTGGTTTAGAGAGTTAAGAATTTGCCTGCAATGTGGGAGACCTGGGTTTGATCCCTGGGTTGGGAAGATGCCCTGAAGGAGGGCATAGCAACCCACTCTAGTATTCTTGCCTGGAGAATTCCCATTGATAAAGGAGCTTGGCAGCCTACTGTTCGTGGGGTTGCAAAGAGTCAGATATGACTGAGCGACTAAGCACACACACACACACACACACACACACACACACATAACCAGCTCTGATGAAAACACTATAGTTCATACACTGCTTTTTGGTGAGCAGGATGCTAGTGAGTACACTTTGGGAAATGCTAATATTACTTGGTGCATGTCATGAATTAATTTTAAAATACTATAAGCAACAAATAAACACACCTGCATGCTCGCTTAACTCCTTCAAGTACTCATGATTTCTCTTCCTACCTAAGCCTCACCCACCTCTGGATTTCTTTGTCTCATTAAATGGCATCACCTTCCATTCAACTGCTCAGGTCAGGAGACTAGGAGCAGTCAACATTCTGACTATAGCCCTTGAATGAGACTCTCTCCATCCCCACTGTCAGTTCTGGAGCTACAGAGGCCACCTTCTCTCATCTGGACTTCAGTACCAACTTTCTGTCACCTGCCTCTTTCGAATACATTCCCCAAGTCAGGGATCCCCAACCTTTGGGATCTAATGCCTGATGATCTGAGGCTGGAGCTGGTGTAATAATATTAGATATGAAATGCACAATAAATGTAATGCACTGAGTCATCTGGAAAACACCCCCCACCCCACCCTTATATGTGGGAAAACTTTCTTCCACGAAACCAGTCCCTGGTGCCAAAAAGGTGGGGGACTGCTGCTCTAAGCCATAGCCAGAATGATCTTTGCAATGTAAATGTCTGATTACTTTGTTCCTCTGATTAAATACTTCAGCAGCTTGCCACTGCTCCTCTCTCAGATCAAGTTCAAAGTCTCTTCCAGTATCTACAAGGTCCTGGGAGGTCCAGTGCTGCCTATTTTCCAGCCTCTCTTTCCCTCATCACACCCCATATTTCTAGAATTCAATCATGGTGGCTTTTTTGATTTTTCAGGTTCTCCAGCTTAGTCCCACCTCAAACTCTTTGAACACCCTATTTCCTTTGACCCTGGCCATCTCCTTCCCCAGCCACTGTCTCTCTTACTCATCTTTTAGATGCAAATAGTTCTTTCTCAGAGCAGAGTTATAGCCTTCCAGGGGGCACAGTGGTAAAGAATCCACCTACCAATGCAGAAGACACAAGAGATGCTGGTTTGATCCATGGATTGAGAAGATCACCTGGTGTAGGAAATGGCAACCCACTCCAGTACTCTTCCTGGGGAATCCCATGTTCAGAAGAGCATGGTGGGCTATATTCATGAGGTCTCAAAGAGTTGGACACAATGGAATGACTGAGCATACATAGTAAAAGTCAAAGCCCAAATCTTAGTGGCTTGTAGCAATTATCACGAATTGTCCCACATGGTGGCTTTATGTGCCAATATGGTTAAACTTACCATATATCTCAGAATTCTTTCTCTGTATGTCCCTAGCTAGGATAGGCCAGAATTGCAATTAATACAAGAGTTGGAAGGTGGAGATTCAGCAGGAGCCATGATATTCCTTGGAAGGTCCATGTGGCTCAGGCCTCATTGTTGCTCATGCAAAATTTCACAGACCTACCTGCTGGTTAACTGCATGGACTGGACCCAGGGATTACTTCCTTCAGCTTCACAAATCCTGGTCCAGGAGTGAGAGTGGCTCTGCAGCAGGGCACTCATGGCAATGAAGTTGGAGGCTTAGAGATGGGAAGAGGCCAATGTGGGTTTCAGTGGTAGATGGAGTCATGTTCCAGCTGGTTCTTCAGGGATTCCAGTGGTCCCCACTCACCCTACTTCCTGGCAACCTTTTGATCCTGACCAATCCTCTTATAACTTCTGGTTCAGCATCCCTGCAACAAAAAAAATAAAGTGAAACTCTCTCACCAGTGTCTAAAATTTTTCCCTTCTCCTTCAAAAACCTAACGCAAAGAAACTGTAAAAACAGAAGATGTATACTTAACATAATCTCAGAGGGTCTGGACCACTCTTGATTCACAACTTGGCCCCATACACAGAAAGCAAGGACACACCAAAGAAACAAGCAGAGAACTCCAGACTGGTAGTTGGCAAGCTGAATAAACAACAGAACTTAATTCCAAGACTTGTCTTGAGCACAAGATGAGTAGATCTCTGTACACACCTGACTGAATCTCTTAAGTTTATATAGAGGTATTAACTGGATTTAGCCATGTATTCAGTCCAGGTTGTCCCAATAACAACTTACTTTCTCAAAGCTGTATCACTGAAAGTGACTTACTCGGCAGGAACAGTGAGCAGAACCAATATTCCAAAGACAGAGGGTGGGGGTTTGGGGGTAGGAAGGGTGAGTAAGTTTCCACTGGCTGGATCCAGCCTACAGGTCACCCTTTGGTCACATTCTCTCCATGACCTCCTCCAATAACCACACATTTCTTTGTAGCATCTTTATAAGCAAACAGTAGGTAGCACAGTTTTTCTTCCTATTGTGAGGATGATCAATTGCACACGTTTACACTGTTCATTTTAGTAACTCACATCTTTCTACAGCCAACTGCGTGATTAGTGGTAAACAAGGGCAACAGATTTTTTTTCAATATATTTAAGTACCTTGCATTTTCACAGACTTTGTATTGTCACCAAAAGAAAATTCTCTTCTAAAAGCAAGTCTCTTAAATAGTAATAATAATCATGTCTGCAAAAATAAAACAAAATTGTATAAGATTCAATGCTTACTTAAAAAAATGCATACTTTCCATCATTCCTGATGATTCTGCTTCTTAGCTTGAACCTGACCAACACATCTTGCCCTATGTTGGCTGAAAGTTGGCTGTAGCTCTGGCCCTCAGGCCTTTATTCCAGGAACCAGGCTGGAGGATCAGCCCCGGGTAGGGGTGGGGCACATGTCTTGAGTTGGCACTTGAAATCTCCACTTGTATTTTATTGGTCAAAGCAGATCCTGCAGTCAGCTTCAGTGTCAGTAGGGTGAGTACACGTCTCCATGGGAAGCACTGCAAGTCGCGGGGTGATGAATCGGGACTGGGAGAGATGGTACGGAGGGAAGAAAGGGAGTAGCTTGAAATGATTATGTAATTTATAGCTCTCCATCTCGGTCACAAATATTTACCTGCTCTCTAACTTTCAAAAGTGCTGAGAGGATGTATCTCCACAGAGAACACCCCCAAATCCCATTCAATCATGGCTGCAGATTTCAAGTCTAGAATCTTCTAATATTTCTATATTGCTTCCTTTTTATATGGAGATTTCTGAACCATCTTGCCCCCTACACCCAGCATTCAATACTGGAAGAAGGACAGGATATTTCCCCTCTAAACTTTCCCCTTTAGAAAGGGGATTAATGGAAGACACACAGCAATGGCTGTTTCATAGAAATTCTATAACTGAATGGTCAGACGCTGCGAGAGCCCTGCACCCAGTGGATTGAAGATGCTCCTGATAAGATCCTAATTCTACTCCGAGGTGTGGCAACCCAGACAATTATTTGCGGCTCTTGGTTTCACCCTCTGGAAAGTAAGTCACTTCTTTTCCTTACTCTCCTTGACCACCTCTGAAGATTAGAGAATATGCCTTCTATGGGAACAGACCAACTTTCTCAGCCCACTTTCTGTTCCTAGGAGTTGGAAAGTAGAAGTCCTCTGAAATCTTGAATTGTTCTAATATCTTTGATACCAAGCCAGTACCTCTTTGGCTGTACATTCTGTCAAAAACATAGTCAACCATTTAAACAAATTTATTTATTTTTGGCTGTGATGGGTCTTCATTGCAGTTTGGGCTTTTCTCTAGTTGCAACAAGGGGAGGGGGCTAATTTCTAGCTGCTGTGTGTGGGATTCTCATTGGGTGCCTTCTCTTGCTGCAGAGCACAGGGCTCTAGGGCATGCAGGCTTCAGTAGTTGGGGCTCCTGAGCTCTCGAGTGCAGGCTCAGGAGTTGTGGTGCATGGCTTAGTTTCTCCACAACATGCGAAATCTTCCTGGACTAGGGATCAGATCCACGTACCCTGCATCGGCAGGCGAATTCTTAACCCCTGAACCACCAGGGCAGTCCTACATTAGATATTCTTAAAACTGATGTTCTCAAACCACCTTTGTTACTAATGTGTCTTTTTAGAATTTACATAATACTTCTTGCAGTTCTAATTGTCACTGGAGTAATTTTAAAGGGAGAGTTGGAGAGAGAAAAGAAACAGACTGAGAAACTGGGGGGTAGGGAGTTTGTAGCGGAGGAAGCTAGAGGGAGATTGATTAGTTAGTGAGAGGCCTATAATAAAGTCTTAATAAAAACTTGCATTCTTGGCAGCAAGAACAGGGTCTTACTCATCTCCATGATCTCCAGCAGCAAACAGAGGACTTGAAGCAAAATGAGTCTTCAGAAAATGTGTGTTTTCATAGAATCAGAGAGGGAACTAGAGAACCCCCAGAGATGACAGTGATTAGATATAAGGATCCCCATGAAAGGTGAGAAAGGGACATTTGGAAACACCTGGCATTTGTGTGTCAATTACCATTTGGAAAACATGTAAGGCTGGTTCCTTCTAATTTAATCCTCATTACAACTCCGTGAAGTAGACTTAAGATTCTCACGTACGTGTGAGGAAAGGAAAATCAGAGAAGTGTCTAGACCCCAACCACTCTGATAATAGTGTCAGGACTAACAGACAATTTCTGGGATTCTTACTCTCTGGTTTTCATACACTTTCTTATTTTAACTTGCCATTAAAAGGCAACAGCAAGAAATACACTAATGGATTGATTTCCTTCAAACATATAGTCTCATAAGATCTTCATGGTACTTGTAGTTCTCAGAAATAAATAAATAGCTGAAAAGGAGAGAAAATAAAGGAAATCAAAGGATGTTTACCTTTTTCTTGGGGACACTGGCTCTGTTGAATGTTTCGCAAAATGCAAAAGAGGAAGTAATCCAATACCCGAACACAAGCTTGGATTGCCTCAGTGCTTTTCCACTAAGACAAAACTGTGGACTGTGGCAACACATGTCCTAAGAAGTTCTCTGCCCTGGCCCAGCCCTCTCCCATCCCCCACAGGTAGAACTCTCTTTCATGAGTGTCTTGACAGTTACCTTGGAGATATTGATATTGTTTTCCAGTCCCGACCAACAGGTCAGATACTTACTCAGATTGCAAGTGACCAGTTAGAGCACGTATTTTGACCCTGAATATGTCTTCACGCTGTATCAAGGTGACCGGTTAGTGTGTCGGTCTACTGGACTACACCGTTAATGGCTTTGATCAAGAATTAAGCTTACTCATCCTTATGCTTCTGGGGCCTAGCGCTGAACTTGGCACATTGCCAACGTTCAATAAATGCTGTGGAAGAATTGGAAGTCGTATGCTGTTTTTGATTTGTCAAAGTCTGAGTCAAAACTCTAAACAGTATGCATCAACAGACGAGTGGATAAAGATTATGTGGTATATGGGGAATGAATAAAATGGAATGTAATGGAATACCAACTCAGCCATAAAGAAAGGATGAAAATTTTGCCATCTGCAGCAACATGGATGGACTTGGCATTATGCTAAGTGAAACAAGTTAGACAGAAAGACAAATGCTGTATGATATCACTTACATGTGGAATCCAAAAAATACAAGGGACTAGTGAACATAACAAAAAAGAAGCAGACTACTCACAGATGTAGACAACAAGTCAGTGGCTGTAAATTGTCATTTGGAGTTAGAGTCAGTCTAAGTCAGTGGCAATGAATATTGGTTGTTTTTGTTGTCTGGTTCCCATTGTCTTTCCAGTAACAGCACCTCAGTTTTCTTTAAAAGACTCACTTATCCCCACCTCTCAGTCCCTGAGGTTGGGGTTGGGCTCCACTTCCTCCGGCTTGGTTGGAGACTGGACCCACGTTCGTGACAAATCAGCGTAAGTCATCTGCAAGGCCACTCCATTTGATTCGGAATTGGGCACCTGATTCAATTTAGACCAGTGAGAGAATGATGTCTAGGACACATTTTTATGGTCTTTAGGATGTTTCAGTGACAAGTCGGAAGCTGTCAGGGACCTAGATATGGATCCCAAGAATCAAGCTGATCCATAGGAAGCAGAGTGCAAGGTATTATCATCTGATCCCTAATTCAAAGCACCCCAGAAGGCAAAATATCCCATCTCCCTTTTTAATTCCTCCATTTATGCTTAGATCTGTTTGTATTGAATTTCTGTCTCATGTAACCACAAGACCCTTAACACACTGCAGGTTTGAAACTTCCGTGTTCATAGGAATCATTTAGGATGGCTTTTAAAATGCAGATTTTTCAGTCTCTATGGCCAAGATATAGGTTAGGGCCCATGAAGGTGTATTTTAACGAACAGTCTGGGTGGGTCAAATGCCAATGATCGATGGACCAATGCTAGAGAAACACTGTGAGAGTTCATGGAAGTGATAACAGTAAACAATAATAACCAGAATCAGAGGAACTTCAAAGTATTAGCATCGTACGTGCATGCGTGGCAAGTCACTTCAGTCGTGTCACACTCTTTGTGGCCCCAAGGACTGTAGCCTACCAGGCTTCTCTGTCCATGGGATTCTCCAGGCAAGAATAGTGGGGTGGGTTGCCATGCCCTCCTCCAGGGGATCTTCCTGACCCAGGGATTGAACCCACGTCTCTCATGTCTCCTGCATTGGCTGGCAGGTTCTTTACCACTAGCACCACCTGGGAAGCCCACTGACCTCATATCCAGAAGTAAAGAGCTCATCGCTTGTTTAGTTATCAAAAATGGGAAAATTCATTGAGGAATCAGGAGTTTATTTCATATTCAGTTCGTTTCCATTTAGGAAGTCTCTTATTTCTCTCCCCCCCCTTTTTTTTCTCTTCCTGCTTTAGGTAGCATGATCATATGTCTGTTTGCCCAGGACTGCCCAGATATCCACCTGTGTTCTGGTAATATTATTAACAGCACTCCTTCCCATTCTTAAAAGTGTCCCAGGTATGGATGATAAATTTTATGGTCACTCCATTGCTTCAGGGCGGTCTACACAAGTTCTTTATCATTTAGGCCTCTTACTGTGTTTTTCCAAGTTTTTTTCTGAGCCAAACTTTTTTTCTTTTCTATTATATGACCTTTACTAGCAGAGACTGAAATCATTAATCACTGCCAAGTATAACATCCTCAAAAATGTCAGAAACCCAGGTAGCTTTGGAATAGCATATAAACTTCCAGTAAAATAAATGCAGTTGTCTAGAATGTCTCATCGTTCTCAGGGCTGACTTATTGTAAGAAAGCAACCTATGAACCCAGAAATCCCAATGCGAAATGCATCAGGAATGTGAGTAGAACGCTGTGTGTGAATATATGGGAGAGATGATACCTCACTGGCAGGTTCATACCGGGTCTAGGCGTCAAACTGCCAGAGATTAATACTGGAACAACTATCATTCCTGGTCAATTGATTAAAGAATACAGTGCTAGAGAGACAAGAGAACCAAATTCTTTGGCAGGTGAAGAATGTGACATTAGTACCATTTTCAAAGATTTGTAAGTGGAATAGATAATGTGCAAAGGATGTTTCTTGCAGAGGGTTAAGGTTCTACAAGTCTATTTTTTAAAAATTTAAATTGCTTCAATTTTTTTCACTGATGCTAATTATATGTATTAAAGCAATACACACAAAATAGCTTTCTTGTGTTTTATATGTAATTAAGGAATACCTGGTGTTTAGTAATGACTTCGTCTCTTAAGATAGGTATATACAGTTCTTGACTATTCCAGGAAATATGGTTCCATATGCTTATTTTTAATGTTGGAGGAATTTAGTTCAGTGATTTCTGCCTAAGGACCCTTGTTTCAAGATAATTTGCCCACTGCTTGTTTGGTTCCACTCAAACACAGCTGTAAGTTCTTTCTATCTAAATTTGGAGATGAAGTGACTGATGGCTAACACTTACCATCTGGTTGAGGGGTGTGTTGGGTGGGAGAGAACAGAGAGGACAGGGCAATGCATAGCTTACTGTATAGCTGGGAAGCCACCTCTAGACTTTCTATATCTGGTATCCCTTCCCTGGCTCTGACCTTCGGCTTTCTACAGTCAAAAGCAGCAATGATAGCCTATATGAGCTTTCTATCAATCTTATAGGCTAAATGTCCCCTTTTTAGAGTTAATACTATGTTAAACCCCTCTGTACGTCTCTGAAATTAAATCCATAAATGAAATAATCAAACTCTACATAAAAAAACTCCACATTGATTTTTTTAAAAAAAATAACACAATGACATATGATACATTAAAAAGACATTATTTATGAAAATAACTCAACAGAAATAATATACATCACAGTACATAGGTGTTCAGCTTGACTCACAGAGCCACAATAAAGTGGTCAAGTGCTAGTACAGAAATTTAGATTTATCCTGAATGTGACAGTTGTAAAATGCAGAGTGATACAGATGTGGTCTATCAGTGCTTCAACTACTATGAGTGGCCCCACTATTGGTGACACAATTTTAAAGGTGCAGTAAACCCTTGGTAATATACAAAGAGGACAACCTTCTGTCATGTTAGATAGTGGTTTCAGTCCTTGAAAATTGAGTGCACATTAAAACCTTGCAAAAATATTGTGTGCTTATGTGTAAGACAGTTCTATGCTATGAAAATGGTGAGCAGTTTCTTTTTTTAATTAAAAAAATTTTTTTTACCTATATGAACGTTTGAAGGACCGTTCAAAAGTCATGTACGACCTATGGCAATTCTTCAAGGTATGGGAGTAACTTATGCATTCCTGGAGGTTTGTAGCTCTCCCCACTAAGGTGGGCTCCCTCCCCACTCAGTTGGGCAGTGCCTTAACCCAATCATGTGACAAGTGAAATTACACACACTCACACTGCCCCTCCCAAGTCCAATCCATTTCCAAGGTGCCCTTTAAAGAAAGGTATTGACTCCATTGAGAAGACTCACCCATACAATCCACTCAAGCAAGGAATCATTTACATTAGACCTAGTTTCCATTTATTTTCTTTCAAATTACGTTATTGGAGGGATCTCTTGTTAAATCCCAATTAAAATGGAAGAATCATCTGTTCAGGGTAAACTGGTCGATTGTCAGCCAACTGTGGAGACTGGGTAGAATCTCTGCTATCCTTTATGTACATATTCTGTTGAAACTACAACTTCAAATTTTCAGTTACACAAAACAATGAATATACATATTTTTTTCTCACCTACTGGTTTGTGGGTCAGCAGGGATTTTCCAGGGTTCAGTTAGTTAGCTGTGGGCTGAAATCAGAAATGTGATTACTGGTATTGCCAGTGCTACTGGAAAAAAATTTTTTTTTCTCATTTTAAGCATCACTAGCAGCTTCTGATACACAGTTCTCAGTCTAATTGATGTAGATGAGAATGGAACTTTAGCTGCAAGGGAAACTGAGAACATAAGTTTCTTATACTTTCATCTTATTTAGTGCAAGGTTGGAAGTCTTCACCCTAAGACTCATAAGGTGGGTGTGTATGTCAGTTTTCATTAGGTAACAAACAACTTTCAAAATTTAAATAGCTTAAACCAACAATTAGTTTTTCCTTATACTATGTATCAGTTGAGGATTAGTGTCATCATAATCTCTTTAGAGTATGGGTTGTTAGAACAGTAACCATCTCAGAAATTGCATTTCACTGTGCCAGACACAGACAGCTTGGTGAACTGGCTTTTTAAATTACCAACTGGCTGTGACAAAACTTCCAATTTCATTTTATTAGCCAGAGCAAATTGAATCGTCACAAATAATTCTGAGGGTGCAAAATATAAACCTGCCATGTGTACAGAAGATTCTGGAAATATATGGTGTACTGTACTAATGACAACCATGATGGGAAATTTCCCAAACATGGGAAGGGATTTCAGACACTGGTCAACAGACAAACCAAGAAAACAAACGTCCACAGAGATTGCCTTATTTATATCTTTTTGGTGTATTGCCATCTTTCAGTGTAATTTAGTAGCTATTAGTCACATAGCAAGTGCTGACAGAATCTCTGTTGAATAAAAGATATGGATGTAGTTATTTAAATTACTGAATCTCACTGTACTGGAAGCTTAAAGAGTGATACTTTGCTATTTTAACTCTGCTCTGTAATGTGTGATAAATGTATTGTGTTGTTTATATGTATGCAAAGTTGCATTTAGAAAGCTTGAGAATTAGAGTGGCAATCTGGAAAGAGAAAAAAGATGTTTATCTAAAAATTCTTTCAGTGTGTTCACTTGTTGGTTTCCCTTACAGTGGGGACGCTTTCTTCTGTGAGTATAGAGTTTGGGTTATGGTAGGTGTTCAAGAAAAGCAGTTCTGCTACCAATCTTCGTGAATTCTTAGGTTGCCATCCCCTACTGCAAGGGATCTTCCAAACCAGGGACCGATCCCGGATTTCCCGCATTGCAGGCAGATTCTTTAGTATCTGAGCCACCAAGGAAGCCCTATTCTTAGGAAAGTCACTTTAGTTTAGCCATACCCGTCCCCCACGGGCAACCCCACACAAAATGTCTTAGTAATATTTGCCTTTTGTGTTGTAAGGATCTCCTATAGAGGAAAACAATTGTGCGATTGTAGTTGTCATGTGACGCACACACAGCACAGGGCCTGCCATAAAGGAGGCATTCAATAGACGTTTATTCACTTTTATAACAGTAACCGCTTGCTCTGTTCTTTACGTGGAATGGGGGTGCAGTGTGCATACATCAATACCCAAGTTTGCCCAGGATGCAGGGATTGAGGAAATTTTGAGAGTCCGGTTAACAACAAATCAACAGCATTAACATTCAGCGGGCTTAAGCCTCATCTCCAAAGGTCAAACACTTCACAACTGCCAATGAGGCTCCCTGGGCCGCGTTCCTTCGTTGCTAACCAGGGTCCCTGCAGCCAGCGGTCGGCCAACTGCCGCAAAGCCCCGCCTCCCAGGGCGGCCCTCCAATCGGCCGCGCGGCCCGCGCCCAACCCCCTTGCGTCACGTGACGCGCCCAGGCCCGCTTCCGGCGCGTCGCAGGCGGCTGACGTAGCCGGGCCCGGCGTCGCGTCAGGGCTGGCCGGCGGCGGCGGCGGCGGCGGCTGAGGAGGCGATGGCAGCGGACCCCGAGCGGGCCTGAGCGCTCGGACCTGCCCCCTCCCCGGCGCGACCTCGGGCCCGACCCCGCGCTGCGGCGCCGGCTCGCTCCTGTCCTGCTCCCTCCGCGACCGCTGCCTGGGCGGAGGCCGGTGGCGGAGGCCCGGGCTGGCCGTCCTGTTCGCGCCCGGCTCGGCCCCGGACAGCCCGACAGCTGTGCCAGAGAGGAGGCCGAGGCGGTAAGAGACGGCGGCGGCGGCGGGGCCCGGAGCCCGCCGGCCCGCGCCGGGCCCGCCGGGCGCCCCCGCGCTGTGTCCGTCTCCGGCCCGCTCCCTCCCCGTGACTGCCGCCCCTATTGTCTGGGCGCCGCCGCTCCGTCTCCCCTCCCGCCCTCCCCCGCCGCCTCTCGCCGGGGCCGGACGGCTGTCAACGCCGGAGGCGTCTCCTCACCCGGCGCGCCGGCTCTGAACCTTCCCCGTCGGTCTCTGACCACCTCCCTCCCTCCCCGCATCACCAGCCACCCCCCTCCTGCCAACCTCCGCCGTTTCTTGGGCCCCGCGGCCCTTCCCAGACCCCGGCTTCACTCTCCCAGTGTTGTGTATCTTGCTAAATTTTCTCTTCCCGTCGTGTGTCAGGTCCGCAGGTTTCACAGTCCTTATATATTTTTGCTTTCTTGTTCGTTTTCCTTTCCAGTTTTTTCTTTTCCCCTCTTCGTTCTCTCTGTCCCCCATTCTCTTTTGGTTTCAAGTTTTACCCCTCAGTACAACTGTTTACTTAGTCTTACTTTTCCTTAATTCACATCCCTCCCGTCTGCCCCTCTCCACTCAAGAAAAGGGAAATCTTGCTTTTACTGAACCCTCATCCAGAAGCACCACTGAGAGGATTGTATGTCCTAACTTTGTCACTTCTTGTGGGTTCTAAGTTTGATCCTAGAAAATGTAAGCGTAACTGGTCGGTTACCCTTCCTAAGTTTTCCTTGTGAAGAACAGCCTGAGATGTGGATTCGATTTCTACGCAAAACGTTTAAGTAACCGCCTGACCAGACCGCTATTAAAAATATTCATACTATTGTTTTTTTTTTTTTTTTAATACCGAATGCCCTCTGGCTGAGCTTGCTGTTAACTTCAATGTACTAATAATCTTCACCGCTGCCATGGCCAGCAGGAGGATATCGCCCCCGCCCCTTTCTCCCCCTGCTCGCCACTCCTTGAGTATTTGATTTTTACATTTTTTTATGGCATGTATTGTTAATTTGGCATATATGGCATGTACTTTCCCTTACCTAGCAGATTCTTTCTAAGAGAAAAGGGCAGTTGGTTTTTATGCTTTTTGTTATGTTTTGTCCCTTTTCATTTGTGACAAAACCATTGAAAAATCATGGTACAGTTGTGTGTTTTCTTTTTTAAACTGGGAGGGAGCATAGTCATATTTGTAATTCTTAATTTCAAAAAGGTTTTAAGGATTTCTCTCCCACATCAGCAGTAGGTTTCTATTCCTGATTAAATATATTTTGATTAAGCTGTCTCAAAATGCTTCCATGTTCTTCAGGTGCTAGTTTGTGAAAAACAGGCTACCAAGTGTGCTGAACATCCACTGGCCAAAACAATAGTGAATTTTCTACATGTCCATTGGCTAGAGAGGAATAGGTATTCCTTTGTAGTTTTTTGTATGTTTGAACTACAGCCACTTTTATTGCCAGTGTGGGTACTGTCTATATAGAAATATAGTAGAAATTCTCAGAGTTAAAACTCTGTCATTGTTGCTTAGTGAATATGAAGAAAGTGAGGTTTCTTCTGCAACTTTATGTTAGTTAAAATTATTGAATCATGTGCTACCAGGTGGGAGATGATAGGTAGTGAAAAATCCTAATCACTAGAGGAATTACTAAAATCTTTACTAGAAGTGTGTGTACTATTTTTTTTTCATATTTATGTTCTTTAGTGTCTTATCAAGTGCTTTATATTATGAGACACCCAATAAGTATTAGTTGAAAAACTTGGTTTGTTTTCTTAAGAATTTCAGTAGTCATGTGCCAGATCACTCAGTTGTCTTGATTTTTCAAAGATGGCAGAACATTTTCAACTGTTATCTTGAAGAATTTCCTTGGATATTTTCAAGTTAAAATTTAAAGCACTTTAACCATTAGTGTTAATCCTCATTTGTTCATTCGTCTAAAGTAGTTACCTTTTTAATGTCCTTTTTCTTAATTTATTAGTAAGATTTGCCTGCAAGTTGCACAGTACTTTTATTGGCAATCATCGTTCAAATTTCTTAAAAATTTGGTATTTTAACTTCTCATGTGATGTTTAAAAAATTCTGTTTAATCACTTGTGCCTTTTATGTATCAGAACCTAACATTTTTTTTCCTCTCTTGAGGTAGTGAAAAGAGAATCCTGAAGAATAGGATTTCAAGATGAGTAAAAAGCCCCCAAATCGTCCTGGAATCACTTTTGAGATCGGTGCTCGTTTGGAGGCACTGGACTATTTACAAAAATGGTATGGAAAATATGGAGCCCCTGAAGTAAAGCCCAGAATCTGTAGTCTACATGGGTTGGTTAATTGCTCTTTTCCTGACAGTGGCAGAAACATTACCTTGTTCACATTTTGAATAAGCATATACTTTAGTTTTCCTACTCTTCAGTAGATTTTGCAGTTATCAGCATTCTTGTGTACTTAATATGAGCTCTGTGGGTGGTGGGAGAGAGAGAGGATTAATCTAAATAACTGGGTTCCCAAGTTTTGTATAAAACAATATGAATCTATTTTTGGGGGGCCTGTTTTATAGCTGGTCTTTCAAACTACAGAATATGTTGATGGTTAGCATAGTCACCATTGGCTATTCCACCTGAAACCAAAACCCAATATATCTCTTTCCTCCGCAGAGTGTGGTGACCTAAAGGCAAGTTTTCACTGTTTCCAGTTTTAAATGAGTAATCCTTTCAGGCCTTCTCTTATTTCTTCTCCTCTACCTGCCATCTCTACCTCTGCCTGTGATAGGTGGTGAATTCGGATAGTTCCAGCATACCTCTACATACAGTGGTGTAAGAGAAGTTGGTTACCTGGCATAAAATCACTTCCCAGAAAGGAGAGAAAGGAAAATAGCATACACCAGGATGGCTGGACCACAGTAGGAAAAAGAATTCTTCTTTCTCCTTGGGAATGCCTTCCTCATTCTCGTTAGCTGGTCTCTAGCTCTGCTCTCTGGGTGGATGTCTCTTGGTGCCATTCTCAGCCGCTACTCAGAGATGGGCATTGGAGAGCCTCCTCTCCTGGGAGTGGTTCAGCCTTAGCTCCGCTTGAAGCCCATTTATTCTGATGAAGGGTCTAGCAGTTTAGCAACTCTACCAGACTTTTGGACGTTTTCTACAATTCTCTTAAAAATATAGTGGGCATGTTGTAGATTCGTCTTTGATCGATTTGTATTAAGTCAACTTCCTGAGTTGGCAATGACAGGCAGAGAAATCTTGTTTAGTCATGATGTTTGACTTTAGACCAGCCTGGGGCTTTTGTCTGTTAGCATCTGGTGTTGGAACTCTGCACACGTCCGTGACCCCCAGCTTAATGGGTCTTTTTGGGACCGTTCAAATATACAGTTGACGTGGGAAGGTGGTTATTTGGCCTCATGCCACCAAGCTGCATCTCTGAGGTGTTTCTTTTTAGGGGGCTTACTTACTCTCATAAGGTGGAAAATATACACAGTGTTCTCAGGAGGCTCTTGGAAAATACCTGGGAACCAGGCAGTTTAGCATCCCCTCCTAGTCATGATGATAAACAGTGTCTCCAGGTGATGCCAGTTGTTCTGGGGTTGGGGGGCTCTCTGGGCGCCTGATGGAGAGCCTTTGCATTAGACTGTACAAGGAAAGATGCTATTTTATATTTTAGTCCATTATTAACTCTCTTTGGTTTTGATTTTGGCCAAAGGAAACTTTTTACTTTGAAGGCACTCACAGGTGAATCTCTCTATGATAGAAGAGGATGAGAAATGCTACTTCTTTGATGTTAATCTTTACTGTGTTTTTCTTTTGTTAAAGTTACTAGCTTTTTGAATTTCTAGTTTAATTCATGAGATTCTTTTCTTAGGCTTCCAAACTAAGAAAGTTGCAACTGAATTAGCTTCCAGTTTTGAAAAAGTACATAGTTTATTAGTCCTTCCAGTGGCCTTCAGGGATATTGACATAATTAATTTTGGTATTTGTAAGAAATTCACTTACAGTGAAATGCTTCCTAATTCATTAGCTGTTACATCAGTGGTTCAGTAGTTAAAAGAAAAAGATTATAAAAAAGGACTACTTTAAAAATTAAGTCTGGGTTTGCTTTTAGAATATGTAGAATTTCAGAAAACAAATGAAAGTTGTAGCTTAGTTTTTTCAGTTTTATGCTTCTCATCAAAAAATTTCAAGTGCTTAGATAGCGTGATATCATGCAAATGTACTCATTCATAAAATTGATTTAATTTAAATGACCTAGTAATAATGGTCTCTTTAAAGTGAGTAAACATTAACCAAAATAATCACATACTATAATCACTGACACTTGTCAGTTTGATTTTTATGCACTCATTTATATGAAGATTTTAGCATTCTGCCATAGTGGTGCCTTAATTAAAAACAATAGCATTGAATATACATATTCTAGGTAATTGAAAGAAGTTTCTTGTTGTGACTTTATTGATGTCAGTAGTCTCAAGATGTGTTTAGGCTTGGATGGCCCTTTAATTTGTAGGACAACTAATTAACTGCTAAGATTTATTCAGTTTTATGTGGGGCAGAAAGAAATTGTGTGAGGCATGGTGCTCTTAACAGATTTTATTTCCAAGTGAGATAAACTTTATTCTTTATGTTTTATTTGTTAAGGACCATTCTGTATTCCATATAAATTCTGTGCATTTTTGCTTTAATATCAAGTGAAACTATTGAAGGGTTATTTAAGTGTTGAAAACTTTGATGTTGTTAGAGGGCAAAGCAGTTAATCACTGAAAATACACTGAACTTTCATCCTTCCCACTCTCCTTTCTTTCATATTCTCTTCGGATTGCATCCGTATTGAATGCATCCGTAGTTAGTCTTCCACATTTTTAAGCTGGAATAGTGGTGAAGCCTTACTTGACATAAATGTCTTTTGAATTGTAGGCATTAGTAAGGGAGGGACGTGCAGGAATGCAAATATTACTTACTCTCTTTGTACTCAAGACATTTACAATAAGCAGTGTAGCTATTATTAAGAAAATGACTTCTCACAGGTTGATACATTAGCTCTTAAAGACAAGCACAGAGAGAAAGTGGTGATAGTGAGGCACCTGAATGCCAATTCGTCTTACATGTAGCAGGTTTTTCCTGTGTATGAAAAGGTAAAGGAAAATATTTTTTTTAGTATGTGCCCTAGAAATAAAAGGTTAAACTCTAAATTTAGTGGGCAGAACTCAAGTGCCTACATTTAGGCTTGGATGGAGTTGATTTAACAGGAAGACTGAACCTATTTTTCTTTGGTAAAATACATTGTTATTCCTTGAGCAAATCATATCACATACTCTTTGGAGTTCAGAAAGATATTTCATCCTTGGAAATACATTCCACATTTTTAAGTAGCAGTTTATTATTTTTTTGCTTTCAGAGTAATTTTCCAGCTACATCAGAAAATCCTGGTGGTTTGATTATTTACCAGTACTAATGAATGCAGGGTCTGAGAAGCCAGAGAGGGGCTGCTTGTCTTCTATTCCAGTATGTGCTTTTAGATACCTGGATTTATTTATTCTCTGTTGACTAAACCTAATTCTTACTGAAAAGTGTGGGATGCTTTAATTTTTAAAAAATTTATAGTCTTACTCAAAAAAATTTTTTTTTTCCTCCACAATCTTTTAATTTAAAAGTATTTAAAATGCCAATGTTTACAGTTAAGGCAATCACCATTTTCTCTCTTATTTTTATATCCTAACCTGAACATATTGGCTATATAATCTCTTGGATGCAGTAACATCATAAGGATGAAAATAGATACAGGTTGTTGACACAGGTTGTGTTTGAGAAAAGAGAAAGTTCAGAACTGAAGTTACATTTGACACACCATCAGTGAATTCTAAAGAGGAAAGAGTCAGGTTGTCACTTTCTGATCTTGTAAATACGGGTAAGTCCTTGAATTTGGTTGGTTTAGCTGTAAAATGAAAGCAGTGTTACTTTTACTTACTTTAAGGATCAAATAAAATAATGTATTTAAACACTTCAAATTATTTGAAATTATACATAATTATAAAGCACTGAGGTAAATGCAAGGAAAGAGGAAGAGTTGAAAAATCTTCGGGGATCTGAAGACTCAGGTGTGTAAGTTTTTAAATGTAGCCTTAGTGTTGACATGAGAATGATCTAAGATGTAGAAGGAATATCATGTCATTGCAGCATGCTATAAGCCATCTTTTTGAGGTAATAATAAAAATCTTTTTTTTTGCAGAGTTCCATAATTTACAAAGCACCCTTAAGATAGTCAAGTATCTAATCATTCTGAGTATTATTCAATAAGAAAAGTGATAAAATCATACCAGTTTTGACTACTGATTTAACTTTTAGATTGAAATTAAAATATTTTATAGCAAATGATTTAGTTGTGAAAACACAACAAATAAAGTAAATGTGCTCTGGTGTTACTCTTAAAATTGAAATTATAAAGTTAGTTTAAAATATTCAGATGAGTTATGCTCTTCTGACCTTTTTTGGATTATTTCTATTTAATTCTCTTCTAGATCTAAAGGAAAGGAAAATGAAAGATTAAAAAAAAGTGGAGATGTCTCCAAGTGTCAGAGTTTGATAGAACAGTATAAATTTGAATTGGCAAATGCTGTTTCCACACATTTGGAGTTTTTTGAACTGTATGGAACATTTGCAAATGTGAGTTTTTTAAAATGTTCATGAACAGAATTTTGTAGAGTGGGAAAACTGAATAAATTCAGATTGTAGCAAGTACACATACTTTATAATTTACATTAAATTTTGTATTATCTGAATTAAAAGAGGTTGTCTTTTTCTAATCAGATTTGCTATTCAAAGGAAAACACTTAGTAGAGGGAAGCTGTGTGGTCTGTATTTGAAACAGAAAAGGAATGTTCCTGAAAAGGAGAGTGTAGATCAAATTTTGCTGGGAGAAATTGAGGGCAAGAGCAGAAGGGAGTGACAGAGGATGAGATGGTTGGGTGGCATCCCTGACTCAATGGACGTGATTTGAGCAAACTTAGGGAGATAGTGATGGGACAGAGAAGCCTGGAGTGCTGCAGTTCTTGGGGTCGCCAAGAGTTGGACACTACTTAGTGAGTGAACAACAAGATCAAATTTAAAAGCTGATAACATATTTAAATTACATTAGGTGAGTTTGGAATTTGTAGAAACCATGGGTGAATACTTTTAAAATATTCTTTTGCTAATGTAAATAAAATATGTCCTTTTGTATATAGAACTTCCCTAAATCTCTTTGTGCTTAGAAGATATTGATTCTAATTTTGGGTCACTAACTACCTTTGAAAACCTAATTTCAGCTATAAACTCAGAAGAATGTACAATCATATTTACACACCAAAATAACTGAGTAATCTATTAGGGGTGGTAGTAGGAAGCTTAACGGTGAACTCTAAACTAAGGACCCTGCTTGTAGAGAATTTCAAATTGAAATTCGTAAAACTTAAAAATTCTGAGATTCTTTGCAGTCAGAAAGTCACAAGTTTTGAATCCTAAGAGCTAAGTGAACCCTTAGTTTAATAATCGTCAAACAGGTCTACACCAGTGGTCAAACATTTTAGTTCTTTAATTCTTTAAAATATCCACTTAAGAAAGCTCTGAACTTTTTTTTTGATAGTTTTTTTTTGATGTGGAGTGTTTTTTAAAAGTCTTATATTGACTTTGATGAAATATTTCTTTTGTTTTATATTTTGGTTTTTTCCTTGTGAGGCATGTGGGAGCTTAGCTGCTAGACCAGGATTGGAACCCATGTCTCCTGCACTGGAAGGTGAAGTCTTAACCACTAGACTGTAAGAGAAGTCCTTCTATGAACTTTCAAAGATAAAGTTCTCCCTTTTCCTCTGTTGTTCCTCCCCACAAAAAAATGTTGAAAGCATTATTAGAAATAGTTGTAGAGTAGACATTTATTTTAAAATATGCCTGCTTTGTTCTTGTTGTCTTTTCTCTCATACTCTTTCATTATGTTGGTTCATTTTTTTTTTTTTTTTTAGCTTTTTCTTGCTTGCTCAAATTTTTGTTTATCCTAGTTTTCTTGAAAGGCAAGAGAAAAGGAATATTGAAAAAGCAGATCTAACTAAAGTCAGAAAACGTGGCTTTAGGTGCTGTTCTGCCATGAACTATGGGACTTTGGAGAGTTCTTTGCTTTAATGTCCCTAAAATGAAGGTGTGACATCTTCAGTGGTCTTTTGGGTCCCCTGAACTGGAAACAAATTCTTTTATCTACTTTTTACCTGTTGAGTGGGGACAGGTGTTTTAGCCTCACTTTTAGATACGTAATAAATGACTTGAGGCAGAAGTAAAGTAGGCAAAGACTGGAAGTCACATGTAGTGTGCTCAAAACTGCCAGACTCTAGAAGAAGAGAAAATTAATTTAAAAAGATGGAGAACAGTGAATATAATTGGAAACAAATATTTAGAATTTTAAAGTACTTGTGTTATAGTGGTGTTGGGAAGGTGGTTACTCTTTCTCCATCCTGCCGTTCTGCTCTTTTAAATGGTTTCTTATTAACTTTAATTTTGCAGTTACTTAGAATTATAACTAAAGGCTTTAAGAAGCCAGTAGTTGTTCAGTAGGATACTTTAACTTCCTGTATGGTACCCATTTCCTAACAAATTGATTCTCTTACTTAGTTCATTGATGTTAGTATATTTTAAAAGTGATTCAGGTGAAGTCCAAAAGAGTGGTTCTCAAACTTGACCCTGCATCAGAATCACCTGAAGGGTCCCAGTGTTTTGGTATTTTTAAGAACTATTAACCATTCCTCCTACCACCTTATGCAGATAATTAATCAGCATATAAAATTTTTCTTTTTATTAAAGTAGAAGCTGGTATATAAGGTACTACGTTATAATCTGTCATTAAAATTAACTCAACCTCGAGAAAATTGTTGCAGTAAAATTGAGGAAAGAATGTGGATGTTTAATATTTATTGTATATTAAAAGTCTCTTCTCATTGCCAAAAACCCAACCGTCTTCAGTGAAAAATGAGTATGTTTCTAGTGTATCATGGGTAGGTAAGGTATTAAAGAATAAACTACTAATACGAAATGAATTATATGCAAGCCCTACCCCTTTTACTCATAAAAAGGTACCCAGGAAATTTCATTGTTAATGGGTTAGTCAAGAATGAACCGGAAAGTTTTGGGGACATCTTGAAATCTGATTACCACTGTAAAACACTACTGCAAATGAATTATGACTTGTTGAAAACTAAGCATAGAATAATAAGAATGATATTTATCAAACTAATAAGAAATTTCATATGTTTTCATTTTTAAAGTCACCTAGTATTTCTCTTAGTTCCCTAGCAACTCATATCCCAACTTTCCTATCTTTATTTTTAAATGTAAGTTATGACAGAATCGAGTATATAAGTTAAGCTGCTTTTTCCCCTTACGTTCTTTTATCATCATAATGTAATGTTTCATACTTAGACATAGTTGAGATGCAGTTTGCCTTTTTTTTTTTTGAGAGTTTTTAATAATAAAACAAGAGTCTGTTTGCTTAGTCTTTTTATATGGGGTGGGAGGAATGTTTATTTTGTACAATATAATAAAAGCTATTTTCTTTTGCTTTCTTTTATTTTCATGCTTTCTGGCTAACAAAAACTTTTTGTATTTTATTTGTATCAGAAACAGAAGATTAAAATTAAATTTGCAAGAAAAAATAAACATATAACTTGATTTCATATTGTTTTTGTTTTCAATACCTCTTGAGAAAAAGCCCCCTGTATTTTAAGTACTGCAGTAAGATTGACAAGAGCTGAAAATGATCAGTCGTAAGATGCAGAATATATAATGATCAAAAACGTATTCTTTAAGGATAGACAAACCTCCATTCAGGGATCTACCACTTACTGTTTTGACTTGAAGTTACTTGACTTCCAGAGGCTCTATGTCCTCCTTAAATAACTGGAAATAATAGTAGTACCTAACTCAAAGCGTTGTTTGAAGATTTAGCAAGAAAGTGCACTTTAAGAAATTTTCATGGTCTCTGCCACATGGTAACCACTTAATAAGTGCTAGCTTTAATGATAATAATAGCATGAACGTTAGTTATTTAATGAAAATAGAATCTAATAGAGAAGTCACTAAATTCCTAAATTTAGTGAATTTAGTAAATTCCTAAAATTTTAATCATAGATGTATAGGCATATATGACTATGTGTAGTATATTAAATTAATCTTTAAGTGCTAAATGTTAAGAAATAGAAACGATTGACTGCAACCTGCTAAGGTTAGTGTTTGGAGTTTTGTAACAAATAACAAAGTTTGATCATGTTGGCTTGAACAAATTATATGAAGTACATAAACTTGGAGTACAGTATTGGTGGCATTTTTGGTGGAGTGGGAAAGAAATTTTTGATAGTCTAATTGATTCTTATGGTAGGAGATGGTAATGAGCATAAAGATTATGTTGTAGGCATTTTGATTTGGTTAGAACCCATGGCATGAGTGAAGGTAGGCACAGCAGGAGATTCAGATGCTGAGGAGGTAGAGCAGCAGGAGTTTAAATCCAGTGATCTGAAATGAAACCTTGGTTTGAAAAGCGGCTGCCACAAGTCACTAGGGAAAAATACATAGCTAACTCTGGTCTCACCCGTTCTTTGCTGCAATGATTATGGACAGGTAGGAAGGAGGGTGATCTGTTTTATGTCGTATGTGTGTCTTAGAGATAAATGGCTCTGAAAAGACCTGAGGGATAATGTGATGAGATCCTTAGAATTCAGTGATGCAGTTTTGATGTATATAACCATCCTCTGAGTGTTCTTAAAATTTAGATTCTTTAGATTTATGCTTCATTTTGGGATATCAAGTTTGAATTAATCAGAAGAGTTTTGTTTTCAGCGTGTTGTTCAAATGTGAAAAAAATTAACATGAAATGCCTAGAAGCATGTCATCTAAAAACACTGTTCTAATAGGTGACATTATTGTAGTTATAATCAGCAAATGGGTGAGAAAACACTTGAAAGTTACAAAGCATAATTAAATTTAAAGTGTTTCCAAGAAACTAAAAATTTTAAAAGGTTAGCAGATTATAAGAATCTTAGATTTGCATTCAGTTTCATTCTACATTAATTTTTATTTGGCAGATAAACCTCTTCTGACAATTATATGTAAGGAAGGTCTCTATTTCTTATAATATGTTTTAGTCATTTTTTATGACACATTGAGAGTTTTTTGCTAATGCAGTTCCTATCCACAAGACTGTTCTGAATTGTTAATTCTAACTCCTGGAGATCCTGCTAACATTTAAATTACATTTAAGACATTTTTCAAGTGTATTTCATCCTTTAAAAATTGAAGAACTATTTATCCAAGAGAACATCTAATTTAGGTATTCTCTCTGTGTGCTGCTGCAATATACCTTTACTAGCTATTACATTATATTGTAATTGTATTACCTCGATTCCCTTTTCTTCTCCTCTCCCTCCTGAATTTGTTGATTGTTTGTAGCTTTATTCCTACTTTAGTGTCTGACATTCAGTGAATTAGAGACTGAGTGCTGAGTTAAATGAAATAGATGAGGAACTGTCAATTTTTTTTATTTGTGTAAATTAGAAATTTTACTGTCTTACCAATATAAACAAGAAAAGGATTGTTATTTAAAAAACATAATTTGAATAATTTATTGGGTCAGTTGCCTCTTTGATTAACATGGTGCTTGTTCAGATGATGAATGAAATCTCAGAGTGAATTCTGATGGTCTTTGAGATATTTGGTAGTGTTCAGTGGGCGGTAACCTGCTGCTGTCCTTTGGCTTAAGTGCTTTAATCTGTCAGATTATAGTTCTGGCATAGCTCATGCCCATCATTGTTTTTTTGCTCCCAAGATGGAGCACCTATGGTTTGAGTGTTAACAGATGATCTTGCGTTCCCGAGGACTTTTCTTTTTGGAATCATGAACCCCTGGGAAATCTGATCAAAGCTGGGAACCCTTCTCTCAAGAGCATACTTGTACACTTCTGTGCCAAATGGTTGCTTTACATATATTCTCAGGGAATCATGGTATGCTGATCTAGCTGTCAGTCAGGACTTGCCATGTAGAACAGTTAATAACATTAGCCAGTGTAGTAACTCATCTGTAATGGTAATTCCCATTGTGGGTTTCTTGTTTCCTTTGTGTTTTGACAATAGACTTGAGTTGATGTTATAGGGAACCAATACAGTGTATTTGGTGTGTACCTAGTCTCTTTGCTCAGTGCCTGGTTTTTAATGAATTACAGAGTTAGTTCAGAATCCATAAAGCTTGCTACTCTCTGACCCATCTTGTGTAACTGGGAGGCCCCAGTGACGGTGTTAAAATGCTGGTATTATCGGATGAGGCAATAAAGTGAAAGGTGAAAGTAATTTTTGTTTTCGGTAATGGCCTTGCTTTAGTTGGGCTTCCCTGTGACTCAGCCAGTAAAGATGCGGGAGACCTGGATTTGATCCCTGGGTCAGGAAGATCCCCTGGAGAAGAAAAAGGCTACCCACTCCAGTATTCTGGCCTGGAGAATTCCATGGACTGTATAGTCCATGGGGTCACACAGAGTCGGACACGACTGAGCGACTTTAACTTCACTTTACCCTGCTGTTACAGCCATGGTTGAACTTGACCATTGGAGAATTTTGACCACACTGATTCAGAAAGAGTCCTAAGAAATCAGTTGAGAGATTGTGTGCATAGTCAAGTCACTTCAGTTGTGTCCGAATCTCTGCGACCCCATGGACCATGGCCTGCCAGGTTCCTCTGCCCATGGGATTCTCCAGGCAGGAACACTGGAGTGGGTTGCCATTTCCTTCTCAGAGGTAGAATTGCACATATGAAAATTCTGTTAAATTCAGCAAGAATCATTCTCAGTGTTTCTGAATGCTGTTTGTTTCCATTGAACCTAATAAACAATTTAGGATGAGTTGTTCTTTCTTGCTAAGTTTGCCCAGAGTAAACTGTTCTCTTAAGAGTCAAGTGCAGAAGACATACGCAGGTGAGATAGGCCCAGAGCAATGGAGGCAGTCCCTTAATTTCTACACTGGTTAATATCATTTAGACAGTGCAAGTAGTTTTAAGTGGGATATGATAGGGAAGACAGATGTGGAAAATTTATGATATTTTGTAGTGCCATCATAAGGAATAGTAGAGCTCTGTGTAGAATTTTGTCATTGAAGGAATCATATCCCTAGCTGCCTTCTCTCCATCTGTTTCTATTGAACCCTGGAGAGGTACCAACTATGTTATTTGTTTTTGTTTTCTTCTTATCCCTAATTGTTTTAACTCTGAAATTCCTGTCTCCCACTTTTCAGGATTTTTCCCCAATCATTTACAAATATTTGGGACTCAGCCTAGTCACTGTTCTTTACTCTTAACAGCTTTCCATGATTCATCCTTTGAAAAGCAAAAACAAAAATATTATCACTACATCTTCCAAATTCAGTAAGAAAAATCTTACATTCCATTCATACTCAGTTATCATAAAACGTACATTGTGCATCAAAATAATTGCTGTGGTTCAAGATGGAGAGGCATTTGTGAATACGTTTGTTCAGAAGTATTTTTTATTCACTGAGTATCAAGGCATTACTATGGGCCATCTTGAATAGAGAAATCATTTCACTGTATAGAATAAAATAATAATAATAGAGCTATATGTTAAATTACCATTTTGTGCATTTTATATGTATAGCAAAGATCTTGATGTCAAGGTTTTTTCCTAAGGTTAACTGATAACATAACCAAATTAAGTACAGACTTTACAGGATTCCCTGTTTGAATATAGTGAATGAAGAGGCATTTCACTGGTTCACTATTTCAGGACCCTTTAATTTGAACCTAGCTAACCAGTCCAGTCTGAGCTCCCAGTCTTCTTTTCTAACTTTACTACTTACCATATAGTCTAGCCACAGGGAACTCTTTCCTGGAAGTGCCCCTCCTGGCTCTGGTCCGGAGGTCCTTGAAGACAGAAACCACATTCTGTTTGTCTGAATCCTCCTTGTCCAGCTGATGCTCAACCCTGAATCACATGATGGTTTTAAGTAAATGAACATTGATTGAATAATGAGTAATGCTTTGTATACACTTTACCTTTGTACCATGTTGATTAAGTCTGAATCCCTTAAGTCCCTCACCAAGACCGACCAGCGTAGGTAACTTCGGGCACCAGTTTTCTCTAAAATATTAATGATTGCATCTTATGTAGGATTTTTGTAAAGTCAACTATACTTCAATGAAAAAAAGCAAATTATATTCAAATTACCAAAAAAAATAATGGCAAAGAGAAATCGAAGTTGAAATTAGTTTGGACTTAGTATTGTACTACTGCTCACTATCTTCAGGGAAAACTAAGTTGTGAGGAAATATGTTAATGAACAAATTAACTCTGAAAAATTCATGGTTTTTCAGAAGTAAAAGCTTGATGCAAAGGAGAAAAAAATGTTTTATAAACTTAACAGGTTACAATGTGTGGTATAGTTACTTTGATACAGCCCTTATAGCATTTCTCCTGTAGGTTCTTTGGACCAGCTAGCTGTGACTTTGAATACTCTTACAATGTGTATCCTTGGACAGTCTTCATCCGTTAAATGGTGACTGTACCTTGGATGGTTACCAGGATCTAATGAGATAAGGTATATAAAAATCAGCTGATGCTCAGTAAAGGAAGAACATAGGGCCTGATGGATTTATTACTCTCAGAAATATGCTGCTTCTCTGTTTCCTCATCTGACTCTAAGCTAAAGCTCCTTGAAGACAAGAATTTGTTATGTTTTCTTTTAATCTGCCATTTGTTTGTGTACATTTAATTGTATACATTTAGAATTTGAAAGAACCTATAGAATAAACCCCTTATTTTCTTGTTCAAAATCAAAAAGATATAAACACATAAATTAGAAACCTAGCTTTTTAATTGCTAGAACACCTTTTATAGTAGTTAAGTGGCTAGTGAATGTTGAAAAATAAAGGACCTTATCTCTAGGCTTCCCTTAATGTTATTGACATTTTTTTGTTTTGTTTTGAAAACCAGAGCAGCAGAAACAAATCAACAAAACTGAAGAAGACAAGCATTTTTGATTCTAAATGGTGGAATCGGCATGTCCACCCCAGGGAGTGAGTGTGTTGAGCCCCTAGGTTTTCCCGTGTTCATGCTTCTCTTTAACAGAATGTTTTCTTACTCATACCTCTGCCCTCTAAAGAGAGACTGCTCTCTCAGCTCTGAAGAAATGTGCAGACTTTGTCTTTAATGTCACTGTTCACCCTGCGTACTTCTGCAGTAGCCAGTGTGTGTCTGTCACTGGGAAAGTGCGGGGGGGGCACAGGGGTGACTGGCTCAGTCCCCGAAACTCACAGGCCCTTGTAATCGCTAGCATCCTGTTTCTGAGATGTCTACTCTCTCGCAAAGTGTTGGTAAATACTTTGTGATGAAAGGGGTTACATGCTTTGGTAGTAGTGAATGCCTTATTTCTGTCTTGTTGACAGAACCAAGAAGTCTTCAATAAAGAAAATGGTTTATTTAATCCAGTATTTTCCTACCTTATTTGACCATGGGACCTCTTTTTTTGTGTCACATGTGATAATGTCTCAAGGGCTGTAAATGCTCCACAGCCCACAGTTTAGGATCCTGCACAGATTATTGTGATGAGATCGCTGCAGTGAGAGCACTAGGGGGTGGAGAGTTGGGGGTCTTCACACAGGTGGTTCCATGTTAAATCAGGTCTTGAATGATGAGTGCACAGAGGAAGAGAAGGGCAGCTTAGGTCTAGGCAGAAGGAACAGAACAGACAAAAGCATAGGTGTTTGACAGAGCATGGTATGTTTAAGGAAATTCCAAATAGTTCAGTGTCATTAGACTGAAGGGAGGAAAGAAGCTATACCAGAGAACGATTTGGGGCCCTTGAAATGTATAAAAAGCCTTGAATAGCGTGACTGTGTGAAGCAGGTAGTAAGTACTCAGTTCTTAATTTAAAAGTTATGTGAGGGCTGTTTTGCTTTATATTTAAATTTATGTTAATGATATAAATTTATATTTATTTTACAGGGAAAATAAAAAACTGATACCGCTAGTGAAAGTATGAAATAAACCATATGGCTAAATAATCTGTGTCCTGCTGTTAAATTCTTAATGTTATCTAATGTTACTTTTGAAAAATCTTTGACTCTCTGTGAAGATTATATATAGTATGCATTAAGAATTATGAAGCTTTGTTTTGTTAAAAGTTTCAGGTTAACTAATTTTTATTTTGGAATTAATCCTGGGAGAATTAACACATGTGAAGACAGAACAATGTGATAACTATTTTTATATTCTTAAACTGGAGTTTTAACTAAGATTTCCGTACCATCATTAATACTTATTATAAAATATTGGAAAGTCTGAAAAATAGAAAAGAGAGGTACTTTATTGTCATAGACAAATGTATATTATTTTTTGCTCGACCAATATATTGCTATTTAACATTTTATACATTTATAATTCTAGTGAACATAGTACTACTTTTTTACATTTTCCTATGTTATAAATTCTTTGTAAGCATTATATTTAAAGTCTGTATGATATTCCATTCAGTAGATATACCATAGTTTATATAGCTATGGACAGTTTTCAGGGTTTTTTTTTTTAACCATGTGGTTTTAATTTTTTTGTTATGCATGTTTTGTGTATATAGTTCCAGAATTGGAATTGTTGAGTCAAAAACAAAGATACGTTTAAAGCTTTTGATGCATGTTATCAAATTATTTCCCAAGATAGCATAATTTATATTATATTTAATTATATATGAAATTATATACAATTTATTATTAAAATAAATATAATAAATTATATTATAATATATTATAATTATATTATGAATAATTTATATGTCCACTGGGATTGAACTGTTAATATTTCAGTAGGTCTTGAGAACAATCATTAAAAAGAAAAGACAAAGACTAAAGCAAACTTTGTTGGTCAGTAGTTTAAAAATATGGATCCATATTGTTTATGGGTATAATAGTAAGCAGTATTTCAGTTCATACTTTGTGTAAAGAAGTGTAAGAATTTTCTCCTGATATGATGGCTCTTTTTATTTTTGAGGTATCCATCACGAATTGAAAAAATTGACTATGAGGAGGGCAAGATGTTGGTCCATTTTGAGCGCTGGAGTCATCGTTATGATGAGTGGATTTACTGGGATAGCAACAGGTTGCGCCCCCTTGAGAGACCTGCGTTAAGAAAAGAAGGGCTAAAAGATGAGGAAGATTTCTTTGTAAGTAGCGAGCGTTTTTGTTTGCCAGATATGTAATGATGTATTTTTAAAAGGAGTTCTGTTAAATTTTACAAAAGCTTGTTTTTTTTAATTAAGACAATGCTTATTTATTATACATGGTATTGATCTTAAAAGTTGTTTAAAATAGGATTTTAAAGCTGGAGAAGAAGTTCTGGCTCGTTGGACAGACTGTCGCTATTACCCTGCCAAGATTGAGGCGATTAACAAAGAAGGTACGTATTAGAAATGATCTTAGAATTAAAATGGGATTTATAGTAAAGTTTAACTGTGTTTCTAATTTTAATTAATGCATGTAGTTGTTACATGTAGCTGTTACTTCTCTTTCTCTTATAATCAGTCTTCTAATATTCTTTTTTAGGATGAAAATTTAATTTGTTATGTATTTAATTCATTATGTATTATATAGAATAAGATGATGTGTAATATGCTGCCTAAGTAGACTATTTAGGTTAGTAGTTGGTTAAAATTTTTCAGCTTTTCAGCTTTCAGTTTACAGGCTTATATTATGCACATTTTATTTCTGCTTCTCTGTTTCCAGTTTGCTGGCTAAATTATTTTTATGAACATTTCTACCTGAGTGCTAAAGATACAGGAAAATTCAAATCAGTTCAGGTCAGAAGTAAAACACAGTACAGTATTTTCTGAGGAAAGAGTATGGAGCTTTATCAATATGAAGATTTCCTTTCTTGCATCTTTTTCCCTGCCCTCTTTTAATTAATTTTTGTAGCTAATTAGTTTTCCTTTTAGCCTTTTGTGATATCTAACATTAATACAGTGGAAAAGTTACTGAATTTATCAGAAACATGGAAAATAACACAGAAATCAGGTGTGCTAGTGTGGCGTAAAACAAGAGAATCTGTTGCACAGATAATTAATTTTAAAACTGGTAGACTGACTTTGGAAATGGATTATAATTAATATTTAAATTATTATTGAAAATATACTTAAATATTTCAATTTTCTGACTTCAAATCTCATTTAAATAATAATTGTGAAATACTTATGTTTTCCAAGTCAGTAGTATGTTGTTTTTCTATTACAGTGATTTCTCAAACTCTACCACTCATTCATTGTTTTTACTAAAGAAACACATTGAGAGACTTCCCTGGCAGTCCAGTGGTGAGGACTCGGCACTTTCAGTGCTGAGGGCCTGAGTTCAATCCCTTGTGGAGATTTTTAAGACCCCATAAGCCATGCAGCAGGACCAGAAAAAAAAACCCACATTGATACGTTTTTTGCAAGAAGAGCTTTTAACTTAACTAAGGGATACTTAGTTTATGTTGTATCTTGAAAGCCAAACAAATTAGCTAGAAGAGGAGGGTTGAAGAGGTTTTCTGGCAGACGAAATGGTGTATGCAAAAGAATAGAAGAGAGACATGCCATTTTTAAGGAACTGCAAGTCTTTGATGTGACTGGAGTGAAGGATTCCTTTCAGGGTTGTAAAATAACAGAAGTGGAGGAAAGAAACAAGAATTGGTATATGAAGTGTGTTGTAGTCTTGCTAAAGAATTTAGCTAAGGATTTAAGCTGAAAGTTTAACAAAAAACTTGAGAAGAATTAAGAGGTAAGAGAAGATAGAAGATGAAAACATTTAAAAAGAAATACAGTAAAAAATGTTAACTGAAAAAGTAAGTTACAGTTGTCTGGCTAGAATTGATGTAATTTTACAAAAACTGTAGTCTAATTTATTGATTTAGTTAATTAAAATATCAGATATGGCTGTGAGCTTATTAATAGTCATCTGAGGGACATCTCAATTGTTAAGTTTTCAGGTTACTTCTTTCCTAGTGGGGCCTTTAAGTCATTGTTTACTTAAACTTCGGGAAAGCTGTATTTCAGAGCTTATGTTCCCATGTCTTATATTGGCTCCCCAGGTGTCTAGTTCAGAGCCTAGCACAGAGTTAGGGAGTCAGTAACAATTTTTGGAAGGAAAAGAAGTAATGATTCCATTTTGTTAGATAATAGGGTATTCCCAAAACAGAAGAAAAACTATGACTAATTCCTTGCTCCTTGGAAGAAAAGCTATGACAGACCTAGATAGCGTATTAAAAGGTGGAGACATCATTTTGCTGACAAAAGGTCCATGTAGTCAAAGCTATGGTTTTCCAGTAGTCATGTATGGATGTAACAACAGTTCGACTGTAAAGAAAGCTGAGTGCTGAAGAATTGATTCTTTGAAATTGTGGCGCTGGAGAAGACTCTTGAGAATCCCTTGGACAGCAAGGAGATCAAACCAGTCAGTCCTAAAGGGAATCAACCCTGAATGTTCATCAGAAGGATGGATGCTGAAGCTAAAACTGCAGTTCTTTGGCCACCTGATGCGAAGAACTGACTCACTTGATAAGACCCTGTTGCTGGGAAGGATTGAGGACAAAAGGAGACGATGACGACAGAGGATGAAATGGTTGGATTGCATCACCTACTTAATGGACATAAGCTTGAGTAAGCACTGGGAGATTGTAAAGGACAGGGAAGCCTGGTGTACTGCAGTTCCTGGAGTTGCAAAGAGACAGAATTGATTGATCTTAGTGCCTGAACGACAACAACCCAGACAGAACAAAATTAAACAGTGCTCTCTGTTTTCATTCTGAGAAATTTCTTTAAATGTGCAGAGCTTTGAGACCTCTCTTCCAAGTGTGAAGCTTCTCTTACAAAGCATGCGCATATGCACATACGACATGCCCAGAAACAAGCCACCCTCATCTTTTATCCTATCACATTTGTCCATAGTCATGTAATACAGAAACTTAAGCTTACATCAGTGGGAGAATGATGTTACTCATTGTAACCTTTGCCATTTCAAGAGCAGTTTGAGGAAGTCCTTAGTGAAATATTGGCAGATATAACTTGTTTTTTAAACATTATCTGTGGAAGGTATTAATTTGGTGATTTTTCTGTGTGTCCCACAAGGTGAATGAGCCTCCTTTGTCTCCTGCCACCATCCTCTCTCTCCCACCTTAAAAAAAGAAGCTCTCAGAGCACTTTCTGTTCACTGCAAAAGCTAAACAAAACTAACAAATGTGGGCATTTAGGTATATATAATATGTCTTGGAGGAGTTGAAGAGAAGGGGCAGATCACTTTAGACTGGAGTGATCAGGGAGGTTTTCATATGACGGATGGGATTTGAAGAGCTGATCCTTGAAGAGTGGGTTGGAGTTGGGAAAGGAAAAGGCGTCATAGCGGGGGAGACTGTCCTCAGAGGCAGGGGGTGAGCGTGTGGTCAGCGTGGTGCAGAGTTTGCTCTCATCTGCAGTGCCACATGAGGAAGGAGGAGGGAGGGGCACAAAGGGTGGTAGTGTAAGGCCACCAGTGGTCTTTCAGTCTCACAGTCTTCCCGAATTCTTCACATTCTTGCTCTTCAGCTGCTCCATTTCTTTCAGAATTTGGGTTTAGTTCTTTATGTTTATGATTTGTATGTAATGCTAATTAGAGAAAGATATGAAATAATGGTATTCAAATTACAAAGAAAAGAAAATCTTTGTACATTGATTTATTGGCTTTGGTGCCAATTGTTTATACCTCTTTTGTAAAGATCAAATATCTGTTTACATCAAGTGTCACTCAGCCCACATTGGTTTGGTACAGGAAATGATAGAAGAACACTGGGATTTCTGTAAATAAAATCTGTATAATTTATATGTTTTCTGTTGGTACTGACAAGCATGAAAGCATGGAGTCTGTAATGAAAAGTGAGTTTCCTTTGAAATAGTCATGTAAATAGAATCATGAATCCTAACAGCAGGATGGTTTAGTGGGAAAGACATGGGAATCAGGGGTTTTAGGGAATGGCTGTGCTGCTGATCAACTGTCATTGGATGCAGCATTTCATTTCACTGGAGGTCAGTGTTCTTATCTGCACAGAAAGACTGTCATGCCAATGATACGTAACATGGTGTGTAGCTTAAAAGCCCAGGAATCTGTAATTTTTGTTTGCCAGTTAACTAATATTGCAAAGAAATCCTTCCCTGAGAAAAGGAACAGTCCTTTTCTGAGATTTTTCTCTCAGATTTTCCTTTCTGTTATTTAGAAAGAAACTTTCAAAGACAGCAAATGATGATTCTTAGAAATATTACTCACTTTTGTAAATAATAATTTTATTTTCTTCAGGTATATTATAACTGATATGTTACTTAAACATATATTTGTTATAAGTTTTAAAATCCTTCAGTAAAAATCAGAATTATATGCAGCTAACTTATCAAGATTGAATTTGTGCACTCTTTAAGAGAAATCAGTCATTTTTATAGCGAAAGAGACCGTAAACTCCGTACACTTGATGTGTGTTTGCAGTTACTGTAGTCACAGGGTGTTTATTTGTGTCAGGGCATTACTTGTTTGATATCAGGTGTTGCTATAAGACTGCGTTATCTTTTCTAATGATCCTGACTCGCTCCTATTTCAGGAACGTTCACAGTTCAATTTTATGATGGAGTAATTCGTTGTTTAAAACGAATGCACATTAAAGCCATGCCCGAGGATGCTAAGGGGCAGGTAAGAGTGTTCAGCATTCCTAGCTTCCCAAAGGGATGTCTTCTTGAATGGTGACTGGTAAAATATATATATACTTCCATGTATATATATATTTTAAAGTGGACTAATTGTAGGATTATGTGCTGATAGCCCCAAATAGCAGCAAGAAAGAGGAGTTTAGAATGTAAAATCAATTATACACTTGATTTTTGCTTCTTTGGTTTTAGACCTGCCCAAGTTACAGGTCACTAGTTTCTGTTCCAGGTGAAAGCCCAGCATCCACTAAGCTGGTGTTGTCCTAGCGACCCAGCTGGATCGTGTAACCAGTCTATGGGAAGTGAGGTGAGTGCCTTTTTTGTTAATTCTGTTTTGTTTTTTCCTGGTATATGGTTATCATTTAGGAAGTTAATTTTTAATATAAAATTTTATATTGAGTTTCTTATCTTTTTCTTTTCTTCTGTAAATCATAGTCATTAATTTTCTTTTAAAAGGCGCTTACCTGACACTCTGTAGGCTGTTTCAGGTAGGGCTTTCTGAGTTATATGATGTAAGCAGTGTATTACATGCTCTGTCACTGCTCACAGCAAGAATGAACGGTAAGCATTTGAAAGAGAATCTGGGATGAAGTTAAAACCATAATTCTATTGATTGAATATGTTTCCTGAAATACTGGAAAGAAAAGGTGCCAATAGAAATTTAAATGTTTTCTTTTATGTTCTGCTGTTATTTGGGATTTTCAGCACCTGGACCTACAATTAATTTTAAGAAATTGAAAGTGATCTGTAAAAATGTCTAATATGGAAATATGCTACATATTTGGTGCATACCATGGGGTGAAAAATGTCATCCTGCGCTGTGTTGAAGTTACGTGGTCAGTTCCAGTCAAGTGTATACATTTAACAGACTACCTACTGCTATATTTGGGATGTAGACTACCACAGTTGGAACATTATTTTTGTTTTCTGAGAAGTTGGAGTGCTTTAAATTACCTGGTTTTCAAAAATTTAGTTTTGAAATCAAGTAGCAGAGTTTTTATCTTTAGTTAATATGGAAATGCAATTTAAAATGGAAATACTTTTGATCAGGAAATTGCTTTATGTCTTTCTACTTGTATGTATAAATAAAATGTCCTCAAGCATTCAATGGTGTGATTCCTTGGTTACTATACAGAAAGACTGATTGAGACATTGGCAACTTAGTTTAATATATACTGTTTAAAATTCTCAATTTTTTTTTTTTTTTTGCTTTAAAAGTGTTATTTTGTTCATGCAAATATTTATGTGATGGCACTAACTTTAAAACTCTGTTTTTTCCAAAGTGACACTGAACCAGTTTGGTTTGTGGTAAAATAAGTTATAAAAACAAATTTTATGGACATAGTAGATGTTTATATTTAATGAGTATTCTGGTCACACCATGATGTGTGGTAACATTAAAATCAGTATCAAAATACAAACTCCTAAAAGAAAATGTTAGTATATTTCTTTTAATTTTGTTTCTTTCATAGTTTTTAACTACAAGTACATTAAAGACATGTATAGAATTGTTTTTTAGAAAATATTCTTTTATCTTGACTCTCTTTTTCCCCAACAAGTTTTTGATTTGTTTTCACCTAGGTCATATAATAAATCAGGTGTTGTTTGGACAGTAGTAAGAGAATCCATCTTTGCATGCTATCTTCTGAATTTTGAGTCCTTTGAGAATTTCTTTGTAAAGATATGCAGTAAAATTTGTTTTGCTAAACCAGCAAAGGATAAGGAATCAAATAAATGCACAATGGGAATGTTTTTCTCTAAACTTCCTGTAGCTTTTTCTCGCCTATTCTTTTTCTTTCTGAGAGTGTGCTAATATAAAATTTACACTGTAACCCACTAGTTTTAGAGATTGGCCAGGTGGCGCTAGTAGTAAAGAACCCATCTGCAATGCAGGAGACATAAGAGATGTGGGTTTGATACCTGGATCAGGAAGATCCCCTGGAGAAGGAAAGGCAACCATTGCAGTCCTCTTGCCTAGAGAATCCCATGGACAGAGGAGCCTGGTGGGCTACAGTCCATGGGGTCACAAAGAGCCGGACATGACTGAGCGACTTAGCATGTTCATTAGGTCCTTTACTATTTTTAGAACTTTTTTTTTTTTTTAATACATCGCTTTATTGGATTCTCATAGCAAATCCTTTGACATGGGTGTAGCTGATGTTTCTATTTCACTGTTGAGGAATTCAGGTCTTAGAGAATTCAGCGACTTAAGCTAAAATCTCACTCAGTCATAGTGTGCAGAGTAGCTCTGAACTCATGCCTGATTTCAGACAGTGTTCATTACAGTGCAGTGCTCTGTGTTCTTGTCTTTGGTTCTCATTCGTGGAAGGAGCACACCAGTTATTTTTGATATTGAATCTTTCCAGTTAAAAAAATGGAAGTGTAAAATAATTGAATTCTTTAATCACACAACTACAGTGTTTCCCATGATTAACATGTCATGATCATGAACTGTTTTATCTGATTTCACTTTTGAAGAGTACATTAATCTCTTCTATTTTTCTTTTTATTGGAGAGAGAAAACATTTGGGCGTGGAATTTTTACACTTAGTATCTTTTGGCATTTCTCTTAACTACTTAAAGTTCTCCCTACAATGCAAAGCCTAGAATTAAGTGCCCTGTTCTTAGTAAGACTGAATTTAGCACTTTCCTTTGCTTGTCTGTTGTATGTAATCTTGTTTTTTCTTTCTGTTTTGTTGATGGAGCTCTATAAGTCGTTTGCGTTGGTGGTGTTTTTTCCCTTCTACTTAAATGTTAGTCTCAAGGCCCAACTTAGCCATAATACTTAAGTCACCCAGATTGCTCCTTGACCATAAACCCCTCTTTTCTGTTAGTATACACTTTGTCACACTTTTGTTTAATAGTTTTCCTTTTGCTTGAAGTGTCCATTTCTCTTTCTTTGCCTTTTTCCCCAGCAGATTCTTCTTTCAGGGTTCAAATCATCTTTCATTTCCCCTGAGGCCTTCCACTAGTCTTTCTCTTCAGGCAAAATTTTGTTGTTCTCGCATAGTGTTTTGTTTATGCTCTACTCTCTGTCCTGTTACATTGTCTTAGAGTTGGTTTTATCTGCCTGTCAGTTCCTTATGGGAAGGATTAAAGAGGTGGCTCTGAGTAACACTTGGGGTAGACAGTACTGGTGTGTCTGGTCTTCTTTGTTAGTTTGTTTTTACAAACTAGAGAGAGAAAATTTTATTTCACAACTTTGCCATAATTCACTTTCTAATAAGACATGCTTTGGGGACATAGTTTAAAATATGGAGAAGTTACATATTGGGTATCTTCCAGGCAAGAACAAAAATGTGGTCACTCCAGGCCAGTGGGTTCCTGAGGTTTTTAGCCAGCCTCTTCTACCGACTTAGCATGTTTCCTGGCACATCAATAGGGTATTCAGTGGGAATGTGTTAGGTACAGTCGCATGATGTTTTCAGCTCATTTCAATCATGGGGGAGAGAGAGGCTTTTATTTTGTTTCCCTTTAATGGGTTATTGTCTTTACCATATATTTTCAGTACTGAACAGCCATCAACTTGATTTGCTTAATGGCCTGTGATTGTTAGGACAACCCATGAATTAAATTACAGTTGATGTTGTGAAATTGTTTTTAGTTGCTTGGACTAAGAATAAGTGTTTTCAGTCCAAAGTAAAAGAAAGTATTTAGCCACAAACTAAAAAAAAATAAACACAGGAATACAAATATTTGCATCTTGGAAGAATGGCAGCTGATACAGATTCAGAAAGTTGTAAAGGGAGGGAAATTAAACTAGAGCCTGACAGTGGGTACTTTACCTTAGTCAAGTGAAGTAGCTTTTTTTTTTCCTTTGCTGGTAATATAGTAAGCTCTTGTGATTAATTGGTATGCAAACTTGAAAAACTTTGAAAAATAATAAAATCATACTTTGACCTCTGTGAAATTGACCTTACTTTGAGTGATACATTCTTCCTAATAAAGAGTAGTCATTTGCTCTGTGGGAACACAGTCGTTTCTCATTATCTGCAGGGAATTGTTTTCAGGACCCTCATGGATACCAAAATCTGTAGATGTGCAAGTCTCATATAAAATGGCATTGTATTACATATAACCTACTCACATCCTCCCACATCATCTCTGGGTTACTTACAGCTCCTACCACAATATAAAAACTATGTAAATAGTGGCTGGAGCATGGCAAATTCAAGTTCTGCACTTTGGAACTTTGGAAATCTTTTTCTCCGAAGTATTTTTTTTTTCTGCATTTGGTTGAATCCCTGGATGCAGAACCCAAAGATAGTGCTGGCGGACTGTACATTTCTTTTAATATTTGCAGAATTGAAACATAAGCATTTTTTTCATATTATTTTTGTAATACATTGCATCACAGAAAAGAAACATAATTCAGCATTTAAACCCTAAAGTACTAAGATAGAATGTGATGAGATATTCCACATTTGTCGTAGGTTTTCTTATATTTTAAATTTTATTCCATCAAAATATATTTGTTATTGAATATCAATATAAAATTGAATATTTTCTCATTTTATGTGAGGTCGTATAACTGGTTAGATTATTAAATTTGATACTCTTAACACGTTGATGATCTACCTTGTAAATGTAGTTAATTTGGTTTTCATATTTGTGTGCCTGTGAAAGTAGCTTTGAAAATGTGATACATGTTTTTATTCATTAGTGTAATTTTAATTAAGTTTTTAATGCTTCACATGTTTTGTGTTTTTCCTTTGGAGGATTGGATAGCTTTAGTCAAAGCAGCTGCTGCAGCTGCAGCCAAGAATAAAACAGGGAACAGACCTCGAACCAGCGCTAACAGCAATAAAGATAAAGAGAAAGATGAGAGAAAATGGTTTAAAGTACCTTCAAAAAAGGAAGAAACTTCAACTTCTATAAGCACACCAGAAGTTGAGAAGAAGGAAGATCTGCCTACATCTAGTGAAACTTTTGGTACAAAATATGTTTTTATGTTCACTCCCCATGGCAGTGGTAAACTCACATAATGAATATGGGATTTTGGCTACCTGTAGTTTGAACATACAGTTGAATTATTAGGCTTTTTTCCCTGGCATAATAATGATGGTTAACTTTTTTAACAGCTCTGAAGATTAATGGTCCAATACGGGTACTTGACAGTGGATACCCTCAGTATTCTTGAACAGAAATGAGTTGTGATTTTGATTTGTAGCTTCTTGGTAGTGGGTTTTGAGATTCTTTTTGTGTGGGGTTTTTTTATTTGTTTGTTTTGTTTTAACTTTTAAAATGCTTTTGCATGTATTTCAATATATAATACAGAAAAAGCAGTAAGTCATTCATGAAGCACAACTGCTTTTAGTAGTTTTTTTTTTTTTTCCTAATATATTTGTCTGGAGAAATTTGTGTCTTTTAAAGTTCTGTGTCTAAGCATTAGATTAAAAAATTAAGTGCAAAACTTATCTTACTGTTTTGCTACTTAAAATAATTCATGTGTTTTAACTTTGGATTCTAGATAAACTCTCATATCTGTATTCTATTAAAAGTAGGACTTCATGTAGAGAACGTTCCAAAGATGGTCTTTCCACAGCCAGAGAGCACATTAACAAACAAGAGGAAAAATAATCAAGGCAACTCATTTCAGGCAAAGAGAGCTCGGCTTAACAAGATTACTGGTAAACTACAATGATTCTTTTTGTGGGGGGATTGGAGGGTTTGATTTTACAGTAGTTTGTTTTTAATAAAGGAAAATATATCTTTTGGTTTAGTGTAGCTAACTGATTAATAAGAAAAACAGTTGCTTTGTTTCTTAAAGGTCATCATCTTTCGACACCATGGATTTTTTTCTGTTGTGAAATGGAAACAGTATCACCTGTCTTCTGCCTACCTCACAGGGATGTTGTGAGGACACATGGAGTCACATGTTGCAAAATTCCATAGTTTTAAAATCACTTTGGTGGCAAGAGTACTTCTCTAAAAATTGAGTCATCTGCTTTGTCAACTTGTGGAAACATAATGTCCAAGGTTCTAAATATTATACAAACATTCTTATTCTTGACTGGTCTCATTAGGGATGGTTGGAAAGATGAGTACTGACTTAAATTCAGCTCCTGAATCTGTTAATTCCCTGTATAAAAATACTTCTAAAACTTCTCAAAATTTCTGTCCTGACCTTCAGGTTGGTCTCTAGAATTTGGGCTTATTTCTCTCTGCCGTGTTGTAGTTTAGGAAGTGGAATACTAGAATGATGAAAAACTAGGAAATTCCAGCCTGGTTAGTGTTCACAGAAGGGACCAGTCATATTTAAGCCCCACACTTCCAAAGCCTAATTATTCTAATCTTTAAAAGAGATTGTTAATATATTTAATTTTTTGAGTGTGTACTGTTAAGTGTTAGTGGCTCAGTTGTGTCTGCTTCTTTGTGACCCCAAGGACTGTAGCTTGCCAGGCTCATCTGTCCGTGAAATCCTCTAGGCAAGAATACTGGAGTGGGTAGCCATTCTCTTCTCCAGGAGATCTTCCCAATCCAGGGGTCAAACTGGTGTCTCCCACGTTGTCGGCAGATTCTTTACTGCCAGAGGCACCAGGGAAGCACGTATATTATAAAGGGGGTGCTAAACTATTTTAATTAATAATTAGTCACATGCTGTTAATTTTAAGGATAATGATTTTAGTGACTTTGGCCTAATAAAGCTATGCAAATCTTTGTTGACTTTCTTTTAAATAATTTGAAAAAGTTGGTTTCATCATCAGATCCAAGAATAAATTAAACATTTTGACCATTATCTAAAGAGTGTAAGCCTACCCATCTAAGTAATTATAATTAGTTTCAACAGGTCAAAGTATTTAGTCTTTCCATTTTTTAATATTGTTTTTGTGCCTTTCTCTGATAAAGGACATATTTGGCTCCAGGACAGGAAATATTTCAAATCAATATACCCATTCCCATTCCACTTTTCCTTAGAAACTGTTACTGTTGGAGAAAGCCAATGAAATGTTATCCTAGTGATTATTATGCTGGCAGCTTGAGACTTCAGTTTTGTCTTAAAATAATGGGACTCAGAGCTCTGTTCTGTGGGGTAGTGCTTCTCACCGCTGTGATACCTGGGTTGAAATAGCGTTATTGGGAGAGCCAAGATCAAGGAAGATGGAAGTGACGCTGGTGGTGCAACTGCCACCTCACCAGCATCCTGGTTTTTCCTGAAATCTGGATACTTTTAATTTCAGTCAGTATACACTTTAACATGTGTCTTACTGAGAAATTCAAGCTCGCTATTTAAAGAAGAAAAGTAAGAAAGCAGCTAATTCACAGTGATGCAGTATTTCTGATGGCCTTGAAAAGATGGTAGTGTGGGAACTTTTTCTTCACTTCCTCTTGGGAACTGTAAATCAAGTAATAGTTCTGGCAGCAGTAGAAAGGCATAAGTTGTACAGTTGTGAGACTGTTCTGATCTTTTCCCTTTATTTACTTAAGTTGTGTGTTAATTTTTAATAGTTTTTCATCTGAGTCTATTTCTGTTTTCATGTTACAGCTATATCATGCAAAAAGATAATAGATGTTTTAAGAGTGTCTCTGATTATTGAGACGCAGGCTTGCCTCAGTACAGTAAATTTTGTTTGTAGACCATAAAAGAGAGATGAGAACTAACAGGAAGTAGCAGTTTTGTTATGGAATTATGGTATATTTTAAATTTATCAATCTCACTTATATGTGTCTGTTTGTCCCTTTACTGCTGAGAAATAGCCTGGTAACACGGCAGCATCTCAGCCTGCTCTGAGTATTTCTCTACCACAATTTTTAATTTATTTTTAAAGTAGTTCTTACAGGAAATAAGTGAACCAGCTGCTGGATAAATTTAGTTCGTGTATTTATTCACTCTCTTTCTGTTTCTTGACCATATATACACCCTACAGAGATTCCAAATCTGATTTCCATATAGGGAATGGTATAGGATGGCTTCAAAATTTTTAAATAAGTAGACAAGGAAATTATTGTTGCTGTGTGTGTGTGTGTGTGTGTGTGACAGACACATATTTTCTTCCAGAATCTTAGTTTTCATTATGTTATAAACTTATTGATAATTATATACTTTATGCATGCTGCTTTAGAAAAAACAATTTCACAAAGATACTCAAGAGTTATACTTTGGGACAGAGTTGCAAGCAAATGCAAGCAAATTTGAGTTGATTTGAAAATACATATTGGTAGAGAGTAAAAGAAGAAGCATTAGCAGTTGGTGCGTGGCATGTATATAATAGTTCTAGGAGTTTCTAGACCTTAAGCCAGTTTAGATACATTTGTACAGCTTAAGGAATGTAAAAAATAATTTTAAAATCCAAGAGGTTAGAATTGGCCAGTAATGTTATTGATAATAATGTTCAGGATGTTTGGTTCTCAATTTCAACAAGAATATTGTATTTTGGAATCCCTGGCCAAAAAGCAGAGCATGAATTTAATTACTTGGTTCTTTCTTTCCTCCTCGTTACCATTCCAAGGTGCTTTGGCCTCTGTTCTGTTTGTTCCTGTTGGCAGTGAGAGACCAACTATATTTTATAGCTGAAGTAGAATATTGAGAAAGTATCACTTTGTAGATGGGACTCATAAAAATCTGTATTCTACTTCAGTCTGATAATAAATAATTTCTTGAAACTGCATAATGCATTCTGTTAAGATACTTTATAGATATCTTATTTGGATGATGACTTGTTAGTAATATATTGATAATTAATGCATATTTGCAAATAACTAAAAATGAGTTCTATTTTTTCTTTCCCTTCAATTCTTGTCATTTTGGAAGGTTATTGCATTTCTCCCCAGAATGTTAGTTGGTCATGATGACAGACTTTAGACTGCTTCTTAAGGCAGCGGTAGTCAGCGTCCTCCTCAAGGGCATTTAAAGGTTTCTTGTCCCTTGTTTATATTTGATAACTCTTTTATAAGCTTGTTTGCATGTGAAGTATGAAAGCCTTTTTATTGATCATATTTTAAGCTTTTGAATTCACTGGCTACCAAGTATTACATCTTCTAACCTAATTTTAAGTAGTTTTTTTTAAATGCCCCATTGCTTTTATAAGAACATTACAAAGCTTTATTTTCCTTTAACAAACCATTAAGTGAGAATTGATTTTAATTATTTGGGTCTGTAATATCCAAATGTAAATTCACATAGTATGGCTAAATTATTTTGTTTCTTTTAAACTTCTAGTACTTTAGTTTTAATTTTAGTTTGTGATCTATTTCATCTATTATGTGATTTGAAAGTATTTCTACCACCTTTATGAATGGAAACAAAAAAAAAATATAGTCAGATTGAATAGCAAATATTTATTCTCTTTGAATACCCATAGAAGTAGGGTCTCTACTCAGTTCCCTACAAAAGAAGAAGATAATTTTCCTAATTATTTTTCATTTTACTTTCAGTAGTATTTAATGTAAAAAAATCAGCTAGAGAAGAAACACCCAGTGGATGCAGTTTTGTTAAATAAATTCTGTGCTTACATCTTTTTTAGTCATCAAAAAATGTGTTCAGAAGTTCCTTTAATACAGCTAGAATTGAATTTATGATATATAAGCTGTTTTTATGAAACTGCATATACATTGAGTCTTTTTTCTCTCATTTGAATATACACTTAAAACTGTATGGGACTTGAACAATATGGATTATGTCAAACTGCACCAATAGCAGTTTTAATGCCAGTCATTGCTGTATCAAAATCATTGTTTTATACTCAGTATTTCCTGTTTTGAATTACAATTCTAAGTCCTAGATACTCAGCTTCATTATCTAACAATAGAAAGGTGCTTTTTGCCTGATTGAATACTTGAGACTTGCTCAGTCCTGTCTGACTCTTTGTGACCCATGTATAGTCCATGGAATTCTCCAGGCCAGAATACTGGAGTGGGTAGACGTTCTCTTCTCCAGGGGATCTTCCCAACCCAGGGATCGAACATGTTATAGGCGGATTATTTACCAGCTCAGCCACCAGGAAAGCCTGTTTTATACTAACCTTTCCTATTTTGAATTACAATTCTGAGTGATAAGATATTCAGCTTTGTTATCTAACACTGGAAAGGTGCTTTTTGCCTGATTGAATGCTTGATTCTAGTATTACCTTGAGAATGCAATTTTAATATTTAAATTCCTACCTACATTACTTAACATCTTAGAGATTGTTACCTGAAAAAGTCAAAGGGCATTGGCACAGGGATAGCTCAAAGTTATGTGGCATTTTGGGGCCCTTTTTTTCTCCTGTTAAAAATGCTCTGGATAGCTTTAATACTATAAGTGGTATAATTGCTGAAGTAAGTTTACTATTAAGTTGTTGATTGTTAAGCATACTTCCTTTGAAGCCATAGTTTTGTGTGCCAGACTTTTGAATTGACACAGAAATGATTTTGGGCAACCTTTTAGGTGTGTGGTGGCCATAAGAAGAAATAAACACGTACAAGGGTTGCATTAATACACGTGTCTCCATTGAGGGCACCTGTCTGGTGCTTACCAAAGACTCTCAACTAAGTAAATGCCTTTAATCTCTAAATTGAAGCTGAGTTTTAATGTCAAAGTTAACTATACTCTGGATAAAATAGTTTGTCTTCTAAAATTGAAAATTAAAGGTATACATGGGAAAAAACGGAAACTCCCGATTTATTTCATCAATTTATAATGAGGCTATAATATGAAGTTCAAATGTTGGAAGAATCTATACTCCTTTCCATTAACGTAAAAGGAATCCATCCATGTTTTCACCACTTTTGTAAGTGATAGGCTACGACTGGGTATAGAAACACACTTGTGAAGCTTAGGTTAAAGAATTCAAGTGAAATAAAAAATTGGGAGTATTTTTTTAGCTAATAATACGACAGCAACAATCATTTTATATTCTAGATGTTTGAAAGGATTTCTTTTATCTTAATATTAATTCCATATCTTATTTCAGTTGTATGGACAAAGCCTAAGGTATTAATGATCTAAGCAGTCTTAGGTTTTTGGATATTAATCCATAGAAATTTAAATTTGTACAGAATAAATGTATATGTGTGTGGTTTTTTTTTTTAGAAGGATATTTTAAGCTAATTTTTTTTATTTTGAAGACTACTTGAGCTTCTCTCAAGTTCTAATTTAGCCCTTTGAGTCATTATTAAGGATGTTTGGATATTTGACAAGTAACCGTCTGAGAGTATACTTCCTATTAAAAAAGTATAGGAGATTCAGCTGCTAAAATTTTTGAGAATTAATGGGAAAGCCAGTATCTTTTCTAATAAGCAATTTCTGTACAATTTTTCTCAAGGTTTGTTGGCATCCAAAGCTGTTGGGGTGGATGGTGCTGAAAAAAAGGAAGACTACAATGAAACGGCTCCAATGCTGGAGCAGGTATGAAATGGTAGCATTTGATTGTTTTCAAGGTTCCCCGCTGGAATTATCATGGAGCTGTAGTATCCACATAATTGAAATCACCCTTTTGATCAAATATGGGGATAGGAAAATAAAGGGTGATACATTTTTAACTCTGCCTTCTCCAAGGTATGCAGATAAACTACAGACTTAATTAGTGTTTATTTTCAGTAGGCTGGCTTTAAAGCCTTTGTCTCCCAATGGTGGAAAGCCAGGAGACCGGCCTCCCAGGGTGCATACAGGCTTCCAGCTGGATCACCTTTGACTAGCTTACGAAAAGACCCTTACACAAATACTTTTCATTTGTGAGTTAAAACAGGGTTTTTTGACATCTTATAAAGCTTCTTTGGTAAGAAGTTTCTTTTATATTGTAACAATTGGTGTTGTTAGACTGACTATGTGTTTTATGAATTGATCAATGAGCCATACATTTTTGCTAGGATGTATATTTTAATAACTACAAAAAATTTTAAAAAGCTATTAAGGGTCTGTCTTTAAACCACCTAATAGAGGAATTTGAAAATGAAGGTTGCAGTTGCTAGATTTTGCCTTGGCTACCTTCAGATTCCCATAATACCTGTATATAATGGACTGTGCATGCTTTTCCATTCTCTAAGGGCTTACCTTTTTGGGCACTGTAAGACTATAAGAACACAGTAATAGCCATAACTGGATTTCCTTGGTTCTCCTGTTTTAAAATCTGAGCCTTAATGTAGTTTTACTATATCCTTTTTGTATTATTTTAATTTTCTTTATTAGTAGCCTAATAAAGAAGACTTTAAAATGAGTACCTTTTGCTCTTCTCTATATGCATTTTAAAAAACAGTCCAAATTTAATTGATATTGTATTGAGTTTTTCAGGGTTATTTTAGGCCTGATTTGATAATAGTGCATTGTTTTGGTGCCTCCATTAATGTTGTATTAAATCAATGATCTTTTAAATTGATTAATATGTCAGTGAATCATGCCTTCTGATTTTCTGTGGTCATCAAACGGTTAAAGTCTTTGCCGTTATTGTCAGTATATCAACCAAATTTTAAATGACTTTTTTACTGTGTATTATTATATTCAACATCCCAGATATTACAATATTTTGTATTTTCACCACTGTTTATGGTATTCTCAGAATGCAATAAGTCAGGGACTTGGGTAATAAAATGTTTCTGGAAAATTCATTACAATGTCAATCTTTCATTATGCACAATCCTACTGAGATGAATGTGATTGTGAAAATCATTTATTATGTGTGGAAGTTAGTGTAGAGGGCAGTGCCCTTTTCAGAGAGAAGTATAGAAAACAACATTTTGAAACTGAACTTAAGAAGGAGAAAAATTGAGTAACTCGGCTGTTTTTATGCACATAATTAAGAAAATTTTGAGAGTCCTTGCCAGTTTTGTAACAAAGAGACCAGTGATTAATAATGAAAATTTTGTAAATTATTTTAGATTTTTAAGGAACATAATACTGTTGCCCCCGTTTTTGTCATTCAGGTTGATCTCATTGTGAACTGTTTTGTAACCAATCTCTTAATTCTTACACTGTTTGCCCTGCTTCAGAGTTAAAAAGCCGAGTTATAAAATTCTTAATTACATCTCAGTTGGTATGACTTGAAGAAGAGGTGTTATCACTAACCTATGTTGCCCTAATGAGTAAAATAATTTCACGCACAACATAGATTTATAACAGGCCTAAGGCCAAAACTTACTGTGCTAAGGAATTTATTTATTTACTTTAAGAAAGTTCAAACTCTGTGGTCTTGAACCCCAGTTCTCAGATTATTAATTATAGATTACTTAATTGTATTAGGGAATTGTTATGTTATATTTTACTTTTGGATAAAACCTGCATTAGATGCATAATTCAGTAAGTTTTAAAGAATGTTAATTTGTCCTTGTTTAGAAGTTAAGCACCTTATCAAGATATTAATTTAAGTATTAAAATCTTGTTTTATAACTTTGTAACTTGAGAGTAATGGATGCTGTAGTGATGTCTCACATATGTGAAGATGAACAATAAAATTGTTTATTTACAAGTAATGGCTCTAATTACTTTTCTGGCAACACTTTTTATGATAAGCTTAGGAATCCTTTCTGTATATGGAGTTTTTTTTTTCCAAGTGATGAATCTGCACTTATACACATGTATAATGAGTAAATCCAAGAATAGAAATGATGACAGTTGAGTAAATGAGACGCTTGACACCCACCCTTTAGTGTGGTATGTCCAGCATGCCATCTGTAGCACAGTCAGAGGTGCCCTGCTTAATACCAGATGTTTACTGTTTTTCTACCAAAAGTGAACGCCTTGGATTTTCAGGGAACAGAAAGCTATTTGGTCCCTAGACAGTGACCTTTCATATTTCAGAGAACTGCAGCCTGCAGACCTGTTGGTCATCCCTCACAAAAGATAGGGAAGTAAAAAAGGTTTCTTGGGGACCAGCATGTTGTTCATAGAGCTAGCAGTTTGATTCTTTATAGAGGCCTATCTTAGTATAGAGGTTTTTTTTTTTACGAGTATCTCACACTTTGCTCTCAGATACATATGTCAGAAAGAGATACAGTATAGGCGTTCCAACACCATACAAGTCCATCCGATGTGGCTGTTTTCTGTAGTCTTTGGACACATTCACGTATAGTTTTACAAATGTAGGACATTTTACTGCCAAATGAATTAAGGTATTCTTTATGAAAGAACTGACAAAGTTCTAATTTTTTTTTAAAAGTATCAGTTGGCAGGAAGAAGGTAAAAACTCTCATCTAAGAATGCGACGTATTTTGTTTTTAAATCCAATGTTTTTAACTTACACTTGGTTTTACTCCTTGTTTTTTTTTTTTTTTCTGTTGTTGCTTGTTTTGTATTGTTTTTTAGTCTTTTAACTCTGTATTGCTGGTGGCTTCGATTTCATGATGCATTATGCTTATGAAACTCTAGCTTTCAGCACTAAAATGAGTTAAAGATAATGTTTCGTTAATTTGGTCATTGTTTTCCTGTTGAGATCTTTCTTTAAAGGGAAATTGTCTACTTAAGCCTCTGCATTGAACATTATTTTTTTTTTTAATCTGAAAATCAGAAGCTTACATGTATTCCTTTAATGCTCTAAAACAAAAATTTATTTACCTAATTATTATTGTCATTGTTAATTATGATTTCCAAAGAGGTCTGTTTTAATTTAACACCAAAAATATTTGTCCAGTAGGGTCACATTTTATATTCTGAGAATATTATAAATAATACATTAAACAAAAACCCCAGTTTAGACAGGTCGACAGCATCCCTTTAAAGACAGCCTATTCAACTTTTAGTTAATAATTTGTGGGGTTCTTTTTGGTTTTTCATTTGTAATAGAAATGTTATATGTTGCTTAACAATGTTTTTGGATACTAAAGTTGCTTAACAATCAAAAATAGAAAACAAGAACAAAAATGAAGAAACCAAAATAAAAATATCAATTTTTTATTATTTATTCAGGCGATTTCACCTAAACCTCAAAGTCAGAAAAAAAATGAAGCTGACATTAGCAGTTCTGCCACCACTCAGAAACCTGCACTGTTATCCTCAACTTTGTCTTCAGGGAAGGCTCGCAGCAAGAAATGCAAACATGAGTCTGGAGATTCTTCTGGGTGTACCAGACCCCCTAGATCACCACTTTCCCCAGAATTAATACAAGTCGAGGATTTGACGCTTGTATCTCAGCTTTCTTCTTCAATGATAAATAAAACTAGTGAGCACAGATTTTTAAAAAATAGTTACTTATCCTATAAGATACATTAAAAACAGTTTGGTTGTAGTTATATTGTATTTTTATGAAATTGCATTTTAAAAATTCAAACTTAAGTGGATATGACAGGGAAGGCTTGAAACTCTCAGGGGCAAAATCCGTATACATTTCTGACTGATGTATTGTACAGAGGGACAGTGACTGTACTGCTGGTTAAGAAACCTCAGTCAGCATTTAGTAACCATAATTCCACTGTAGTTTGATTCTACTCAACTAATGATCCAAGCACAGTTAGAGGCCTGATTCATTACAAAAAAAAAAAAAAACATTATGGGATACAGAAAGACCCATGGTGGATATGTGGATATTTTCCTGAACTCCTAAGACTATTCTTATGGATCGATTTAGTCATTGTCCCCAGTTGTCTATACCCCATCTACAATACATTTTATTCAGTTCTGGGATTTAGAGTGCAGACTTCAGATTAATTTTACTAATGAAAGAAGAAAACTGCTTCCTTGATCTTATTTTTAAAGATTTTACTGTTTTAATACCGCTAATCTTTGAAGCATTTACTTAGCCTTTTTAACTTAACCTTTCAACATGGGTTTGGATATATTTAAGGCAAGATTTGTGTTGACCCTATGTTTCTCATATTTTAGTATTCTAAGTTAGAGACAATGAAAAATAATTACCTGTAAGTTCACTGGGTAAAAGATAATTTTGCTGTTTATAACAGCAAATGAATTAGTAACTTGATTATTAAATGACTATGACAGTTTTCCATATGAACTCCTCCATATCATATCTTATACAGCAATTAAAAATGGTGGCATTGACAGTCAAATATATTAAATTTCTCTTCCATTCAGTTGCTGTGTTTTTTGCTCAACTGTAATTTTCAGTTTTTGATCAGGTTTTGGTACTTTTTGTTTTGATTTGGTTCTGTTTTCATTAAACAGACTTGAAAGGATGAGAAGAGAAAAACTCAGTTGTTTCATCCTAAGTTTCACTTCTTTATGGCATTTATCATTAAATAATGTCATTAGTAGTCACTAAAATGTCAGATGACATTGATATGTATTTTATTTTGAATTGTTTTATATTTTAGTATTATAACCACAATGTCACGGCAGTTGAATTTTATCCTTTTTTTTTTTCTTCAGTTATCACCATGTCTTTTTCATTTTGATTTTTGTAAAAGTACTTTTAAATACCCAAAGCATCAACTTTTTTAGACCTTGCCTATTTTCTTCTTCTAAATTAACATAAATATATTGGCTTATGTAGTCCTGCCTATTCTAAGTAATCAAAAATGCTTATGTGCTATGTAGAAAGAAAATGAGAAGTTAAAAAGAATTTCTAAGCTTTTGTGTAGTATATAGCTAGAAGATGCTTAAGTGATTCAGTTTTTCCAAACAAAAAACATGTGAGAGCAAGAACTGTCAAATTTTTAAAAAATTCTCGTTTTTTGCCCATAGTGAGTACTTAAAGTTATTTACGTTCAGTTTTTTTTTTTTTTTAATGAATCAGGCCCAAACATGTGTATGAAAATCCATTTGGGGGAATGAGGGTGGGATAAAATTATTTACATTAATTTTACTTTAGCAAGTAAAGCACTAACTCTACAATGCATGTCAGAATTTTGTTACCTATGCCCCTGTCTTTTTTTTTTCCCTTAGAGATTCTAGATTTGTAATATAGCAAAAGGAATATATATATATTTTTTTTCTTAAGAAATCTTTGGCTATAACGGAGATAATTTTCCCAAAGGAAGAATGGCAACTAACGACGATCTGCAATTAGAGAATAAACTGTAGTCTTTTCTATGGGAAACTACCTGAAATGAATGTTCCGTGTTATTTTTTTTTGGTTCTAGTAGGCTTTAGATTTTATAAGTTTTGATTAACCCTTGTGAATGAGGGCGGCTTTTGCCTTTGATTCCTTTTGGAACATGTGCTGTTCCTTGTGGATACCTTAACAACATCAGAGGGCAGAATTTGAATCATTTTTCCCGTTTTTTCTCCTTAAATATGATAAGATGATCCCGGCATGTATCTGCTTCGTGAACATTGAAGATCTTTTTCTAGGTCCTCCACAGCCTGTGAACCCCCCTAGACCTTTCAAGCATAGTGAGCGGAGAAGAAGATCGCAGCGTTTAGCCACCTTGCCCATGCCTGATGATTCTGTAGAAAAGGTTTCTCCTCCCTCTCCAGCCTCTGATGGGAAAGTATTCTCCATCAGTTCTCAAAATCAGCAAGAGTCTTCAGGACCAGAGGGTAATGTATATTGATTTCCTATAGAACCAAACGTAAAAGAAGACAAAGAAAACACTTAAGAGATAAAGATTATTAAAATATTAAGAGATTTCTGCTTTTTTCCTTCTTAAGATCTCTGGACTTTGTAGATAAGCACTTCATTTGATTCTACAAATGTTTCGTTCAGTGCCTTTGGTGATTGCCAGGCACTGTTTAACTTACATAGCATTTTAATCCACATTGATATTAACTGAGACAGTGTACCTATGTTAACATATTGCATTCTTTATTCTGTGTAGTACCTGACGTTGCACATTTGTCATTGGGACCCTGTCTCCCTCTTGACTTAAGTCGTGGTTCGGAAGTCACAACACCGCTAGCCCCAGATCCCTCTTATCATAATGAATGCCTCAGAGCAGAAAAGGAAGATACACAGATGCTTACAAATCTTTCTTCCAAAGCAGTGACTGATGCAAGAGGAGCTCCAACAGCCTCAGGTAAAAGAGATTCATTTATACAAAATTAGCTAGGCTTGCATTTATATGGTAAAACCAGTTTGATGTATAATTACATTTTTTAATATGTTGTTCCTCTTCATAAATAAGTTTTATGTAACACCTGTGGAAGATAATGGGGTTTAAAGTCATTTTGTGGACCATTTTGTGTCATTTTTCCTGGATGTAATTGTTATTTTGTCACTTTCCTTGCTCTTCCCTACTTTTTTCTTATATCCCGTTTCTACTAGGTAGGAATTACTAGAGTTAAATATAATTACAGAAGTTCTGTTTTGAAGCCAGAAAATACTTAACAGGATCAGTACTTAGGTTTAAGGATTTTAATAGAATTTAAGAAATACTTGGCTTAAGTTAACTGTATGTTGTTAAGTCTCTAAGTCGTATTCAACTTTTTATGACCCCATGGACAGCAGCACTCCAGGCTGTTCTGTTCTTCACCATCTCCTGGAGTTTGCTGAAACTCCTGTCCTTTGAGTCAGTGATACCATCCAACCATCTGTCGCCCCCTTCTCCTGCCTTAAATCTTTCCCAGCATTGGTGTCTTTTCCAGTGTTTATAATAGAACTTAGTGTTTAAGAAACACTTAGCTTAAGTTGATGATAGACCTTTTACTTAAATATAGTGCCATATTTTGGAGTAGAATCTCCCAAATTTAACCATAATTGATTATAATGTTATTTTGGGAGTTTCATGTGTAAAACCAACCATACTGTATAAGACATTTTTTGGTTATTTTATGATACTTGTAATTATCTGAAACCTTTCTGAGGTATTTTATCAAGTTGGTATTTTAATGTAACAATATTAATTTGTATTTCCATTGTATGTTTACATCCTTTTATTTGGAATTTTATAGGATTTTAACCTCAAGCATGGAGTACGTGCAATTAAAAAATAAAGGCAAATACTAATATCTTTCCAGTAAGTTACTAATTTAGAATTAGATGAATGAAGGAGATCTGAACTAAGTCAGTTCTGAAATGAGAAAAAACATTAAACTGTTTTTGATTTGCAGCCAAAGAGCATTGGGGATAATTGACTTTAATAGTGTCTTCCCTGAAGTCATTTTATCAAATCCTTGGGTGAAGTATGAAATAGGGCTTGCTCTTTTTTGGTGGCCATTGGTGGATATTAAAATAAAATGATTGAAGTAACTTAAGAAATATGCTTTTTACATTACTGCTGTTACCTTCTTGTTCCTTCTTTCAAAAAAAAAAAGTAAAAATGTAACTAATAGTAAGTATCCAGCGTTCTACAGGTCCATTAATCAAAAAAGATTGAAGTTATTTTGTATGTGATAGTGTTTCAATATCTTGATTTTTTAAAAAAAAATCAGTGCTCAGATTTGAAGAAATGTAGGCTTTGAAGCATTTCTTGTCATTTCCCAAATCTTAACCATTGTCTTTGGACACTTTCTAAAAGCCCCTTCTATCTGTAGATAATTGGTTTTTCTTTCCCCTGTTTTCACAAGATTTCTGAATCACTCTTAACCTTTGAGATACTTTTCCTCAAAAAGTGAAGTTCTTAAAGTGCCTTGACAATATGGAATTTGTTACTGTACTAAATATATAAAAATATGTTCAAGTTAAAATATATACTCATTGGGGAGATTATTTCTAGTTGTACATTTGAAAATATTTGTATTTTCATTTATATATGTATGTTTTTCTAATAGTAATAAGACTGGAAGATAGACCAGTGTAAATAGGTGTATATTATAACTGAGTTATGCTAGCTGGATGATGCATCCTAAAATGTCAAAGTAGTGATTGTGCATGGAAATCTATGATTCCAGTGATTTTGTGTCTAATCCGAGGACTAGCCTAGTGTTGTTGTTTCCAGAATTTCTAGCATATTTGTGGAGAGATAGTTAATTATCATTGAGGTGTACTTCTTGTTTCTCGTAATGGTTAAGATGCACTGGTGGGGTAGAAGGAAGGCATGATTTTTTTTTCCCCCATTTAAGTATTAGAAATAACTATTTGAGAAAGTCCAGGTAGCACTTTTTGGGAAGGTGAAAGGTAGAGAGGAGTTTGGTTTTATAATGTGAAGAATTTGTAAGTTCATTGAAGAGTGACGACCGTTTTAAGTATGGTGATGACTGGCAACTTTAATTGCTTAAATCAAGAAAATGCATGGTTTTAAATGTTAATTAATTGAAAGTCTTATTTATCAGGGTTGAACAGTCACAACATATTTGAATGCATTTGAATGTGGGGTTGGGAGGGATTGTTTCTCTTAACCTCTTTTAATTTTTTTTTTGTTTTTTGAGGGAAATATTAGAATTCAAGTCATGTTCTAATTGGACACCTTTTGGTTAAAACTTTGTGAACCTGTCTGACTTGCATGGAAATTCTCAGTGGTCTGTGTGCTTTTTTTTCTCTTAACATTTTTGTTAGCTACTCTCTTGAAACTGGTTTGCAGTGTTTGTAGGCCTTCTCTCTGCACCCCAAGTTTTCTTTCATCTGAAGTCAAAGTACCAAGAGTTTTTGTTTTGTTTCATCTTTTTCTTTATGTTTACTTGGTTCATTTCCATCTTAATTATAAAAGTAAGTTTTGTTACTGTTGAATTTTTAAACTTCTGTAGAAAACATTATTTCCCAGAGCTTGTATCAAAGACATTTTCTGGGGTATTTTTTTCAAATTGAAATTGTTGGAGTATTTAGAATGACTGAGGATATCAGTCCTTAACTGTGGAATAGTTTAACAGAGTTTTACTTTTTCTTGTGAGAGATGATGTTCTCACTGCTGAGTTTAGCAGTCAATATGAAGAACTGACGATATTATGCAGATCATGCAGTTATTATACACACCTATTCTCAATAGGTCAACACTTGCTTTTAGCTGTTTTTCTGGTAGAGATGATGAACTTGCATTAACCCTCTACATTCTTCTACTGGGAAGCGTGCAGCATGACTAAACAAGACTAAGAGTACGTTGCTGCCCACATGGCAACAAAAGCAGTCACTGGCGCCCTTGTCAAACTCGGTGCTGTCTCTGTTTTCAGAATGCTGTACCTAACAGAGTCCACCAGTTTTAGGTAAGGGTAGAGTCTTAGTTCTGTTACTATGAGTTCTGTCGCTAACTGGGGATGTTGGCTGGTTTTCTTATGTATCTCCTGGGTGTCTGTATGACAATTACTGAATTACTCTAACCTCTTTAAGGGGTTAAAATCTGGAAGTTCAGTGTGTGAAAGGATGGGCAGGCAATCAGACTGACTAGTGGCTGAGTCGCCTGTGCCCTGTGCTGTGCAGGCATCTTAAATGTTTGATGGTTAGTCCAGCATCTTACTCCAACTTCATGTTTATTTTCTGAAAGCCTTTTTGTTTTAGGGTAGCTTTCAGGTTTTTTTTTTTTTTTTTTCCCCTAGAATTTTACAAAACCAAACCAAACCACAACCAGAGACTCCTTAATCTACTTCCACCCCCACACCAAATGTTCATGGTTTATTCAAAGCCTGGGGTTTCCATGGAAAGTCTCAGGGATAGCCTCTGGTTTTTTTGCCAGAAAAATCAGATATTTAGCACACTGAAGAAACCACTCTGCATTATGGGGCTTTCCATGACATGAAAGCAGAGATGGCTCAGAGATCTGTCTCTCTTGCTTTAATCTGAATAGCTCCATTTGTTTTTTATCATGTTTTTCATTTGGCCAGGGGTGGGGGGGGGTGTTGTAATATATATTGGCCATTATATATAGTATTTTGTTTGAAAAAGTTCTGTTGATAAAATTTAGTTTACAAATCACTATCCTGTTAACTAATAACCTAGTACTTTGGTTCCCAAATTCTGGTGCATGGTGAAATAAAGACAATGTAGAGAACGTCTCGTAAAATGAGATTTATTCTTTTGTGGAATTTTTAAATATTTTTAAATAGATCTATTTTTAAATCTATTTGTGCATGAGTGTTTTTAAAAGTTCTGTCATTATTGCCTATAGGAATATTTAATATCCTTGTGTAAAATGTTGACAAGCCTTTCTCAATTCCTTAGTTTTACTTTTGAAATTTTATAGTTAAGAAATACAGAAACCAACACAATATTGAAAAGCAGTTTTCCTCCAATTAAAAAATAAATTAAAAAAAAAAGAAATATAAAAGTTTGGGACCCCCCAGAACATGTGAAAACAGTCTAGAACGGATCCGCCTGAAAGCACTCTGATATAACTCTTGTATCTGTTCTGCTGTGCTGATCTGTGTTCCAGCGCTGAGGGTCAGGACCATGTTATTATTTGTCTTCCAAGTGCCTGAGGGACCCCACACATTTCAGCCAGAAAAGGCATCCCTGAAAGGCAGTTCCTTTCATTTGAATCATCCCCAGGTGCTTCCCCGGTGACTCAGTGGGTAAAGAACCTGCCTGTAACGCAAGAGACGCAGGAGTCGAAGGTTCAATCCCCGGGTCTGGAAGAACCCTTGGAGAAGGGCATGGCAGTCCACTCCAGTATTCTTGCCTGGAGAATCCCACGGGCAGAAAGGCCCCTGGAGGTCTGTGTCCTTAGGGTCGCAGAGAGTTAGACATGACAGGCGACTGAGCACGCAGGCACAACATGCCATTGTCGCTAGTGGTAAGGACCTGCTTCCAGTGCAGGAGCCGCGAGCGATGCGGTTTGACCCCCGGGTCAGGAAGATCCCCTGGAGTAGGAAATGCCAGCCCGCTCCAGTGTTCCTCTCTGGAGAATTCCATGGACAGAGGAGCCTGGTCGGCTACTGTCTACAGTTGGACACGACTGAAGTGGCTTAGCTTGCACGCAGGGGATTCTGGACTTGTTCCACCTTTCACACTGGAGACTCAGTGCTCCCGGAGATTAGGGCCCTACGGGGCAATAATCATGGTCAAGGGCTGCTTCTGATGTATCTCTACCATCACAAAAGATTTAGAATGCAAATCTCTTATTGTTTCTGTCGTAAATGCCTTGTCATTGTCAAGAAAATCGCATTACATTTGTGAAATTTTCATGGTGTGGTGCAGTCATTGTTAGTAAGCAGTGACTGGTGAAAGGAAGTGAGGCCTTTGTTCAACAGTCTTGATAATAAGGAAGTTTAATCTCATTTCTCTTTGATGTTCTTTACATTTTTTGGTCATAAGAAATCTTTTTATTGGGGAGATTACCAATATTTTTACTGAATTTGAAACAATTATTAGTGCCTCATTAGCATTTAGTTCAAGTTGAGTGGTATTTTTATATTTTTGTTGTGTTTTATGTAATTTATGTACACTTTTTGCAGTAAGATGAATCAAATGCTAGCTTTTTTGATACTTTATTGGAGTGATTTAAAAGTCAAAGAACTCGTGAATGGTGATATTAGAGCATCATTTAATAGACTGACATTGTATTTAAGTGTATCAGAGTCTTTTTCTTAATTTAACCCTAGACACAGATAGTAGCATTGGGAATAGCTGAATATGAGTTGAGAAGCTTGGTTTAGTGTGTCTGTGTCAGCAACACAGTTATTGAGGTGCACTATACCCACTCCAGTACTCTTGCCTGGCAAATCCCATGGACGGAGGAGCCTGGTGGGCTGCAGTCCATGGGGTCCCTGAGAGGTGGACACGACTGAGCGACTTCACTTTCACTTTTCACTTTCATGCACTGGAAAAGGAAATGTCAACCCACTCCAGTGTTCTTGCCTGGAGAATCCCAAGGACTGCGGAGCCTGGTGGGCTGCCGTCTATGGGGTCGCACAGAGTCGGATACGACTGAAGCGACTTAGCAGCAACAGCAACACTGGTTTAAAAATGTATTTTGGACTATTAGATAATAATAACTAAGTGCCATTAAGTTGAATATTTTTTATGTGTTAATAAGCCTTTATATCTTACATTAGGATAAAGACTAAAAATGATGTATAGAATAATTCTGTTTTGGCTTTTCTTGTTAACTAATAACAACATTCGATGGAGGTCAAAGGTATTCATTTTTTCTAGGCAGTAGAGGTTAAATATTAGTTTAAAAAAATTATGCAGATTGTTGAAAACCGGTATAATTTAATATGAAATTTGATATTTCATTTGGATGATGGGAATAGCATTTTGTCATAATTGTCACGGGAGCAGAAATGTTACATGGACCTACTGCTGGAGTGCATTCCAGCATCTCCTGGATTGCCAAAGGCTGTGGTGCCAGAGTTGATCTTAACTGATTGCCCAGTGCATTCACCCTAACATTTTTTTGTTTAGACCCACATTTATGCTATTCCTAGAAATGGTGCAGTCTCAGATTACTCCACCATAAATGAGAAAGTGAAAAAAAGCACTCATTATTTATCAGACACTAATCATTTTACATATTTTGACTCACCTAGTGCTGATAACAACAGGAGGTAGATACTCTTATTCCTGTTTGGCAGATAAGGAAACTGAAACACAGAGAGATAAATGATTTCCTCGAGACTGTGCAGCTAATAGATGGTGGAACTAGGAGTCTAATCTGAATAGACTGAAGGACCAAACATCATCCTTATTTCTTTGAAATAAGAAATACCAATTCTTTGTTACTAGTTCAGGCAATAATGTAGACCTTTAGGGGAAAAGAGTCTTGGGTAGAGTTTTGTAAGCAATTGTAATTTAATACATTTTTCCATATTCTTAATTCTTTCTAACTAAACTTACATATTTTCCCCCTAAACCTGCAGGAATACCGAAAACGGAAAAAAAAGTGAAATTGGAAGAAAAAAGCTCAACTGCATTTGGTATGAACAGAAAGTAATCTTTAAGCAAAAGACTGTAGATGGCTTGGCAGTGGGAGGACGTAGTCTGTCCCTTACTTTTTACCTGTTAGTGCTCCTTTAGGTGTAAGTGATCCTCTGTTTTAGTGTTTGTTAGTTTATTCACCTTCAGATATATGGTTTCTTAATACATGTCTTGTGGTAGTACGTGTATTTTTGGTCAAGGAACCCTAAGGCTTTCTTTGAGAACTTGATGTTTTTGAACATCTTTGAAATTATTACTGTTTAAAAATATTGTACCATTTAATATTGTTGATCCTTAGAGAATAGATGCTAAATTAAAATAGCCTTGTTTTCCCAACCTTTTTTTTTTTTTTTTTTTTACTTTCTTTATAAAAAGTTACTAAGTTTACTGCTGTCTTTTCTGTCTTCTGTGCTATCATGACTATAAGTTTTGGAATAATGGATAATAGTCTTAAATATTCTACAAATTAGCTCCCTGGAGCTTGAGTTATTAAAAGTTGGTTCAATGTGGTTGATAAGCTGTGGGCTAAACCTTTCTGAGTTGGACAATAGTTGAATATATGTGATGAATTAATTTTGAATAAAGTATTCTAGGATACTATTTTAACATCTGTTTATTTTCTGTAAAGTGCATATGATTGGGAAAAAGGAATATTTTAAAATTTTAGGACAAAATTTAGTTTAACAAGTTAAGTTTTTACTTCTTTGTGCTTTTTATCTTCATTCTTATATAAACAGAAAATATTGAAAGACTGAAGGAATTATTTGTGGATTTGACTTAGTTTTTTAAAATATTTTTCCAAAGGAAACAAGTTCAAGTTTTTTTAATTTTCTAATACATTTTCTTGTTAAATTTTGTGTGGAAATATTGAGTCTCCTCAGTTAGGTTTTCTTAAATTGTGGAGTATATTTCTTGCCACATCAGGAAACCGAGATACATTACTCATTTAAGTATTTTAACTGCTGTCTGTGTTAACTTTAAGGTGTCAGGAGTTGGGATTTCTCAACACTGCTAATGAAGATCCCCTCTTATAGCCCAGTAACCTTAATCAGGAGTTCCAGACTCATGACAGGAACAGTTTAATTGAATCCATCTACTCTGGGCAGGTGACTGGAATAGCTGATTAAACCATAAATGCTGCTTTTAGGTTAACCACAAAGAAACAACTCGGGATCAGTCATGATTACTAACTGACTCACTTTTGTCATTTAGGTAAGAGAAAAGAAAAGGATAAAGAAAGAAAAGAGAAGAGGGACAAAGATCACTACAAACCAAAGCAGAAGAAGAAGAAGAAAAAGAAAAAGAAATCTAAGCAGCATGGTAAGTACAGTTCTTCCTCAATATCTGGGGTATTGGTTCCCAGCAGTTACCAAAATCCACAGATGCTCAAGTTTCTTGTATCAAATGGCATGGTATAGTCGGCCTTTCATACTTGTGAGCTCCACGTATGTCTATGGAAATAAAACTGATCTGTAGTTGGCTAAATCCACAGTTGCAAAACCTGTGGATATAGAGGGCTGACTATACACTAAAATGGTGATTCCTATTTTTTAATATTCTGAGGTTCTTTTAGCTTTCCTCTTTTACCAAAGTGGAGGTAGGACAGTATTCCCATGTTCTTGAGAGCTGAGTAGTTCATCTAGTAGCCTTCCTTTGTCTTGCTAATGTTGAAAATATGCAGTTTTGTTTAGCTACAGTCAGTAAGTTAAGTGGTCTGTAAATTAGTCCTTGCAATGATTAGAGTCTTTCATTGCCAGTGTTACAGGACTAGATACCCTGACCAAGTACCCTTCTGTGTACTGTGAAGGAATTTCTCTCAATCTCGAATTTAAAGTCCGTTGAATTAGCTTTCAGAAATGAGGGAGAATAATTTTAGAAAAGCATGGAGAAAAAACAAATGATTTTTCTAACAATAGCTTGTCACTAAATAGTCATTGAAGCAAAAATCATTCTTAGAGATAGGAGGTTACCATATAGTGATAAAGGTTGAGTTCACTTTACATCTTCCTAAGTTTTATCACTGAATAACATCATCATATCTTTCTTAGTAATTAATAAATTAACAAAACCTGAAAGTGTCTGTAAGGATAAGAAAGATGGCAGCTGTGTAGTTGATCCAACAGACCTGTCCAGGACACTGAACTCAGCAGCTGCAGAGTAGACAGTTTTTTCAAATAGACTCAGACATTTATTAAAATGGACCATGGGATGCAGCTTTAAGCAAACTTCAACACATTTTAAGGGCTCTCCTGGTAGCTAAGACGGTGAAGAATCTGCCTGTAATGCAGGAGACCCAGATTCGATCCCTGGGTTGGGAAGATCCCCTGGAGAAAGGAATGGCTACCAACTCCAGTGTTATTATCTGGAGAGTGAACTTAAAATCACTATTGAAAAGACAAAAAACTCCGTATGTTTAGAAATCAAGCAAAATATTTTTAAGTAATTCATGGATGAAAGAACAATTCCAAAGGGAAAATAAATAAGATGTTAAGAACCTGGCAAGTGATAAAAATATTATACATGTATCAACACTTGAAAATGTAGTTAAGATTGCACTTGAGAGAAGAATATTGCCGTACATGCTCATCAAAGAAAAGAAGGCCCAAAGTCAGCTAAGCCTCCAGCTTAAGTCAGAAAGATTAAGTCCAGAAAAAGTACAAGTGAACATGAATAATAAGCATATGAACAGAATTTAATGAACTAAAAAAGGAAGAAATGAAAAACACCAAAATTAAGTGATGACACGTAACTTTAGACTTCTGGCACCAGAACTGAGAGAATAAACTTCTGTTGTTTCTGTCCACCAGTTTTGTGGTCATTTGTTGGGGCAGCTCTGGGAAACTCATACAACTCCAAATTCAGTTTGTTGTTATTGTTGTTTAGGCGCTCAGTTGTATCCAACTCTTTTGGGACCCCATGGACTGTAGCCCACCAAGCCCCTTTGTCCATAGGATTTCCCAGGCAAGAATATTGGAGTGGGTTGCCATTTCCTCCTTCAGGGAGTCTTCCTGATCCAGGGATTGAACCCGGGTCATCTGCATTGGCAAATGGGTTCTTTACCACTGAGCCACCTGGGAAGCCCCAAAATTCACTTTAATTGGTTTAAATAGCTTTGCTCTCAAAATCAGAAGAGAACGGTATGGGAAGGGACAGTCACAGGCTGTTCTTACTTGTGGACAAAGAGGTAAAACACGTGGAATTAAATCTAGCAGGATATTTAAAATATGACTATATAGGATTGTAACACAAAGTTGGTTTGACATTAGAAAATGAATTAATGAAATTCACCACAGTAACATAGTTTTAATAGATGTAGAAAAACCATTCATTTTGATGCATCCATATGTACTTACATTAAAAAAAAAAAACCTTGAATAGCAGATTGTAAAACTTTACTTAGAAACATAAAGAGAGCCTAAATAATTGGGAGATGATTCATGGGTTAGTAGATTACCATTGAAAAGATGCCACTTGAGATAAATCTATAGATTCATTGCTGATTCTGAACTTAACGTGAAAGAGTGAAGAGCCAAGAATGATACAGGCACTATTGAAAAAGAATAAGAGTTACTATTCAGTTATCAAAGCAGGGAGGTATTTTGAAGGAATAGAATATATTAAGAACAGAATAACCCAAAGCAGATTATACATATTTCAAAACTTAGTTTATTCAAAGCTGACATCTTAGTTTGGTAGGTAAGGGACAAACTTCTCAGTAATTAGTATTAGAATAATTTATAATCCATATATTGACAATACTGGACTCCAGCCTTACACCATGTACAACAATCAGAGTGATATTGATAAGACCTCCCATGTGAAAGACAAAGCCATAGAACTTTGAAAGTATAGAAAGTCATCTTTGTGATCTTTGGGCAGAGATTTCTAAATGAAAAATGCTAACACAAAAGAAAAGGTTGAAAATGTGACTAGACTGAAATGAACTTTGACTCATCAAAAGCCTTACAGAGAGGGTGAAAAAACAACACAAACCGTAGGAAAATAATTGTAACATAAATACCTGACAGAGTATTAGTATTCAGAATGTATTTCAAGCTCTTATAGATCAAAAAGAGAAAGAAAACCCATTATGAAAATGGACAAAAGAATTTAATAGGTATTTCACTGAAGTGGAAACCTGAAAATCATTATATAAGACAATGCACACTCTTAGGTGAAGCTGCCTAATGTAACTTTTAGAACCTACTGAAATCTATTTCCTTTCTGCCATATTGGCAGAAATTACGAGGTGGGTGGTATCAGATGTGCTGAGGAGGTGGAGACAGTGGTACAACCACCATGGGAAAGCCACGGTGTTTTTCTGATGAGAGTAGTTGACCTCAGATTCTGAACTAAACTCACATGGTCTGTCAGGAGACGTACAAGAATGTTCATGACAGCACTGGCATTGGCCTGTGTCCACCTGTCCTTCACTGAAATCTGTGTCACTATGTAAATAAATGGATTATACCCGTTGGAATCTCATGAACAAAATGGAGAAGGTAAAAATCAAGTCACAAGAGGAAAACATATACAGTTTTACAATTTCATTTATGTAAACATCTAAAAGTTATAAAACTAAGCAGTGTATTTTTCAGAGATTCCAGTGTATATAGCAAAAGCATAAAGGAAAGCAAGAGAATGATGAATAGAAATTCAGAATTAGTGTTGCCTCTGAGGTAGAGAAAGGAAGGTAGCACAAAGGAACCTTCCAAAAGTGACAGTGATCCTCTCTCAGAGTACATGGTGGGTACCTAAGTATTTTGTAGTATTTGCCTGCTTTGTGTCATACCCATTCCCCCCCCCCCCATATGCATCAAACACTTAAACAAAAAATAGTTTCAGAAACTAAGACGCCAATGAGGTACTTTCAGAATTTGTAATCTTTGTTGGTAAATTCTTCAGATTTTAACTCCCTCTGTAGGCCAAAACCAGTGTCTGATCTTCCCACAGGATATAAAGTTTCTGTATTCTCTAACTCTAAAGTAAATTTGAAAATATGGGATCAAAATGGCATTGAAAAACTTGAACCCACTTCCTAGACACTCTGCTTTGCTCCTCAGCTTTTCTGTCTGACCCCACCCCTTCACAGACAGCTCTGTGGAAGCTGTACTGGAGAGGCCCAAAAGTTAGGTAGACAGAAACCAGGAACCACAGATTCCTGTTTAGTGACATGTCTCCCGTGAGGATGTATCAGAATGCAGAAGTGACAGGTGTCACACTGCAGGCCAGATGCCAGATGAACTAGCTGAGGGTATTTGGCCGCCTTGGGTATTGCAGTGGAGACACCGAAGCGTCAGGACAGGAAGGGCCATGTTTTTTGTTTTTTTTTTTAATCTTAACGTCGCATCAGCAAACAGGACTGTTCCAATTCCTTGTAGCAGATGCAGAATCTCCTGTACTGAAGCACCTGTGACAGTGGGGAACAGACAGCAAGGAGGGGTTGACAAAGAACAAAGTAAGAAGTGGGCCATACTTGGCAGCAGAGTGCAGGACAGTGACCGCAAGTGAGACTGTGGGAAGGGACGACTTAAGAGAGGAGAATGGTTAGGATCTCCTCTCTTAAGGAAAGGAAAGTGAAAGCCGCTCAGTCGTGTGCAACTCTTTTCAGCCCCACGGACTGCAGCCTTCCAGGCTCCCCTGTCCATATAAGTCTCCAGACAAGAATACTGGAGTGGGTTGCCATTTCCTTCTCCAAGGATGACTAACTCTTGGACAAGTTCAGAGAACATTTGCACCTCAGACTTGTAGCCCACCATGACCTATGGCAACACTATTTATAAAGAGCCATGGAGTCTCCCTGATGGCTCAGCAGGTATAGAATTTGCTTGCTACGCAGGAGACGCAGGAGACATGGGTTTGATCCCTGGGTTGGGAAGATCCCCTAGAGGAGGAAATGACAACCCACTCCAGTATTCTTGCCTGGCGAATCCCCATGGACAGAGGAGCCTAGTGGCCTACAGCCCAGAAAGAGTCAGACGTGACTGAGCAACTAAGCACATATTAAAGAAACAAATCTTTAAAAAAAAAAGTTGCATGTTTTTAAATTAAAAAGAAGCTTATATCTTTGCATTGTAAAATCAGATCTATAAATGAAAATCTTAACTTTGAAAACAGAGTCCTGGTAAAGACTAGCGATGCATAGGAGCATTGCTCTTTGTACACAGCAGGTGTTAGGTCGGGTAATCACTAGCATCTTTGCAATTAATTATTACATTTGAGGAAAATCTATTCTGGGCTGTTTAATTCATATTGGAAATGACACTTCCCCCCCAGGTGATTAAATTAGAAGAGTGTTCTTTGAACTTAAATAGGGGATTTTAAATAACTTTGAGATTTTAAGGACATCTTAAATTTTAAAGAATTCACATTATTACTGCATGTGTTCCTAATAGAATATGTATTTTAGTCTGCAGTTGCTACCATCAAGGAGTTTAAAAAATTCTTTTCCTTTTGCCACTCAGTGCAATTTTGCATATCCTGTGATGCTTAGTATGTACCAAATACTAATCATTTTATATATACTAGTTCATTTAATCCCCACATTAACCTTTCATGGTGGGACCTGTTATCCCCACTTTATACACAGTTAACTAAAACAGAAAGATAAAGAGATTTGTCCAAGCTCACATGGCTAGTAAGTGGAGAAAAGCAGATTGAAACCCAGGCAGTCTAGCTTCTGAGTCTTAATTTTCATGCTGTGTTGTTAATTTTGACCTCCTTAGCTTAAAAATTGTTTTCTAGGCTATGCATTCTTCCTTTCTTGTGTCTGTTAACATATTAAGTCCTTAGTAGTTATCTGTTAGTTTAAATGAAGCTGTGGAAAATAGTGGTTAAATGATCCTTTATAATTATTCCTTACAACTGTGGGTTGACAGATGTTTTGATTACCAGAATTAGTTTACATAACATAAAGCTGACATTGTGTTCAGTCTGTGTGTGTGTGAAATGGCTATGTTGGGATTTTATTTAAAAGTGATGTTTTTGTCAGGCTTTAACTTTGTTATTTTGAGCAAATCGCTTCATCTCCTTGTCTTTTATGTATCTGTAAATATGGGAAATTGAAGACCTACAGAGGTTTAGGAGAACTAGAATGAGAAATGCAAAGAGAATCCAAAGTATCGTATACTAAAAACAAAGATTCTACGAGGCTACCATCACCCTAATTCCAAAACCCGACAAAGATGCCACAAAAAAAGAAAACTACAGGCCAATATCACTGATGAACATAGATGTAAAAATCCTTAACAAAATTCTAGCAAATAGGATCCAACAACACATCAAAAAGATCATACATCATGATCAAGTAGGCTTTATCCCAGGGATGCAAGGATTCTTCAGTATTCGCAAATAAATCAGTGTAATACACCACATCAACAAATTGAAAAATAAAAACCACATGATTATATCAATAGATGCAGAGAAAGCCTTTGACAAAATTCAACATCCATTTATGATAAAAACCCTCCAAAAAGCAGGAATAGAAGGAGCATACCTTAACATAATAAAAGCTATATATGACAAACCCACAGCAAACATTATCCTCAATGGTGAAAAACTGAAAGCATTTCCCCTGAAGTCAGGAACAAGACAAGGGTGCCCACTCTCACTGCTACTATTCAACATAGTTTTGGAAGTCTTGGCCACAGCAATCAGAGCAGAGAAAGAAATAAAAGGGATCCAGATTGGAAAAGAAGAAGTAAAACTCTCTCTGTTTGCAGATGACATGATCCTTTACATAGAAAACCCTAAAGACTCTACCAGAAAAGTACTAGAGCTAATCAGTGAATATAGTAAAGTTTCAGGATACAAAATCAACACACAGAAATCCCTGGCATTCCTATACACTAACAATGAGAAAACAGAAAGAGAAATTAAGGAAACAATTCCATTCACCATCGAAACAAAAAGAATAAAATACTTAGGAGTATTTCTACCTAAAGAAACAAAAGACTTGTATATAGAAAACTATAAAACACTGATGAAAGAAATCAAAGAGGACACAAATAGATGGAGAAATACACCGTGTTCGTGGATTGGAAGAATCAATATAGTGAAAATGAGTATACTACCCAAAGCAATCTATAGATTCAGTGCAATTCCTATCAAGCTACCAGAGGTCTTTTTCAAAGAATTAGAACAAATAATTTCACAATTTGTATGGAAATACAAAAAACCTCGTATAGCCAAAGCAATCTTGAGAAAGAAGAAGGGAACTGGAGGAATTAACCTACCTGACTTTAGGCTATACTAGAAATCCACAGTCATTAAGACAGTATGGTACTGGCACAAAGACAGAAATATAGATCAGTGGAACAAAATAGAAAGCCTAGAGATAAATCCACGCATCTATGGACACCTTATCTTTGACAAAGGAGGCAAGAATATACAATGGAGAAAAGACAACCTCTTTAACAAGTGGTGCTGGGAAAACTGGACAGCCACTTGTAAAAGAATGAAACTAGAACACTTTCTAACACCATACACAAAAATAAACTCAAAATGGATCAAAGATCTAAGCATAAGAGCAGAAACTATAAAACTCCTAGAGGATAACATAGGCAAAACACTCTCCAACATAAACCAAAGCGGGATCCTCTATGACCCACCTCCCAGAATATTGGAAATAAAAGCACGAATAAACAAATGGGACCTAATTAAAATTAAAAGCTTCTGCACAACAAAGGAAACTGTAAGCAAGGTGAAAAGACAGCCCTCACAGTGGGAGAAAATAATAGCCAATGAAGCAACGGAAAAACAATTAATCTCAAAAATATACAAGCAACTCCTGCAGCTCCATTCTAGAAAAATAAACGACCCAATCAAAAAGTGGGCCAAAGAACTTAACAGACGTTTCTCCAAAGAAGACATAAAAATGGCTAACAAGCACATGAAAAGATGCTCAACATCACTCATTATCAGAGAAATGCAAATCAAAACCACAATGAGGTACCACTTTACACCAGTCAGAATGGCTGCCATCCAAAAATCTACAAGCAATAAATGCTGGAGAGGATGTGGAGAAAAGGGAACCCTCTTACACTGTTGGTGGGAATGCAAACTAGTACAGCCACTATGGAAAACAATGTGGAGATTCCTTAAAAAATTGCAAATAGAACTGCCATATGACCCAGCAATCCCACTGCTGGATATATACACCAAGGATACCAGAATTGAAAGAGCCACGTGTACCCCAGTGTTCATCGCCGCATTGTTTACAATAGCCAGGACATGGAAGCAACCTAGATGCCCATCAACTGACGAATGGATAAGAAAGCTGTGGTACATATACACAATGGAATATTACTCAGCATTAAAAAAAAAAAATTCATTTGAATCAGTTCTACTCAGGTGGACGGAACTGGAGCCTATTATCCAGAGTGAAGTAAGCCAGAAGCAAAAACAACAATACAGTATACTAACACATATATATGGAATTTAGAAAGATGGTAACGAGAACCCTGCATGCGAGACAGCAAAAGGAACACAGATGTATAGAATGGACACGTGGATTTTGTGGAAGAGGGCAAGGGTGGGATGATATGGGAGAAAGACATTGAAACATGTTAATTACCATATGCGAGATCAATCGCCAGCCCAGGGTTGATGCTCGGGGCTGGTACACCGGGATGACCCAGGAGGAGGGAGTCGGGAGGGCGGTTCTGGATGGGAAGCATGTGTAGACCCATGGCGGTTTCATGTTACTGTAAGGCAGAAACCAACACAATAAAGTAAATAAATAAATAAATAAAAATAAAAACAAAGATTCCCTTCTAGGTGCTTGTAAGCAAGCATCTATGTTGGGAGTGTTAAGGAGTATGCATAAATATCTACCGTGATGTGTTGTGTGTGTGGTAAAAGTGGTACAGAATAAATTCTACTTGGTGAAGCTTTATGTAGGAGATGACATTTGCTCAAACCCTGAAACATGGAAGTAGACTTCTGTTTGTAATAGCCATAGGGCATGAGAGTGGGGAGTACAGGTTGTGTGTAGAATGCGAGGTGGCACTAGTGTTGAAGAACCCACCTGCCAGAGACATAAGGAGACAAAAGAAACCTGGGCCCGATCTTTGGGTTGGAAAGACCACCCTGGAGGAGGGCATGGCAGTCTGCTCTGGTATTCTTGCTTGGAGAATCCCATGGACAGAGGAGCCCAGGAGGCTACAGTCCACAGAGGCACAAAGAGTCAGATGTAACTGAAACGACTTAGCACGCATGCATGTAGAATGCTAGGAAATTTTGTTCAATGCTAATATACTGTACAGAGATTAAATGTCTGCCATGTTTTATTTTTAACACCAAATTGAGATTTCTACCATTATTTTTATGCTGAACCAAAACTTCCACTTTCGCTGAGAGGGCATTGTAACATGTAGTCAGTAAAAGGGCAGCTTTTGAGAGCTGAGTGTGAACATTCACATCCCGATTGCTACACTTAGAGCTTAAGTTATTTAAATTCTATACACTTCAGTTTCCGTGTGTATAAAATGGTGATGATAGTTTCTGCTACGTAGATGCATTGTTAGGATGCCATAAGGTAATTGTCATGAAGTACTTTACTCAGTACCTGGCTAGCATTTAGTAGATCCCCTTCACATTTCCACACCTGTGCTTGAGTAACATGATGCTGGCAGCTCTGCAGTTCTGGGGAGGCTCTGAGAGATGACTGTGAGGTCTGGCAGCATTAGCATTGTCTGGGAGAATCCCACTGCTGGATGACATGGGCCTGAGGCCCGGGAGAGGCGGTTTTAACAAGCTTCCCAGCGTGTATCAGATGCTGAAATCCACTAACAATGTTTTTTTGGTTAAGAGTAAGGCTTCTGTAGTCAGACTGTCTGGGTTCAAATGTTGGCTTTGCCATTGACAGCTGTGTCTTCTTCGGCAACTTAACCTTTTCTGCCTGTATTTTGTTTGTATAACAGCACCAACAGTAGTAGTTTTTTGTTGGAGCGCTGTGAGGATTCAGAGTGTTGGTACCCATAAAACACTTAGGGTCTTGTTTGGCACCTAGAGAGCCCTTGATGAACATGGCCCGCACCATGTGTTCAGGATGGCCACTGCCGCTGCCACACACTACTCCCTGACAGCGAGTCAGAGACAGCACGCATTGATGCACTTAAGGGTCTGGAGGTCGTAAGTCCAAAATGCGTCTCCCTGGGCAAGGTGTCAGGACTGTGCTCCTCTCTGGAGGCTCCAGGGAGAATCCGTTTTCATGCCTTTCCCAGATTTCCAGAGGCCACTGTGTGTCCTGGCTCATGTCCTGCCCCATCTTCTAAGCTAGTGGTGGCAGCTCAGGTCTTGTCTCAGTTTACATCAGTCTGACACCGACTCTTTTTCCTCCTTCTTACTTTTAGGGACCCTTGTGATTATGCTGGGCTAACCCAGATAGTTCAGGATAACCTCTTATTTTAAAGTCAGCTGATGACCTGCTTGATTCCATCAGCAGCCTTAATTCCCCTTAGCCATGTGATCCAGCATATCCACTGATTCTAGGGATTGGGCCGTGGATGTTTTAGGGGACCATTATTCTTTCTCCCATAAGCACCAGCTTCAAATGGGTGAGACTCAGTATGTACCACTGTTCTCATAAACATTTCTTTCTACTCTCTGTGATTCTAAAGCCCTTTCTACCTCTCATTTATTCCCTCATCTGTATTAATTTACATCCTTTGCCTCACACTCAGTTGAGGAAACGGAAGCCATCAGATGAACACTGGCTCATCTCTTCTCCACCACATCTATATATTTACCTGAATATGTCACTCCTCTCCTTTTCCTCTGCCAAAATGGAAGGACTGCCTATCTTTTTATTCTTGAATCCTGGCATGTCTCCCTCGCCCCTCCCCACCCCCCACCCCCACCATATGTTTAGATTTATATGGACAATGTGTAGGATCTTCCTTCTTTCAAAAGCACTCCACTGAACTCACATTTCGTCTCTGATTTCTCCGCCTCCTATTTATGCTTCCACTCCATCTCAGAACCCCAGTTTCAGCACCAAGTTGTTCAAGCAGAAACCTGGAAATTGCCCATGATGGCGGCTTGGAGCCCTCCGTCTCCAGTCTGCAGATCACTGCTTCTGCTTTCAAATGTCACCTCAGCCGCCACCCTCCCAGCCCAGGCTGCCAGCATTTCTTGTCTGGTCTGTACCACTGCCTCTGAACTGTGTCCCCACTTCTGTTTGTGCTCCCCGGACTCTCCCCTCCATCCCATAGCTGTAAAACCAGTGTCACATCCTGCTCCTCTTTACTAACTTTGACTTTTGTTCCTTTAAAAACAAAAAAAACTTTGCCTTCACTGTGATCTGGCACCTGTCACCCTGGCCTCATTTCTTACCTCCCTCCCTCACTGTGTTCTGGCCACGGGCTTGTCCCGTCATTCAGATGTGCCCAGTGTTCTGCTTGGTGGCCGCCCCATGTGCCTGTACTCACACCCTCTCCTGTCTTTGCCCCCTGACCGCACCCAACTCAGCCAATCCTTCTGCACTACTCAGTCTAAGCTGAGGAAGACAGAACTTTGACTGATTTCTTTCTGTATCATTTAATGGAGTTCAGAGGTTTTCTGTTGAAGAATTTGTTGCTTGAATTACCACTATGATAATTGACATGACATCATGAGAATCTCTTTACCCAAAAAAAGAAAAGCAAACAGTTAATTTCCATCTTCCACATCTTAACTTCAGACATAGCTGTGATTATGATGACGAGAAAATGTAGCTATAATCCTTTCTCACTTCCGGACTACTTAATAAGAGTTTGTGGGTACCAGCTAGAACCTGGTGCTCCCTGCTGTGTAGACACTGCCTCGGGTATATATCCCAATGTTCTTGCCAAAGCCAGTTCGTCAGATGTGTGATGATCTAGCTGCTCATGGATGAGAGGAGAAAGTGGTGGCATGCTTGTTTATGTGTCATAAAACATGACCTCATTATTTTTGTAGTGACTCTTCCTGATTACTTGACACTTTATTAATATTTCTCTATGTATCTTATGTTGCAGACTATTCAGACTATGAAGACAGTTCCCTAGAATTTTTGGAAAGGTGCTCTTCTCCACTAACTCGATCTTCTGGGAGTTCTCTGGCTCTGCGAAGCATGTTTACGGAGAAAAATACAACATATCAGTACCCAAGGGCAATCTTGTCAGTTGATCTTAGTGGTGAAAGTATGTGTAACCATGTAATACTTAAAACAAAGTCTTAAGATTCTTAAATGTGGGACTGAGAACAACGCATACTTGATTGAGGCCTGTCTGAGCAGGGAGCGCAATTTAAAAAGTTACTCCATAAACCAATATGAAAATTGCAGCGTTAGAAATTTAGCTACTTTTTAACATTTGTATGAAGTAAAATGAGCATTTCTACTTAATTGTAGGACAGGTGGTAAGGAAACAATTAGTGTCCACTATGTACTGGTCTTCTGTGGGTGTTTTTACATGTTTTTTCATATTCTTCACTACCAGCTTATAAAATAGATATTGTTACCCACGCTGCATAAACAAGCAGAGGCTTATAGGTTAAGTAATTTATGGGGCTAATTAGTATAAGAATTAAAATTCAAACCAAGGTCTATCTTAACTCTTAAGAAAATGCTTTTTCTGCCACATTTTTATCCTGGTCTTAAAAAGACAATTTGAATTCTGGATCACAGATTTCTCTGTAACCAAAAGTCTGGAAATGTAGTCAGGTCAGTGATCTGAACACATTCAGGTGTTAGGCATGTTGACAGAAAGCCAATTAGGTGATGACATGAACCCTGGAGTTGGAATGGCTCAGGTTTCCCTGCAAGCCCAGTCTCGATGGTGGAGGAGGTGAGGACTCTCTCCTGCCAGTGTTCTGAACACCTGGAAGAGAGACTCAGCTATAGACACTGGTAGCAGGGGCTTGAGACCAGAGCCCCACACAGTCAGGGAGTTACAGGTGAAGGTGGGGCTCCATCCTGTGTGAAATCCCAGGGCTGTTCAGAGGTGCCCTGTCTTCTTGAGTGCCCTGCACGGCGGATTCCCCGTCATGTTTTTTCTTCGGCACTGTTACCGCCTGCTCTCTTCCAGGCCTAACTTCCCTCTAGCTCACGATAGGGAAAAGTGTATTTTTCCTTTGACCCTAAAATAAGCACATAGCACTTGTGAGATTTTTAAAATCTCACATCTAAGAAAAACGGGGAAGGGAGGACTAGGGAAAAGGTATATCCCCTTTTCCCTTTTGGACCAGTGGTTCTTAGCCTCAGGTGTACATTATATTCATTGGTGTAAGGCTTAAATACTGGGTGTTTTAGGTGCTGCAGCAGGGTACAGATCTGGGGTTTTTGGGAGGGCAGATCCTGGCAAGATAGCCCTGGTAGCCAGTGTTGAAAATCAGGTAACCCCCATCCTGTGAGCCATAAAGGTCTGATGATTGCCTGTTTATGCAGAGTGATGGGGGGTGGAGGTGGGCGAGCATTGTGGCGGGAACTGGAACATGTGAGCGGGGCTGCAAAGAGTGCCCTCCAGTCAGCTGGCTCTCCTTGCCCTTCACGTGTTCAAACGCTGAGCCCTGAGAAGGAAAGTGGGGACGTTCTCAAATGTAATGGTGCATCAGAACCAACTAGAGAGCTTCTTAAAACCAGTCTCTGGGCCTTACTCAGAGAATTTCTGGGTTCCAACAAGTTCCCAGGCAGTGTTGCCCTGGGCAGCACACTCGGGGAATATTGTCTGGGGGCAGCAGTGTGCTGGGGCCGCTTGGTGGGAGCTGTCATCAGGTGGTGTTCTAGTGAGAGAGGGAACCTCTGCCTGCTTTTCTTTCTTAACTTTCAACCCTGTGACTCATTTACTTAGCCTCCAGAGTTCAGCCAAATACTGCTTTGATGCTTGCAAGTTAGACAGACTGGATTTTCTGACCAGTATATCAAATTTGCCTTCTAACACCATAAAGCCTGGTTGTTTTGGCTACACAAGCCCATGTAAGAGAATACCCTAATTCCTTTTAAGTGTAATAGTTTTTCAGTTAAATTCATTGCTGTTATGATTGCCATTTGTTTAATAACCACGTATGTTTGCAGCAGTGTTTGAAACTGTTCATCTGTATTCTAGTCTGGCATTTTGAAACATGAACTTGTGTTCAGGAAAGCCCAAGAGAAAATGCAGATTTTGGATTTAAGTTAGGAAGAGTATGAATATCTTACTCAGATTGTTAATATTGAAATATTTTATAATAGCTAATTGATTTACTTCTTGCTTCTTGAATGTTTTCTTGTATTTCTTTACCATTATCCTCATTTCTACTGACCTCACTCTCCAAGATGTCCCAAGATTCTAAGGAGGAAAAAATAGTGTTTTTTACAAAACATTAACTTTTTATAAATCAGAAACAAAACATTCAAAAACATTGAGTCAGGGAAAAAATAGCCAAGATTGGAAGCTGATAAGGGAATTCTTAAGCATATGAAATATTTAGAATATAAGTCACATGAATTACTTAGTTTGAGTTCAGGCAGCTTGCATCTGATCTGATTAAGTCTGAAAAGGAAATTTTCTCTATATCACGATTCCCTCCTCCCCACTTCCAGAAACATTCTGTAGTGGCTGTCGTATATATCAGGCTTCACTGAGTGCTGGCTGTGGAGCAGTTAGCAGTGCAAAAGCCCTTGCTCTCCCAGACACTCGACGTTCTAGAAAGGGGAGGTGTATAAGCGGCAGGTGAAGGAATGTCTGAGCACATGACTGCAAGTTAGGGAGGTGAGGTAGAGCGGAAGGAGCCAGCTCTGCTCTCTGTTCCAAGGATGGCCCCCATTTAGCAGCCTCCAGGGAGTGGGACGACTCAGGCTCCCCAGCACTTCTCCACCCACACTCCCAGCACGCCTCTAGTGTCCTGCCATCATTTCTTTCCCTTTGTCATCACTCAGGTATTTCCTTATATTTGCCTCAGTTATTTTTCCTCAGTAGCCTGAGCTAAATGGTAGTCTTTGACCTGACCATGTTATTAGAACAAACCCTAAAACCTAGCACTTAAATAGAGTCTTTGTAGTGTTCATCCATATAATCTGACTTCTGGGATGTACTGATTTTTTTTTTTTTTTTTTGAGGAGTTTCATCAAAATGAAATTTAGAATGTTATTAAATTCCTCAGGGAACTCATAATCCCGGTTTAAGAAATCCCGGTGAGATCCGCGAGTGCACAGGCTCTAGAGTCAGGCAGTCCTGGCACACAGCTGGCTTTCCCGCACGCTGGCTGCACTACCAGGCAGGTTGTGTGTCTTAGAGGTAAAGTGCTCCATGTGGCCCCTGCTGTCTCTGAAGGGCAGTGGCGGTGACTGTCAGCTCCTAGGCAAGCTCCTTCAGTCCCCTGAAGTGCTGTGTATCTGTATGGTGCGAATAACAAAACCTCTTTCTGTGACCCATTGTTGTGAGGATCAGAAGGGATAATGTTTGTGAAAGCATTTGAAGACTGCCTATTTTTATTATTAATATCCACTTTGGCCATCACTTCTATAAGTACCTGGACTAGGGGATACTTTCTGAGTCCCTTGTAATGGTATTAACATAAAATGTAAAACAATCACAGTCACCCAAGCTTCAAAAATCATCAGTTTCTTTGTCTAGCAACAAACACTCTATTCCCATTCATCCGTCCCTCCTATCTAAATACTTAATAGCTTATAAGCACTTCCATAGTGTCTTTCTTTCTAGAAAAGGACATAAAAATGGAAAAAGCATTGCTGAACATGCTTTTATGTATGTTCTAGACTTATCGGACATGGAATTCCTGGACGATTCTTCCACAGAGAGTTTGCTCCTCAGTGGGGATGAGTATAATCAGGACTTTGATTCAACCAATTTTGAAGAGTCTCAGGATGAAGATGATGCCCTTAATGAAATTGTGCGATGTGTCTGTGAGCTGGATGAGGAGAATGGCTTCATGATTCAGGTGACCTGTGTTCCCTTGACACGGAATCAGTCAGTCCAGGTGCTCGGCACATGCGTGGGGGCATCTGTGTTCTCTCTTTCGTCCTTGTCCTTTGGAAGATGGAGATTTCTAGCTTGTCATCACATTTAAAGTGCCAGTTTTAACAACTGGTGGGTCTCGTCTTCAGATGAAGTGTAGTTTTCTTACCCGAGGACCTGTCTCCAGGGTGTTTATTTTGAGGTATTCAAGCTAAAATTCTTTTCAGGAGCCATTAAAATGGCTAAGCTTCCACATTGAAAGGGAGACATAGAACTGTTCTGCTGGTCTGGGTCCTCTTGTCTAGTAATTTATGTTATCTAGTCACCCTTCAAAGGGCAGATACTGAAACAGGTTCCACAGTATCAAAGATTAAAGGAAAGCTTTGTTGCAAGGATTACCCTTACACATACCTCTCCCTGTAGAAAAGGGATCTTTGAGACAAAAGGAAAGCATAACCCATATTTTGTGATGACGTTTAGAAGATCTGGAGATGTTAGTTCTAGAAACGAAGAAAGAGTAACTTCCCCCTTACTCCTCTTTTCCCCCTTTCCAGTGGTTTTCTCAAATAAGGGAATAATAACCTACAAGTTTGTAGGTTCACCACACAAGTAGTACTTCACAAAGTTGTTGCCTCACACATTGCTACAAACTTCCTTTTTTCTTTTTTTAATTTCTCTACTTTAATAAACAATTTTTAAGTTTTAAGGATGTAGGAAATAGAAGACATAGTTTTAGGACTTACTTGTGATTAAACCAGTTTACTAAAAGCACATGTTACTGAGTGCAACAAGAGGAGGTTCCTGAAATAGTCGACCTTAAATAAAGTAAAGCTCATGGTAAGTCATGACTCGCTTTTGAGACGTGGATTAAGAAGTGAGCGGGCTGAAGCCACAGGAGGACTCAGCCAGCTTAGCAGAAGAGAAGGGGCCTGTCTGGGTTCCCGGCCAGTAAAGTGCGATTGTCTTCTGGCAGTGTGAAGAGTGCCTGTGCTGGCAGCACAGCGTGTGCATGGGGCTGCTGGAGGAGAGCATCCCGGAGCAGTACCTCTGCTACATCTGCCGGGACCCCCCGGGTAAGCCTCTGTCCCTCCTGTGCTTGGCGTGGGCATCTCAGTGTCCCCTCTCAGGTCCCACCGTACGTCCGCCATCTGACATCGCACTTTCCATGTCAGCTAGACACTGCTTCCTTGTTAAAACTTAAAAGTGTTTTTCGCTGTTACAGTTTTATTTTCCACATCCGTTACTTAAACATTAGCATAAACTCATCAGCATAATTAACGACTTACTGGAAGGACCGGGTTGTGGCTTTTTCCTGAAGAAGAACTCGCTCTTTAATGTACTCCTGTGTATTGATCTCTAAATAGGTTAATATATGGTTATTTGAATGGATTCACAGCCTGAACTCAGGCTCCTCCTGATGGGGTTTTGAATGAGAGTCTGGGAGTACTGCATGACCTTGCAGTGTTAGAGCAGGTGGGATGCCCAGGTGCCACGCCCGACTCCTATTTTTCACTGATGAGGCAGGTAGGACACTGGGCATCACGTGCCTTGAGCTCAGTAGGATCAGACTGGCAGCGCCGAGCGGGGCGCCTGCACCTGGCCTCCCGCACTCCGGCCTTCCTCGCCACAGGGTCTCTTTGAGCGGCAGTGTTCTGCATGTGGGGCACGCTTCCAGCTCCCCGACAGAACCCATGTAGACATCTCAGATAAAGGCTGCTGCTTTTTCTCGTGTCTATCAAATGAATAACATGAGGAAGCAGGAGAGTTATTTAAACCTTCATGAACATAGGCATTTGTTCGTTCTTTCATCCAGCAGCATTTATTGGATTCCTTCTGTTTGCCAGTCTCTGGTTAGAGGTAAGATTAGGTAAGAGGTAACCATGCCTTCATTCGCTCACTGTATAGTAAGGGACACAGACATAGCAGCAGCTAATTGTAACTGGGTATAATCACTGTTGATAGCAAAGATACAGGATTATATCAGATTCTGTAGATACAAAGCTCTTAGACATGAAGGAGGGGTCCCTATTCACTTAACTAGAATTCTGTTTCATCTAGTTCAACTCCTAGTTTCTATCTACCCCTTTCGACCTTTTTAGAGAACAGATGACAGATACACAAAAAATAGAAGGCAACACTCAAGGTTCCTCTGCAGTTGTGACCTGCCACTGACCACGTCCTTAATGGAGTTTGTCCTCCTTACTGGGCAGGAAATCTGACTGTGGGAGGAACTCTAAACAGTGCCACCTCCTCGAAACACTAGTCGTGCTCGTCTTTGAAATTTGTTCTTAGTCCTAGAGCGTGCCTCGTTGACTGAGTGATAGTGGTTGGGAAGCAGTTGAAGGGAAGTCTTGAGTGAATGGACTTGTTCGTCACTGTAATCTCAATTTCATCTACAGGTCAGAGATGGAGTGCAAAGTATCGCTACGATAAGGATTGGTTGAATAATGGGAGGATGTGTGGGTTATCTTTTTTAAAAGAAAATTACTCTCACCTCAACGCCAAAAAGATAGTTTCCACACACCACCTGCTTGCTGACGTCTATGGTGTTACAGAAGTTCTGCATGGCTTACAGCTGAAGATCGGGATACTCAAGTAAGTGAAGGGTGACCAAGGGAGGGGCTCAGTTAGGTGTAAGTTTTAATTCAAGCTAAGTCAGTTTTTTGTTTCTAACTAACTTTTACTGGTGTATAGTTGCTTTACTGGCCAACTGGAACTGATACGTCCTTGGCAGGCTCCATTCATCCTGGTATCAGGCACTTTGGTGTCTTCCCTTACTAAGCCTTGAGTTCCTGGAAGGTCGGGCTTGTGTCTTACTCATCATTTTATTCCTAGAGCTTAGTGGAGGGATAAGTTCTCAGTAACGAATGAAATTTGCTTCTGTTGGATGTCATAAACCTGAAGATGAATTTCTTCATAACAAAGTCATGCAAATGCTAAAACTCAAGAAACTAATTTATAAAGTTAGGCTTTTAAAAAAAGAAAAATGTGGTTGTCCTTGATATCAATATGAATTTCTAAACATTCGTAATTTCAGTAAGGATTTCAACTGGACAAATTTTGCCTCATGTCTATAGGTTCTGTTTATGTTAATGTTTCTACAAATAGTAGTTATTATCATTAGCTAGTATTTATTGAAAGTCTCCTAGGTTCCTGAAATTGGTGGTTTCTTATGATATTTCATTTAATCCTTACGATAATGACCTTACTTTGGTAGATGGGTGATCAAAGACAGAGGCTCTGTAACTCATCCAGGCTCCTTCTGTAAGGCAGAACAGGACTCTACCCATTGGACTATTGAATTACAAGTCTAGCTCTTCTTCTACTGTGCCTTCTACTGTTGAAGAATTATAGTATTTTCTGGATATTAAATAACGAGGGGTCTAAAAGATAAAATTTATAGCTTCTGAAACAAGACTTGGATATTAGAAGAAAACTAGTTTGACTTCTGGTATTTATCTAACTTGGAAATTATCAATTCACAAATGTTACTGAGGCTTCTGAAAGGTTCCTGTTTCCAGAATGTCCTTCTTTTACTTATTACAGACTATGAGGAAAGGATTCCTCTTTTACTTAACTGCAGAATTTTAATTATTACAGCATCGATTGTGCAGTATCATGCCGGAGTGTTCAGTGAGGATAGGGGTAAAGAGACATTATCTTGGGCTGTTAGTGAGCATGTAATTAGTACAACCTCTTTGGAGGCCACTTTGGCAGCACTTGTCAGAATCAAAATGTGCAGACATTTTCTAGCAGTTCCATATCTAGAAATTGATCTAACTGATATCCCCACTTGTGTGCAAAGGTTGTTGTTGTTCAGTTGCTAAGTTGTGTTCAACTCTTGCGACCCCATGGACTGCAGCACGCCAGGCTTCTCTGTCCTTCACTATCTCCTAGAATTTGCTCAGACTCATGTCCATTGAGTTAGTGATGCCATCCATCCAGCTCATCCTCTGTTGTCCTCTTCATCTCTTGTCCTCAATCTTTCCCAACATCAGGGTCTTTTCCAGTGAGTTGGCTCTTCACATCAGATGCAAAGGTCCACATTAAAAAAAAAACAAAAACTAAAACTAAAACAACAGCAGCAACAAAAAACTTGTTACTACATTTTTTTCCCACCCTGAACTGTGTCTCCAAATTTGTCTTAAGGAATAAACATCATCCTGACCTTCGTCTCTGGGCATGTTCCGGGAAGAGGAAAGATCAAGATCAAGTGGTTGCTGGGGTGGAGAAAAAAATAACGGTGCAGAACACAGTTAATGTGGAAGAAAAGAAGTATCACGTACAGAACCACAAAGAACCACCTCGTTTGCCCCTAAAAATGGAAGGAACTTATATAACAAGTGAGCACAGCTACCAAAAGCCACAAAGTTTTGGTCCAGACCGCAAATCTCTCGCAGACCCTGGGAGCTCAGATGATGATGATATCAGTAGTTTTGAAGAAGAACAAGAATTTCACATGAGAGATAAAAACCGTTTACGATACCCAGTAAAAGAAGATGGAAGGCCTGGAAAGGTATAAGTAGTTCATTTGTCTTTGCTTGGAAGTACAATAGAACAAAAGAAATTTTTGTGAAATAAGGCATACTGAATTCCCAGATTTTACTTACATTTCCGAGTTCACAAGTACCATGTTAGGGTAAAGACATTCTTTGCTGTCTCTCCAAGAACACACTGGCCTTTTGAACACTTAATTATCCCCTAATTCAGAAATACAGTGACTCATTAAACTTTTGCCTTATCAAAAGTTCTGATTTTATAAGTACACTTAGATGTCTCTAAAAACCACGAATCGCATTTTTTCCCAGAGAACGTCTGTGTATTAAAAACATGGAAGTGCCTATGTGTGTGTATGTATTAATATAATTTGTGTTCTTTTGTACATGGTTCAGGTAAGTATCAGTCCGGTTGTCTTTTTAAACTTTAGCATATTTGTGTATGTATATCAATCTCATTATGCAACAAGCTGAATTCTTATAGCTCTGTATACATTGAGTATTTATAAACTTACTGCCTATTCACGACTTAGAGATGTCGTGCCTTCATTTTTTATTGATTTTCAATTAGCAATACTGCTTTAAAATAAGTTCTTTATCTTTGTGGCCTCTTTTTCAAGTAAGTTCTACAAGTAAATGCTTAACTGAATTTGAGTAGCTTGTGTTCCATGAAATTTTGTGGTGAATTATTTGTCAAATTAATATTCATCTTATGAAATGAGTTAATCAGTGGTGAATCTGAGCTCAGATTTTGTGTGTTAAGCAGTCTGTGCTTTTTAAATTGTTAAAGGATTTTTATCTTTCCCTCATCTCATTGATTTAGCTGCAATAATAAATTCTAGTGTGCAGTTAAGGACACTTTATACTGGCTTTTGCCAGCTTTCTTAACTTTTTTTTCATGTTGCTTTTTGCCTTCACTCCACTTAAACCACAGTTCAGATTAATTGAGGAAGGGGTCAGTCTAAAGTATCTGGGCTTCCTAGTTAGATATATAACTAGCTCTTTCATTTCTTTAGTGGATTTGATTGAAGGCCTTCTACCTTGTGTAGTACTGGGCTAGGCACTGGGAAGAGACAGAGCAGGCATGTCTGCTCTTTTAGGGCCATCAGGTGCGATTTAATCATGTGCTTGTACTTCCTTTAAGGATATTCTGGGAGTCAGATTGGGTTTTAACCTGTCCTCCTGGGTAATGAGGTTTTTAATATATCTTTCCCTGTGTGACAAGACATGTGTTACATTTCATCCAATTCTTTGTTTCCGTTGGTTCTTTGGAGAAGAATCCAGCTGAAAGGAATACAGTATGTGTTTATAATGATAAAAAGAGCACTGAGGACCCCGGAGACTCGCATCTTCAGTGGCAGCTCAATCTCCTTGCTCACATAGAGAATGTGCAGGAGGAAGTCACCAGCAGGATGGACCGCATAGAAAAGGAAGTTGACGGTAATCTGCGGAGGGGCTGAGACTCAGTTGCTGCAGCCTGTGAAGGGTTTTTACTGTCTTACCAATAACTGCATGATGCTCCTTAAAGTCTTTTAAATTATAGGAAAAAACTGCAGGTGGTGACCTGCTTCCTTTACATTGTGTTTAGCATATCTGGCATTTAGGGTATTTTAGTTTTGAGTCAGTATGACTGGATGGATATTTTAGGGATTTTTCTTTTTTAAGATAGTTGGTACTTATGAGATACTGTCCATCTGCCAGGCTCAGTATATACCACATGTTGGATATTTATTAGTTTCAAATAACTGTGTTTTCTTTGAAAGTCAGCATAAGGACTTGAAGCATATTTGAAATGTTGGGGAAAACATTTTGTTTTCACTTTGGTCAGTGTTTGTTAAGTGAAATTAACAACAACAAAGAACTGCTAGGTTAAGTGGGTAAACCTTTAGTTCACATACACATTTTCAGATGTTTTTCTTCTGTATTTTTAATTTTATCACACTAAGGAGTGGACAGGGAAAATATTATCTCCATTTTATAGTTGAGAAAAGAGAGTAATTGAGATTACCCAATTTCAAATCTAGTGCTTTTCCTGTGCTTTTTTACTCCATTTTTAAACTCATAGATGGTTATTTTCCAACCCCCACCTTTTTTATTTGCAAAAGCATGCACTACTTTCTTTCACCCCTCACTAAGTTAGAGTTCCTACTGCTTTGTTTTTCCCTGTGAAAAGAGGAAATGGAAACCCTTTTCAGAAGCATCCTCCATTTGGTTATAAGCTAGCTGTGAGTTAGTTTAGTTTTAAGTAGATTTTTAAAAAAGAAAAAACTGCAACTTGATGCCATTTCCTATTATTATTAATAAAAAGGATAGAATGTAACTAATTGTATTCTGCCTAGATTTCTAGTATGTTTGGACTTTTTTAAAGTCGTGGTTCAAGAGGACACTAAGAAGTTGCCACCTGCTTTCCTTTGTTGAAAATAACTTATGGAAAAAAAAAATGGTTAGGGTAGCTGAGTTTCATTTAAAATGGAAATGATTTAAGCCTAAATTAATAGTAATCTTGAGCAGAAACAGCGGACGTTGTTTTCTGTTCCAGAAGTGAGTAAAAGACACTCAAAATGAGGTTGCTTTATATCTATAAAGGGGAAAATTACCTAAAATAATGGCAGGTTAAACAACAGGTAAAGGTCACCAAGATGGGCTGAGGGATAGAGGATGCTTAACCACTCAGAGGTGGCTTGCGGCTTTCTAGAGAAAGGGAAGTGAACTCTTTCTGCATCACTTTTTCAACCTTCTCATTATACCATTTTCTGATTGTGTTTTCAGTTGCCATGTAAATGTGTGTGTTCTCTTCTCTCTTTTAGTTCTGGAAAGCTGGCTTGACTTCACAGGGGAGTTGGAGCCACCCGATCCTCTTGCAAGGCTGCCTCAGCTTAAACGCCACATCAAACAGCTCCTAATTGACATGGGCAAAGTACAGCAGATAGCCACTCTCTGCTCTGTATGACGGCAGTGAACACCTGATGCAAAGAATGGGGCTCTGTTCAGTCAACTTGCTTTTATTATCCACGTGGCTGCTAAGTGGATAGTTAAAAAGCTTAGTGATGTTTGGTCATTTACTGATTTGTGACATCAATAGGATGGCACCTTGGAAAGGAAAGTGAAGAACAACTTATCAGGGGAGCTAATATTAAAAAACATTCATGAGCTAGATACAAATGATTATGTGCCATATGCCCAGGATCAGTGGAGGTAGAGTAGCATCTATGCTGAGGGAATCAGATGGGCAGGACTTTTGAGTAGTTGCCAACGTGAAACACGAGATAACCTGTAGGAAGAAATAGGGTGCGTTCATATGGTTCTTAGTAGAAAGATCTATGTTTATAAACCAGCATTTGGCCAAAACCAGAATTGTAGAGGAGATTTGAATTGTGGAGAGTTCTGAAGGTTGTGGTAAGAACTGTCTTCTCTGCAGTTGATCCAGCTGCACTGAAGTCCAGAATATTTAAACTTTTATGGGATCATGAACTGTTTCTTAGGTGGTGAATGTCCTTAACCAGAAAACTGACAGTAGAAGTCTCACTTCTGAGGAAAACAGTTGTGACGTCCTTACTTCATTATGAATCTATTTTAAAAACAATGAAATAATTGGAATTCATTGCTGCCATTATAAGCTCGTTGTAAAAACAGAATGGCTCGCAGAATTGTCAGTGTGCCAAATAATGATACTGCTGGAAAGAGAGGTTTAAATACTGTGGGATTTCTCACCCAAGTCTTAACATAATGCTATCAGTCCATCAGAGATGCGTCTATCCCGAATACTATGTATAGAATATATATAGTCAGAGTTCAGCGTTCAGGTTCCAACATACAGTTTGATCCTGAGCGTGCTTGATATTTGCCTTCAGAAAACAAAAAAAATAGTAAATAACCTCAGCTGGGATGAGGAGTGACAAAAATAACAAAATAATTTGTGGCTGTGGATTTTTTTTTTTAAACTGCTGGTAGTGGAATACTGGAAAAGCTTCATTTCTGAAGATGAATTTTATTTTTAAAAAATACATAAGGCACTCAAAACTTGTAGCTTTGATTACAAATGGACAGATTTCTGAAACCAAAGGCAACTAAGTTGCTGCGTTAGCTCTTGCTGGATCTCGGCCGGCCTCCTTCTGCCAGTGCTCCTGCGAGCCGTGTGCTGCCCCGTGCTCGCCAGGTGTGCGCTCAGTGTGTGCTTGTTTGAAACAAACACCCAGCATACGTGTGTACATAGTCGACACATATTTATATCTACACATATCTAGTTTTATTACTATAGTCTATAAGAGCTGGTGGTTAACATGAAATGTTACCTTTTAACAGACTGTTTTTAAAAAATTAAAAATGTTATGTATAGGTTTTGAAACTTTTTTAAAAAGGGGGGAGAAAAGACTGTTAAGAGGAGGCTATTTGATGACATGTTAACACTTGAATATTTTATGCCTCATCCTGTTTATCAGTTCTAGCAATCTGTATAAATGCATTTTAGAACTGATAGACAGTCAACTTGAATTTATCTTTGATAAGAATACATGCCACTGTACATTCAGATATTATTTAAAACTGCAAACACACTGTTCTATATGTAAGGTACTGTATGTAAAACTCTTTATTAAAACAATTCCACATATCATCAAATTTCAGCTTGCCTTTTTGCGGCCTTATATTTTGATGTAAAGATGATTAAAAGAATGTGCAAAGCAGTAATTAGACATTTTTATTGCCTTTTGAGATTCTCCAACTTGACACATGTGCCAAAGATCACAAACATAAAATACCAGCCCTATGTATTTACTTATGATGCATTAACTTTGTCAGAAATCTCACTGAGAAATGAAAAGCTTTAGTAGATGAGGTACAAAGTAGTTATTAAATTTGAATATTAAAGTTAAAAAAAAGTAGTGCCTATATTTCATGTGTGGAGTAAACTTTCTAATGTCTCTTTTTCAAGGTTGATACTTTATCTTTTCATTTGTGTTTTAAAATAATGACCCTAATCTTTTCCTTGTTATGGTTAAATTCTAGCCATTTATCTGTTTTTCAGAATGGAGCAAATAGCATTCTTAACAGGCTGTGAGTAGCGGTATTGCCCAGATTCTTGGCACACGCTTGGGGGACCTTTTCTGCCCAGTAATACTCATATTCTCAGCCCCTGATGACCACAGTTAAATTAATGTGCATTTTTTCTTGGAACATCTTAAAATTAGATCACTTTGATAGCCAGCTGACTAGAAGTTTCATTAGTAATTAGAATACTGAATTCTTGCTCTGCTTTAATGCATATGAATTGGAAGTCTGAAGTTTTTGATTTATGTTTTTAAAGTAAATCTGTATTGAATTACTTGTACGCACAGCTCCATTTATTAAAAATACAGAGTGTATCAACAATTGGTTGAAGCCCTTTAGCAACTATAGGCTGCTGACTCATTCCGTATTTAGGTGAATGAATTTGTTTTTGAGAAGTCAATCCATTGTGAGAGGTTTTGGAGGAGTTGGTTTTCTTTCCACTTAGTCTTATTTTTAAAAAATGTGAGTGTATATATCTAAATAGAAGCAGTAAACTAAGGAGGGTGTTTCTTGAAAAGGTAACTTTTCATTGTCACCCAGACAGAGTAGACAGACAGACGTTGTGGGGAGAGATCCTTCTTAGTATGCCACTAGAAGTACAGTTTGTGCTTCTTCATACTCATTGTGTGGTTCTGCTGACTCAAACTTAGAGTAGTGTACACTTTCCTTAAAGGAAATTGATTATTCTCATTATTTAAGGTGAAATCCTTTTTCATCTTATTCTCACTGACTTACATCCTCTCAGATGTTCATATTCTGTGTTTTCAAGGTGAAGAGCCCCATTTCCCCTCCAGCCATTGGGATCTCCTGCCAGCGTCATTCTCTCTGCTGCCTCAGCTTCCGAGAGCCCTGGGTGGAAACTCACAGCCCTCCCCCACTCCGCCCCAGTTCACTCCTTCGCTGGTTGTGCTGCTTCCTCACAGTGGATGCTGTCATCTTCCTTCTGAATCCCACTTAGTAGGACACCATTTTTTTTATAAAATCACATCATGACGGTAATACTGTGGGCTTCTGAAATTTTAAGTTTCATTCTGATTCATCAAAATGATTTCTGTGGAGAGGTGGAACAGGATCATTTTCACGCTGAGGAGGAGGAGGACAGAAAGCTGAGGGTCAGAGACGTTTAGAGACTTGACAGGTTCAAGTTTCAAACCCAGTTTTGTTCAGCTTGTGTTCTTCCCACAGGTATGTTTCACATACTGTCGTTTCTTTCCTGAAATCCTTAGTGACTCCCTATTTCAAACCAAGTTAGAGCTGTGTAATCTGGATCTTTTGTACTTTGCCTAATCAGTTCTCAAATTCATTTAAGTATATAGTCTCACTATTTCCATAGATGGTGTCCATCTTTTGCCTTCATATTGTTTTCCTCTTCTGGAAAATTCTCCTCTGTTGTGTCTCCAAATGCAGACAGTTCTTCAGGCTTCTATTTCTCTTCCTAAGAGAAGCAGTCCGTCACTGGAGATGTCTTAATAGTGTCCTTCATTGTATGTACCAAGCTATGGAGGAACCGTGTCAGCGGATAATATATTTCCTATGGTGGAACAGGCAGGAGCTTTGTAATTCTCTTCTCAGATTTTTTGCTCTGGCAATTTACTAGCAACGACCTCTCTGAGCTTTGGTTTTCTTATGTGTTAAAAGGAATAATACCTAGCTTAGAACCTGGTTTTTGAGGGTTTAATGAAGCAAATACAGTAAATTGTAAAGTTGAAAAATGTGGTTGACACATTGAATGTCATCTGTTTGCCAGCCATTAAATTATATGGTCAGATATGAAATTAATAGAATCACAGTTTATATAGCCTAATGGAAACATTAACAAATATTTTTTCAACAAAATAAGTGATGTCAGAGAGTACAAGGAACCACGGAGGCAAAAGAAAGAAAAGATAAATAGACTTGTAGGTGGAGAAGTTTGGGGGAAATAGAAACCCTTATGTTAATTAAAACAGGGTGTGTGTGCTCAGTCACTTAGTCGTGTCTTGACTCTGCAGCCCCATGGACTGTAAGGCTCCTTTGTCCATGGAGTTCTCCAGGCAAAAATACTGGAGAGGTTTGCCATTTTCTACTCCAAGGGATCTTCCCAACTTAGGGATCAAACCCACATCTCTTGCTTTTTCTGCATTGGCAGGCGGGTTCTCTGCCACTAGCGCCACCTGGAAAACCTCCAACTAAAGCAGTCGTTTTTGAATAGTTTTTGACTGTGACCTCTCCATAGGAATTTTGAAAAATTGTCATTCGTTTTTCATACCTGTTGTCTCTGAGTAACCCTGAAAGTAGATCCAGAGACAAGACTGGAGTATGCTTAGTCAGCTAAGGAATTGTACTTAGATCATCTAAGGAAGTTTGGAGTGAGGAAGAGAGAAAAGGAGGGAAGAGGGAGGAAAAAGCCCGAGTAAATAAGCACAACTGGGGACACTTGCTGGGGCAATAAGCACAATTGCCTGCAACTGTGGGCAGCGGGGCTTTGAGTCTGCCATTTGAAATTGCTCATCATAAATGTAAACAGTTGCAGAGTGATTTCTAATTTGTAAATATTGGGCAATTAAAATCAGTCTCTTAGAAATGTTGCAATAGAATCAATACAGTTTTGTTAGTTACCAACTTCTGTTTTAAAAGTACAAAAGCAAGCTCTTCTTTAACATTTGGAAAAATTTTCAGTTTTTATATTCTATTTTTTGCCTTTCTGTTTTACTTCCTAATAGAATGTTGTCTTCTTTTATAGTTATAAGTCTTTATCATACTTTTGTCCATCAGTTCAGTTCAGTTCATTTCAGTCGGTCAGTCGTGTCTGACTCTTTGCAACCCCATGAACCGCAACACGCCAGGCCTCCCTGTCCATCACCAACTCCCAGAGTCCACCCAAACCCATGTCCATCGAGTCAGTGATGCCATCCAGCCATCTCATCCTCTGTCGTCCCCTTCTCCTCCTGCCCTCAATCTTTCCCAGCATCAGGGTCTTTTCCAATGAGTCAGCTCTTTGCATCAGGTGGCCAAAGTATTGGAGTTTCAGCTTCAACATCAGTCTTTCCAGTGAATACGCAGGACTGATCTCTAGGATGGACTGGTTGGATCTCCTTGCAGTCCAAGGGACTCTCAAGAGTTTTCTCCAACACCACAGTTCAAAAGCATCAATTCTTCAGGATGCTGGGTTGTTTAATACTTGTATATTTAACTTTATAAGAAAAGCTCCACAAAGTGGTTGCACCATTTTGCATTCCTGGCAGCCAGTGTATTAAGAGGCAGATGTTCAAGGTTCCAGGTCCAAACTGACTCAGAGATGAGGGCTCCATCTATAAAGACCAGGGGTCTAAGTGCAGCTATAGCCTCTGGGCGGAGAAGGCAATGGCACCCCACTCCAGTATTCTTGCCTGGAAAATTCCATGGATGGAGGAGCCTTGTAGGCCGCAGTCCTTGGGGTCACTAGGAGTTGGACACGACTGAGCGACTTCACTTTCTCAAGCATTGGAGAAGGAAATGGCAATATCAGTAACGTCAGATATGCAGACGACACCACCCTTATGGCAGAAAGTGAAGAGGAACTAAAAAGCCTCTTGCTGAAAGTAAAAGAGGAGAGTGAAAAAGTTGCCTTAAGGCTCAACATTAAGAAAACTTGTCCATACCCACATACAAAGAATTGCGATTTAAAATTGTATTTATAGCCTTAATATATCAAAATACTTGGTGAATTAATCACTAATATCACTGAATATGAAATAGAGATGTCTACAATTATAGTTGAAGATTTCAGCCCTCCTTTAACACTAATTGATGGAACAAGTAGCCAGAATATCAGGACAGAAAACTGGAACAAAAATGAATACTCAACCTAATTGACGTTGAGAGCACGTTCCACCCAACAACATGAGAATATGAACTTCCTTTTCAATACACATGGAACACTCAAGAGAGATGGACTACATACTAGACTATATAATAGGTCTCAACTCGTTTAAAATTGAAATGTATAGCATGTTCTCTAGCAATAATTAAATTGGAAACTGGTATTAAATATCTGAAAAAACTCCAAAGTGTTTGGAAATTATCAACATACCTGTAAAGAATCCATGACTCAAAAAAGTTATAAGTTAAATTAGAAAATGACTGAAGGAAAAGGAAAACAATGTTAAAATTTGTGGGATGCAGCTTGATATTAGAGGGAAATTTACCATTTTAAATGATAAAAAGCAAGGTACAGATTTTAACTAGACTTCTGTGGTGATCATTTTGCAATATATGCAAATTTTGAATCATACTCTTGAAACCGTCAATTATACCTCAGTTTTTAAAAATCTAGAAATTTTAAATAAGGTGCAAAATCATTGGTTTAAGATTTTAAGAAACAAAGCAGTTTAAAACCAAAATGAATGGAAAGAAATGTGTGAAGTCTGTAAAGTATCAAAAGAGAAGTATCAATATAAACAAGCTGATTCTTTGCATGGAAAATAAAACTGGTTAACTCCTACATAGACTGATCGAAAATTAGAATGGAAGAGGGACTATTACAACATCAAACATACAATTTTTAAAAAAGGATATAGTGGAAAAAACACTAATGAATTGAACAGCTTACACGAAGCAAAAAATTCCTCAAAAATACAAGCTAGCAAATCGACTTAAGAAATTAAAAGAATTTGTAATTGAAAATTTCCTTTAAAATTCCAGGCCTAAATGTGGATTATATCAAACATTTAAGGAAGAAGCCTTGATTTTACACAAGCACTGACAAGAAAGAAACACATATTTTTCCAAGACCAACTTTAACCTCATGCCAGAACCAGAAAAAACACTACAAGGAAAGGAAGTTACAGAGTAACGCATGTCTAGAATATTATAGACACAGTCCTCAACAAAGTAATTACATGAATACAATGGTATACAGAAAGTGTAATATATCAAGATCAAGTTGGGTACTCCACAGGAATACAAAGGTGGTTTAAAGTCAATGAATTGTGTGAATTCACTAAGATAAGGGTTTTCATAAATTTCAGGGTCCATTCGTGATTAAAAACTGCTAGAATAAGAATTTGCATAACAATATAGAGCATCTATCAGGAGACAGACCTCATAATAGTAAATGAATACTTTCTCTAAAATAAGGGACAAACCCAGAATATCCACTATCACTGTTATTATCCAATATTAATGTGTAGGTCCTGCTAGTACAGTATGGCACTGGGCAATAAAGGAGGAAAAATAAAAGGCGTAGCATTTTGCAGGTGACATGTACTTGGAAAAGCCTAAGGAACCTACCAAAAATGCCACTAGAATTAAGATTTCTTTACATTATCAAGGTACTGTTGGAGAGTAGAATTTTTTGAAATGCGATTTTTGATAGCATCAAAGAAAAAACTTCACAGTGAATCTGAAAACATACGCAGAACCTGTGCACAGAAAACTACTAAACAATGCCTAGAATAAAGATGGGGTAAATAGAAATACTAAGAACATGGATTGGAAGACACAATACTGTTAAGATGTCAGTTCTCTCAAAACACATGAATAGAAGGCCATCTCGTGAAATCCCAGCAGACTTTGAAGCAGAAGTTAGCAAACGGATTCAAATTTTATATGGAAATGTGAAGGAACGAGAATACCCTGAACAATTCTGAAAAAGAAGAACTCAAGTTGAAGGGCGTGCAGTTTCTGATTTGGAGGTTATTAAGCCGTAGTAGCCAGGACAGTGTAGATGCAGCATAAAGACGGAGATGTGGGTTGGTAGTATAGAATCGGGAATCTAGAAACAGACCTAGAAGATACGGCAGCCGAATGAAGGAGGGCCCCGTTGTCCCACGTCCTCCCTCGTCGGTGTTGGGTGTTTGCATGTTAGCTGTTTTAATAGGGGTGCAGCGATACTTCATTTTACTTTGCATGTGTGTATCCAGCTGCTCAGTGCCCTTTGCTGAACATATTATTTTCCCTTTAAATTACCTAGGTCCCTTTGTCAAAAATCAATTGACCATAATTATGTAGGTCTTATTTCCACACTGTATTCTCTTCCCATTGATCTAGATGTCTGTCCTTAGCCAAATGTCATACTATACTAGCTTTAAGGTTTGGAGTCAATTAGGTGTAATTCCTTTAATTCTGTTCTTTTTTCTTGCCTGTTTTTTTTTTTTTTGCCAATTCTAGTGTTTTTTTATTTTTATTTTTTTTTTACATTCCTATAAGAGTTCTAGCATCAGGTTTGTTCAGTTCAGTTCAGTCACTCAGTTGTGTCTGCCTCTTTGTGACTCCATGGACTGTAGCATGCCAGGCCTGGAGCTTGCTCAAACTCATGTCCACCAAGTCAGTGATGCCATTCAACCATCTCATCCTCTGTCATCCCCTTCTCAGATTTGTTACTTTCTTTTAAAAGCCTGCTGGACGTTTGACAGGAATTGCACTGAATCTGCAGATTAGTTACCATCTTAACACTATTGAGTCTTTTGATCCAAGAGCATGGTGTGTTTCTCCATTTGTTTAGCATTTCTATATTTTTTTTCCCCTAGCAATATTTTGTAGTTTTCACTGTTCAGATTTTGCACTTATATTGTTAAATTTATTTCTGAGTATCTTATTCTTTCTGATGATATTGTAAATGGAATTGTTTTCTCAATTTTGTTTTCAGATGTTTAATTACTAGAATATAAATAAAATTGATTTTTAAAAAATATCATGTATTTGATGACATTGTTAAACTCACTTATTAATCCTAGAATTTTTAAATGTTTCCAAATATTTTCTAGGGAGGAAACTAAGGAGACCTTATAGGTAAATGAAATGTAAGATCCTGGATTGGATCCTGGAACAGGAGAAAAAAAAAGTTACTGGTGGAAAAGCTGGTAGAAGCCTGTAAAAGGCTGTAATTTCGTTAATAGCATTGATAGTTTCTTAGTTTTGGTAATTACGATATGGTTATGTAAGATGTTAATATTAGGTGAAATTGGTTAAAGAATATTGGAAACTGTATTACTATTTCAACTTTGGAACAAGTTGGCAAATTATTTCAAAATAAAAAGTAAAAAAAAGAATGAAACAATGTAAACTGTGGACTTTAGTTAAAAATAATGTGTAAGTATTGTTTCATCGGTTGTGACGACTGTATCGCTCTAATGCAAGATGTCAATACTGGCAGAAACCGGAGAAAGAGGGCGTATGGGAACCTTCTGTACTGTATGCTCGATTTTTCTGTAAATCTAAAACTGTGAAGTATGTAATTAAAAGAGTTATAAGAGAAAGGAATGTGAGGGGATAATTATACTATGCTGTCTTTTTAGTTTGAGAAAGAGAAAAATTCAGTTAAATTATGACAACCCTACAGACAGTTTGAAGTTTCACTGTTGAAACACTCAATCTGTAGGAGTCAGTCTTGCCCAGGAAATGCCTTCATTAGAAGAGCGCTCTTCTTTCTTTCAGTCAGCGCAGGAGCATTGGGAGATTGAAAAAAAAATTCAAAGATAGAAGAATAAGAGAGTGTTGCTTGGGAGAAAGGCTGAGATCTTACAAGGGAGACTGGCCAGATTTCAATTAGAAAACAGGGCTTGGAAGGCCACTGTAGGTTGATAGGAGTGAGTGGTGGTGTCACACAGGCGATAAAATTGTCTTGAAAACAGACACTAGAACAAGAAGACACATGTTAATTGAGAGGACTAGGCCAGGCTGCATGGTCAGATCTCGGCTCTTTTTTGTTGGAAATTCTCCAAAGAAGAGGAGGATCAGCAGACTATTTTGAGAAGCTCCATCTTAAAGTTACAAATGGAAGCTCATAGAGAGGGGGGACCATCTCTTTATAGGGAAACAGAATTTTTTTGCACACCCCAAAATGTCTCTCTGGCAATGTGGATTATCTTGAGCTGAAAACAATGAAGGCCCACAAGACTCAGGAGAAGACTGACCTTCCTCACAGCTATCTGAGGATTTAGGTAGAGGGCTTGCTCTGGAATAGAGCTGTCATTGCAGGTATCTGCAGAGAACATGGGCAACATCTGGTGGGGAAAACTCAACAGCGCCTAAAGATCAGAGTCCACTCTGGGACTCATTAAATCTGCCAGCCCCAGCAAGAGCTTTTGTTACCAAACATTTGCTTTTTCCATCTCCATGCCAATTGCTTTCCTCCGCTTCCAAGTCTCAAATCACTACCCCTGATATCCTTGTTTTTCTGTAGCTGAAGATAGCGTTTAAGTTGAGGGTTTGGGCCATTATTGCCCATTATTCACTTCGCATGAGTCTCTCCCACATACAAGTGTTACTCAGCTTTTGATTTTCCCCTGTTCACTTATCTCTTGTTGACCTAATTCTTAGACTAGCCAGGAGAACCAAGGAGAGTATAGGAAAATGTCTTCTCTCTAACACCTTGAATGGGACACTGTGTGTGATGGTTATAGAAAATTTAGACAGATGTGGGAAGATTAGACCATGAGGATCAGCACAGAATACTCCAGGTAATTTCAGGGAGTTTCAAAGTGAGTCAGCCACCTTTGCACAGAGGTGAAGGCACAGATACTACTTCTGCCCTGAGGACTGTGCCAGAGAAATTTATTGAATGATGCCTCTTAAAGTATGGAGAAGGCAATGGCACCCCACTCCAGTACTCTTGCTTGGAAAATCCCGTGGATGGAGGAGCCTGGTAGGCTGCAGTCCATGGGGTCACGAACAGTCGAACACAACTGAACGACTTCACTTTCAGTTTTCACTTTCATGCATTGGAGAAGGAAATGGCAACCCACTCCAGTGTTCTTGCCTGGAGAATCCCAGGGACGGAGGAGTGTGGTGGGCTCCCATCTATGGGGTCGCACAGAGTAGGACACGACTGAAGTGACTTAGCAGCAGCAGCAGCAGACTCTTAAAGTAAGGCACAGGCTTCCCACATGACTCACTGGTAAAGAACCCACCTGCCAATTCAGGAGACAAGGGTTCGATCCCCTAGAGGGAGGAAAGATCCCTTAGAGGAGGAAATGGCAACCCACTCCAGTATTCTTGCCTGGAAAATCCCATGGACGGAGGAGCCTGGCGGGCTACAGTCCATGGTGCCACAAGAGTCAGGCACGACTGAGGGCACTTGTGTGCTCACACGCACACACAAACACATGAAGTAAGGAACACAGATGAGAAACCTACTGAAGGGAAGCCAGGCAAAACAAGATAGCATCCATGACTGGTTTCTGGATTGGCTGGGAGAATGCCTTGACTGACAGAAGTGGCAGCAGACAAGATTGGTCTGCATAACTGATGCTTTGGCAGTCCTAGAGTTTCCTGGTTTTATTTCTTCCAATCCAAGAGACCCCAAAGGACACAACCTAGAGACACATTTGTTAAATATAGGCATTTTCAGTTAGGAAAGTGGGGCTAGAGAGAAAGACTCAAATCTAGCAAGCAATACTAGTCCAAAATGAACCAGAAAAGAAAAGTGAATGATTTAAGAAGCTATTCAAAGTGTTAGAAAATTGCCTGAGCCTTCCTAAAAGTAAAAGGGGAACCGTCATGGAAATTAAAATGTCAGCATTATATTCCTCCACTGCAGAAAATAATAAAACACGTACTGCTCAAGACACAAAGAGTCAAAAGTGAGGAAGAGCAGTGCTTCGGGAGCATCAGGCTCTGGTGGTGAACACAGCAGAACAAAGAGCGTTGCTCAGCACCCAGTTCCACATGGATTAAGTTGCCAGCTCCTGCGGTCGGTGGCCCACAATGCACCCTGCAGAAAGTTCAGGGTGAAGAACAGGTGAGACAGTCTGTGCTTTGGGAAAACCGGCCCCTTAGAGAGATGTATATCTCAGGCAGGTTTTTTTTTTACTGAACTCAGATTCTTGCATCTTCCCATACATAGAAAAGCACTAAATGATTGACTCAAGATATCTGTTCTTTGTGACTAGCAATGATCTTTTACTGATATGAGTTTGGGTAAACTCTGGGAGTTGGTGATGGACAGGGAGGCCTGGTGTGCTGTGGTCATGGGGTTGCAAAGAGTCAGACATGACTGAGCAACTGAACTGACTGAACTGATGCTCGAATGCATGGATTCCCTAGCCAGAAAGCACTTAGCAGCTGGTCTCTCCCCTACATCCTCAAAGGCTATCTCCCAGGCTACAGTCCACAGTAAGTGAAAGCTGCTTGGTCACGTGCAGCTCTTGGCAACACTATGGACTGTACCAGGCTCCTCTGTCCGTGGGATTCTCCAGGCAAGAATACTGGAGTGTGTTGCCATTCTCTTCTCCAGGGGATCCTCCTGACCCAGGGATCGAAACTGGGTTTCCTGCATTGCAGGCAGATTCTTTACCATCTGAGCCATCACGGAAGCGCCTATAGTCCTCAGTAAGGTCCCTGAGTAAAACAAACTCACAACTCTTACACTGTGCATTTTTCTTTCAGTTGACATGGTACCACCAGTTCCATGGTGCCAAGAACTGAGGATACAACGAGCTGGGATGATTCTTCAGCTGAATAAAAAAATGGAAATGAGGAGGAAATACTTACAAGGCTAAGGTTTAAGGGCACCCTCTTAAAATTCCAGGCTTCCCTGATGGCTCAGATGGTAAAGAATCCACCTGTAATGTGAGAGACCTGGGTTTGATCCCTGGGTTGGGAAGGTCCCCTGGAGAAGGGAAAGGCTACCCACTCCAATATTCTGACCTGGAGAATCCCATGGACAGAGGAGCCTGGTGGGCTACAGTCCATGGGGTCACAAAGAGTCAGACATGACTGAGTGACTTTCACTTTCTTAAAATTCTAGGACAGTGGTCACTGTGGGACAGGGCTGCTTACCCAAGCTAGCAGATGAGGTTTTGCTGGGTATACCTACCTTCAATGTAGCACATTAAACTCAAAGAGGAAGTAAGAGATTTAAAATATGTTGAAGGGAAAGACATGCCCCTTAGATGAGACTGATGTCTGGAGTTGCCGCCACTGGAAATTTCTCATCTTTACAAGAAAAATAACATTGGGTGCTTACTGTGGGCCAGGCCTTGTGCTATGCATCTTATGTACTTACCAATCACATCATCCTATAATCTTGGGCACTAATAACATTACAACTTCATAGATGAGAAATTGAAGCATGGAGAGATTAAGTAGCTTGTCCAAGGTCAAGCCCTTGGTACTCTTGGGAGGATCTCATTGAGGTGGGAGCATGACTACTTTGATGGAGATCTTTGGGTGTGGGCGTTTAGGCCCCACTGTGGGTCAATGCTGATACCACCCTAAAGGCTACCTGCGTGGTCTCCACTGACCCCACAGGGAGAGGGGGCTCATGACTGCCCAGCCGGTGTAAAAATTCTGGCTTCTCACACGGCCTTTCAGTCACCATCCTGGCTTGGAGAGACTCCTTAGCTTGGCAAGAATGGAATTCTAGGCTCCCTAGGTGGCTTTTGTTGGCGTGGGTTGGGGTGGAACCACAGGTTTTTTTTTTTCTGTGAGGTTTGCAAGAATAGAGCAATTATTGTCTAAAATCTGTCTTTCAGGCTGCCCTTTCCTGGACCTTTGGCTCAAAAAGTCTTCTCTTGGGGCTTTTTTGGGGTCTGTGCTTATTGGCATTTCTAGTTGCTGATTTCTCAAACATGAGTATGAGATGTGTGAGGCAAGGTAACATTCAGGGAACTTACTACCATACTGTTTCTCTTTCTGAGGTTGCTCAATGACTGTCTTCTTATCCATCTTTTCGTGTCTTCTGTTTGTGTTCCATATAATATCGAGGCGCTCTAAGTGTACTTAGCAGGAGGAATAGGGGGGAAGTGTGTCTATTTCATCTTCTGGAAGCAGAAGTCAAGTTCCAGGACTTTTGATTATTGCTTTGGCAACCTGGGAGAAACGAATGTGGCTCTGAGTCACTGGTTCTGTGGGAGACGAGAGTAGCTGTCCAAAGCCGTGGCAGGGGACCAGCAACATGGCAGCAAGTGGGATTCCAGGAGAGACGGCTGGTAAGCGCGTCTCTGTGGAGCCAGAAACAGTGGCATCTGATGTTTACTTTGAAGCAATTTCCTCCCCTGGATTCCCGTGATTCTCCCTTTGCCCCCAGTGTTTGTTCCATGCATGCTCAGTTGACCAGTTGTGTCTGACTCTGCGACCCTATGGACTTGTAGCCCGCCAGGCCCCTCTGTCGATGGGATTCTCCAGGCAAGAATACTGGAGTGGGTTGCCATTTCCTCCTCCAGGGGATCTTCCCCACCCAGGGATCAAACCCCTGCCTCCTTTATCTCCTGCGTTGCTGATGGATTCTTTACTGACTGAGCCATCAGGGTTATTATACACAGCACCCTAGTCTTCAGAATGAAGGAGATGAATGAGAAGGCACTGTGACTATATCAGGATCAAGGAGGGAGCGAGAGGTTACAGAGCCAGTGAAGAGCCTGCAGAGAGGATGGAGGCCAGACCAGGGAGTTGCTGCCTAGAGTTTCTGTAGTGCACCCTCCGGGGTCACGGGGCATCAAATGAGAGCACTGGCAGGAGCTGAGTCATCATGAGAAAGAGGTTTTCACGGTGTGGAGGTAGCACCCTGGTGTGGCTCTCTCTAAGCTCACCGCTTCATCGCTGGTGTGGAGAGAAGCACCTCTCCTTCCAGGTACGTCGTGCTGACTCGGAAGGAAGCCCAGGCAGCTCTCAACCTCTCTGACTCTGCTGTGCCTCTTCCAAGGGGCCAGGCCAGCGAGAATGACTCAGCACATTGGCTGGCCTGTGCAAAGCCCCTGCCTACATGCATAGGTAATGGGAAGCATGAGGAGTGGGCTTTCTGGTAGACCTCAGTCATGGTCTCAGCATTTTTATTTTTTAAAAGGATTTTATATATTTGTTTTGATGTCGACCAGTTTTAAAACCTGTATTAAATTTGTTACCATGTTGCTTCTGTTTTATGTTTTGGTTTTTTGGCTGAGAGGCATGGGGGATGTTAGCGCCCCAACCAGGGATTGAACCCTTGCCCCCTGCATTGGAAGGTCAAGTCCTAACTACTGGACTGCCTAGGAAGTCCCGGTTTCAACATTTTAGAAAATTCATCTGCTTTAGAACACCTGGACCTGGAGAGATGGCAGGGGCTGCACATGGCCACGCTCAGTGTATTACTATAGTGTCTCCGTAGCCTGGGCAGAACTTGGCTTGTGGAACTGGGGCTGTGGGCTCCCCAGGTGGCGCTAGTGGTAAAGAACCCTCCTGCCAGTGCAGGAGACATAAGAGACACGAGTTCCATTCCTGGATCAGGAAGATCCCCTGGAGAAGGAAATGGCAACCCACTCCAGTATTCTTGTCTGGATAATTCCCTGGACAGAAGAGCCTGGCGGGCTGCAGTCTGTGGGGTTGCAAAGAGTCAGACATGACTGAAGCAACTTAGCCCCCAGTGGAGGCTGCAGAAGGCCAAGCTGGGGGATTCTAATTCTCCAGTAAATGCCAGCACATCTTCTCAAATCATCTTTACCTAAAATCTAAGGCTCATTGTTTGTGATCTCCCTTACTCTCAAGTGCTCTCCCAAACCTGCCCACGCTACCTTCTGAACACTGCCCACCTCTTTGATGGGAGAAGTAACTGGAGAAGTACAGGCTTTGTGTGGAAGACAGGCTTCCTGCTGTCTTTTGGTTGTCTAAAGTCCTGGGACAGAGGGGATATGAGGATGAATACAAATATGACTGTGTGTATGTTTGGCTTATCTCATTAAAATCCCTACATTCTGTGTTAATGGCTCTGCCTGTTTTGTTCCCTGCCTTATCCTCATGGCCTAGAATAGTGTCTGCTTCTCTATCAGACTCTAAAGAAACATTGCTAGAAGGAAGGAAGGGGGAGAGATGAGGAGGGAGGGAGGATTGTGTTTCTTTCACGGTGGGCCTGAACTTGTGGCCCACCAGGTTGTGAACTTTGGCCTTTACCCCTGAAGATGAATTATGAAGCCATGCCCCCAGTTCTTCCCTGGTGGCTCAGATGGTAAAGAATCTGCCTGCAATGCAGGAGACCTGTCGGGAAGATCCTCTGGAGAAAGGAACGGCTACCCACTCCAGTATTCTGGCCTGGAGAATCCCATGGACAGAGGAGCCTGGCAGGATGGAGTCCATGGGGTCGCAGAGGGTCGGATGTGACTGAGCGACTTTCACATACACTTGTCCCCGGTTCTGCTCCCCTACAGCCTCCACAAGATTCTCACCACACACTGGCCACGTGAGTGTCCTCCAGGGGAACAGACGCAGGTGGAGGACCTCCTTGTGACCAGCAGAGAAAACAGGGCGGGCACTGCTTCCCTGAGTGCCTGTGGGTGGGGGCTAAGTGCCCACAACAGTGCTATAAAGGCTCCTGGGCCAGAGCCCTAGGGTGGGCAGCAGCTTCTAACCCTTCTTCCCTGGAAGGGCTCCCAAGATGGCGCTGGCCCTATGGGTCTTCGGTCTGCTGGACTTAGTCTGCCTGGTGTCAGCCAACATCTTTGGTGAGTTCTGACCCTGTGGTCTTGGAGCATCGGGTTGGGAGGGACCTCTCAGGCCAGCTCCTTGTTAGCCAGGATCTGCCCCAGGGCCTTGGAACATTTGTGACCTCATTTAATCCTCACAGTGCCCTGAGGTTGGTTATACACTCTTTACTTTTCAGATGAAGAGACAGAGGGTCTGAGAAGTCACAGAGTCAGTGATCGGTGGAGAGGAGATGGGAAATTAGATCTTCCTAATTTGATTCTAGTTCCCCTCACCCCACCCTGTTAGCAAATGTTGGTATTGATTATGATTATTTTTTTAAATTACAATCTCAAGTCCTAGGTTTTCCATATGGGATATTAGCAGATAATGAAAAACACAAATCTACACGTGGTGTGAAATAGACCTGAGTTCTACTATAGCTGCGGCTCAGCCGCTTAGCCTTGATTTTGGATAAAGTCTCAGCTTGTTTCCTCTCTGGAAAGGAAGCGGTTGTGACTGTGATTTCTGAGTAAGCCCCTGCATGTCACGTGCATTCTCCATCGAGGCCGGAAGGTGCTCTGTCTGCAAGGAGTGCCTGGATAAACTCAAGAACACCTCCTTTGCGATGTTCCCTGACCCAGCCATGGTCTTGGGGAATGCGCAGTCCAGGGGTCCACTGTGAATCCTTCTCTGGCCAGCAGTCTGATCCCGAACAGCCTACATTCCCGGCCGAGTCTCAGGGCCACACTGACAGTGACATCACCTCCCAGGGGCCAGGGGAGTTAAGGTCAAACTTGTGAGTAGCTGCAAAACTGCGAGTTGGAATATACTTGCTGATGGTGCTAGAAATAAAGGCCAGAAGAGCTTCTGTCTCCAGCCTCCATTACTGGAATCAGGCAGCAGGTTCTCTCTCATGCATGGCATCACTTCCTTTGTGCAGAGTACCAGGTGGACGCCCAGCCTCTCCGCCCATGTGAGCTGCAGAGGGAGAGGGCTTTCCTGAAGCGAGAAGACTACGTCCCCCAATGCGCCGAGGATGGCAGCTTCCAGTAAGGCCTCCTCAAGCCGTGCGGACCCAGGGACCTTAAAACTCATCTTCTTCCTGTCCCCGCCACCTGCTCTTTACGCTCCTCCTTGACACTGACCTGTGGCCACTGTCTCTGGAGCGTTCCCTGGACCCGTCAACACCGAGTCATCTGACCCTTGTCACTCCAATCCATGTTTCTTTCCAGCCAGAACCAAAGACATCCCTTCCTTTCCTGCCAAAACTTTTTACCATAATTGTTTTAATAAGGGTGCTTAGGGTGATAGTGATGTCGGTGGCGGGATCCAATGACTCACAGTCCGATGCCCCCTCTCCTCCCTGCATTGAAAATGTGCTTTCTCTAGTCACCAGCCCCCTCCACCAGTTTTTCCCAACTGAAATGAATTAAAGCATGGAGGGAAGGAAAAGGAAGAAGGGTACCTGACTGTGGTTTCTGTCCCCAGGACCGTCCAATGCGGGAAGGAGGGCGGCTCCTGCTGGTGTGTGGACGCTGATGGTAGGGAAGTGCCTGGTAGCCGGCAGCCTGGGCGGCCTGCGGCCTGTAAGTAGGAAGGGGAGGACCTGCGGGGGGCAGCTAACACCCTGGATAGAGCCCTGGGCTCGGGTGCATCCAGGGCTAGTCTCCCTCTGGGCTGCTGGATCGTCCTCTTTGACTTAGGCCCTCCCTCCTACAGGACTACTGTGAAAATCAATGGGACACTCAAGTCATGTGCTCAGCAAGTAGCCTCTGACTTCCCCCTGTGCCAGGCCCCATGTCTGATGCTAAGGATGCATCAGGGAAAAGACTTCAAAGTCTTCTGAAACCAGAAAGTGCCCTCTTGCACAGGAAGTGTTTTCTCAACTGGGATGTTTCTAAGACTTGAGACTTAAGGCAAAAACTTTCCTGTTAAAATAAGGGCTATGATGGGTGGTCAAAGAAGCTCAGTTCCCTCTTTACAGCATGTCATAGTAAACCTAAAACAAAGGTCAGTTTAAGCCGCTCATCTTAAAATGGTGAGATCGAGCTTCAAACCAGTTATCCTTTAAAAGAGCAAAGCTCTGTTGCAGTGCTGGCTTTGGGGGCCAGCACGCTGGCTTGGGGAGCAAGCTGACTCCCAGCGGTCCTGCTGAGTGACCTCTCCTGGGTGCCCCGCCTTCACTGAACTTGTCCCTTGTCTGTAACATGAATACGGGATGCTATAGGGTCAGCTCTGAGGGTCGTGAGGATTTAAATTTCACATCAGACACCTGCCCCACAGTAGGTATTGAGCAGGAGCAGGGATCGCTAATGTCAGTAGTCCTCACGCCCCTGAAGTAGGATTGTTGTTCAGTTGCTAAGTCATGCCTGAATCCTTGAGACCCTATAGACTGCAGCATGCCAGGCTCCTCTGTCTTCCACTATCTCCCGGAGTTTGCTCAAATTCATGTCCATTGAGTCGGTGATGCTATCTAACCATGCGCTGCCATCCCTTTGTCCTCTTGCCCTCAGTCTTTCCCAGCATCAGGGTCTTCCCCATGAGTTGTATTTTAATTCTATAGAGAGGGTGAGTCAGGCCTGGAGGGGTGAAGACTTCCCCAAGGTCGCAAGTGTGTGCAGGAAATTTGTATTCACACAAGATGTTAACAGCTGGCCTGTGCTCCCGTCACACCCCACCTCTGCAGCTCCAGGGCTGTGGGGTGTCCCACGGACTGAGGGGACGTGATGAAACTTGCTCGTCCCAGCTTGGCCTGCAGGATGCCAGAAGAAATCCTGGGGTATAGAGTTGGGCAGGCCGAACGCTGGCCCTGAGGCTGCTGCCAGCTCAGGGAGCCTCCTTGGGTGATGGGAAGGACTGCCCTGCCTTCCCACCCCTAGGGAGGGTACGTGGTCCTCTGGGGCTCGGACCCCTACATGGTCCCCCCCCCGCCCTGCCTTGACGCTGCTCTTTGCTGCCGCAGGTCTGTCCTTCTGCCAGCTGCAGAAGCAGCAGATTTTGCTCAGCAGCTATATCAACAGCACGGCTGCGTCCTACCTTCCCCAGTGTCTGGATTCGGGGGATTTCTCGCCCGTGCAGTGTGACCTGTGGCGGGAGCAGTGCTGGTGTGTGGACACGGAAGGGATGGAGGTGTACGGCACCCGCCAGCGGGGGAGGCCGGCGCAATGTAAGTGCCACCAGCATCGGCGCCCCCAGGGGAGGTGGAGGCCCTGGGCAGACTCCCACACCCTACCGAAACGGGGTGAGGGCTCCCCGAGGAAAGGCAGGGGACCTGGCCTTCAGCACGAGAAGGAAGGCATTTTAGGAAGGTTTTCTCCCTTCTAGATGTTCTGTGCAGTGGACTGCAGTATTCACAGGCTTAACAAGTAGGATTTCCAGGAGCATCAGGCCTTAGTCCCTGTTCGGGATGCTCTCGTGTATGTAGTAGGAACATAAGCATTTAGACTGCAGAAGCGCATATGCCTCCTCGTGTGGAAAAATTAGAAATTGTTTCCTAAACCTATGGACACCAAGGGGGAAAAAACGCGGGCGGAGGGATGAACTGGGAGATTGGAACTGACACTCATACACTCTTGATATAATGTATAAAATAAATAATGAATGAACATCTACGTATAGGACAGTCAGCTCTACTCAGTGCTCTGCGGTGACCTACATGGGAAGGAAATTCTAGAAGGAGGGGACATATGTAAATATAGAGCTGATTCACTCTGCTGTACAGCAGAAACCAGCACAGCAACTATATGCCAATAAAAATGAATGAAAAATAATTGTAAAGCAACTATATGCCAATAAAGATGCATGAAAAGTAAATAGAACTTGGAAACGTTTAGGTCCAAGGAGCTGTGAGATAAGAAACCGCCGTCTCCTCCACGGCGTGGGCGACAGGTCGCCACCCCAGTGTTCCCCAGATGGGACCTTCAGGCCGGTGCAGTGCAAGTTCGTCAACACCACAGACATGATGATTTTCGACCTGGTCCACAGCTACAACAGGTAAGGGCCCCCGAGTGTGCCCAGCACGGCCCACACCTCCCGGTCTCCCACCCAGGCTCCTGCTGTCTGCGGGGCTGGGCGCTGGCAAGTGGGTGTGTGACACACTCAGCCCATGTGAACCGAGACAGGCCTCATGTTCACTTTCCCGTGACGGTCTCTGAAGGCCCATGGCGTCTCCCACAAAGCAAGTTGGCAATAGCTATTCAATTAAAATACGCCAACCCTCTGGCCCAGCCACCCTACAGAGATGAAAACGCCAGACTGTGAAGATTCTGTATTAGGATGTACTAGAATGTCCACTGCATCCTTTTTTTCTTTTTTTAATTGAAGCCAAAAACTGGGAACGGAGTGACTGACAACCCAAGGAGGGTGTTTGGATAAAGGCGCGCTGCGCTGTGCTCAGCCACTCAGTCGTGTCCAACTCTTTGAAGCCCCATAGACTGCAACCTGCCAGACTCCTCTGTCCATGGGGATTCTCCAGACAAAAATACTCGAGTGGGTTGCCATGCCCTTCTCCAGGAGATCTTCCCAACGCAGGGATTGAACTCAGGTCTCCGGCATTGCAGGCGGATTCCTTACTGTCTGAGCCATAAGGGAAGCCCAAGAATACTGGAGTGGGTAGCATACCCCTTCTCCAAGGGGTCTTCCCAACCCAGGAATCGAACTGGAGTCTCCTGCATTGCAGGTGGATTTTTTACCAGCTGAGCTACCAGGGAAGCCACTGTAAATATTTCCACAGCCCTTAAAAAGAACATACTCAGACTGTGTCTGTTGATTTGGAGTGGGTTCTGTAGCACGTTATGATAATATCATGTAAGATACAAGGGGCACATAATATAAGAGGATTTGGTTTTTAGAATGCAGACAAGCAAACAGGTCCTAATTTTAAGTCCATGTATATGATTATATGACGATGCTTGTGCCTGTATAGGGTAAGCTTCCCTGGTATAGGGTTAGGGGAGGACAGAGAATCACACGAACAAGCACATACTGGGTGGTTCTCACCGCCACCTTGAGGGTCAGGTTGCTGTGGAGGAGGAGGAGTCAGGAGAAGAGAATCAGCAGAAACGGAAAAAAGATCGCTCTATGAAAAATGTGGACCATATTGATGGATTTTTATAAATGGCATGTATGTGTGCACCTATTAAGCTTATTTAAGCTTAAAGATTTATATAACAAATATAAAAAAGGTATTTTTTTAAACAGATCTTGGTCCAGATAACAGGATGACTTCTGGTTATTTAAGCTGATGACTTTATCAGTATACAGGGCTTGCAGAGACTTCAGATATAATTAAACACTGTGAGGGAAAATAAATAATATTAATCTGTAAATACTGGTAGGAATTCTGTTAGAGAAACTGAGGCGTTATGTGTCTGGCTTTCAAAACCACCGGTTTCCTTGCTATGAGAGAGAGAGGGAATTCCCTTGGACGTTGCCCAGAGGGGTCACGGATCAACAGTGTGTGACCAGGTACTGTCCTAGAGACAAGTCTCATTTGAGCTGCATTCTATTTTAAAAACTGAGAAATTTTAAATTGAATCTTGTGAAATTTCCATTTGTGTAGGTAAAAAATAGTCCAACATGGCAATTTTGTATGTTCAACCCAAGACACAATATTCTGAATTCTTGATTCTAAAGAGCAAGTGTGGGGACTGTATGCATTGTTTTCCAGGGCACCAAGAAGCTGATTCTTTTTGGATCAAGTGCAACCCACCACCCCCTCACTGTGGGTCTCTTCCTGTATGTGCAGCACTCCTCCTGCTCTATCTGTTTGCGTTACTTGTCTGGCCCCATAGCATTTGCCCTGTGACCCTCATTCTGAAAGGCAGAGTGACTCGGTCGCTTACTTCTGAGTCACAGTGTTCCCAGCTGTAAGGACAACACCAACTCATTAGTCATGGTAAAGATCTGTTGAGCCCTTGCCTATAAAACCACTGCAAAAATTGTAAATTATTATGCATTTGTAGGGAATCCATCACCAGCTTTTGCAAATGTAGGTTGCATTCCCCCACCCACCTCAGGCCTCGAAAATGGGCTGCCTGTGTGCCTACTGGAATCTCCAAACGTCCTGATTTACTGATGCTCAGCAACTCAAACCGATGTGCGCTCAGTCCAAGTTCAATTGGATAATCACTGTATACTCAAGCTGCTGAAAAAACCATAGCTTTGATTATGGGGACCTTTTTCAGCAGAGTAATGTCTCTGCTTTTTAATATGCTAAGTTGGTCATAGCTTTTCTTCCAAGGAGCAAGCGTCTTTTAATTTCATGACTGTAGTCACCATTTGCAGTGGTTTTGGAGCCCAAGAAAAGAAAGTCTGTCACTGTTTCCATTGTTTCCCTATCTATTTGCCATGAAGTGATGGGACCAGATGCCATGATCTTAGTTTTTTGAACGTTGAGTTTCAAGCCAGCCTTTTCACTCCTTCTTCACTTTCATCAAGAGGCTCCTTAGTTCTTCTCGCTTTCTGCCATAAGGGTGGTGTCATCTGCATATCTGAGGTTATTGATATTCCTCCCAGAAATCTTAATTCCAGCTTGTGCTTCATCCAGCCCGGCATTTCTCATGATGTATTCTGCATATAAGTTAAATAAGCAGGGTGACAATATACAGCCTTGACATACTCCTTTCCCAATTTGGAACCAGTCCATTGTTCCATATCTGGTTCTTTTGCTTCCTGACTTGCATACAGATTTCTCAGGAGGCAGGCAAGGTGGTCTGGTACTCCTATCTCTTAAAGAATTTTCCAGTTTGTTGTGATTGATCCACACAGTCAAAGGCTTTGGTGTAGTCAGTAAAGCAGAAGTAGATGTTTTTCTGGAACTCTCTTGCTTTTTCGATGATCCAACAGATGTTGGCAATTTGATCTCTGGTTCCTCTGCCTTTTCTAAATCCAGCTTGAACATCTGGAATTTCTCAGTTCACGAACTGTTGAAGCCTCGCTTGGAGAATTTTGAGCATTACTTTGCTAGTGTGTGAGATGAGTGCAATTGTGTGATAGTTTGAACATTATTTGGCATTGCCTTTCTTTGGGACTGGAACGAAAACTGACCTTTTCCAGTCCTGTGGTCACTGCTGAGTTTTCCAAATTTGCTGGTATATTGCATATACCTAACAATTCTCAAAGAACTTCTTGTAGGTGCCTGCTTTAGGCGCAATTCACAGCTATCTCCACCAGAGGGCAGTCGAATTAAAGGCAAAAGTTCAGGACCAAGCATCTATTGTTAAAGAACCAAAAAACTTGACTCCTGCAACCGGAGCTTTTCTTTCATGTAAGCAAGCATGTCTCTGAGCGAATTCTGCTTTAAGAAGGTCATGGGAAGGGTCAGGTGGTTGGTTACTGGAAGCCCAGCCATGCTCAGGAATTTTCTGATAAGCAGACCTGGGCAGTGCCAGCCCCAGCGTCTCCACTGGGCAAAGTGTCAGGTGCCCCTTAGGCTACGTGGAGAGTCTAGACATAGTACCCTGGAAGGCTGTCAGATGAAAAAAAGTCAGATGGCCAGTGATACTTGAATTTCAGATAAGCAAGGAGTAATTTTTCAGTTTAAGTGTGTCCTGAATATTGCATCTAGAATTTTAAAGTTGGGTGAGAGTTGGAGCTATCTTATGAACCATCAGACTTGGACTTAAAAAAGAATGGATTGCAGCCAAGGAAGAGCAGAGTGGATGCCTAGGGGTGGCTATGTAAGCTTGGAGGCCACTGCACTATTCCAGGTGAGACGGGCTGTCAACCTGAACCACAGCAGGTGATGGAGAGGGCGACGGTGGGATGGAGCGGGAATGATGGAGAAATATTGACTTGGTGGGGTTCATGGAACTTGGGGAAGGAACAGATCCGAAGGATGAGGGAGAGAAAAAGTCAAGGATGACTCCAAGGTCTGGTTTCTGGCTGGTTGGCAGAGGAAGAGTCTGGGAAGGAAAAGTCACAAATTTGCTTTAGAAATATTGAATCCGAAGAGACTTCTTGGGGAAATTCACATGCAGAAGTGGTGTAAGGCCGTTGACCCATTTCCATGGGGCCGCAGGGAGCCTGGAAGCCTCGTTTGCCAACCTGTTTGTTGTGGGTTCTTGTGCTGGGTGAACTTGACCACAGCATTTGCCCATTTGAAGCAGATCCTTTTGCCTCTTGAAAAAGGCAGGCTGCTAACTACACCCATTTGGCTGGTGAATTTAGGGAAAAAAACCCTATCATGGTGGGGAGTAAGCTTTGCTAGTCCTTCTGCCCCTTTCCCCATCTTTCACAAGGCCCTTGCCTAACCACTGGTTAGGGAAGTGCGTTCCAGTTAAGAAACCCTGGCTAACAGCTGAGGTCATTATCAAGCCTTAGTGATCCGAGGTAAGACTCAGTCAGCTGGCCTTTTTATCGGCGCTTGTCCTTAGCGACAGAGCTCATCCAAACTCCTTCAAATGCACTGGGAACTCCTGCTACACAGATGATCCGATGAGAAGGAGCCGGTGCATCTTAACATGCAGTAAAGGGGCCTGATCATCTGAATGTGAGAGCGACTGTGTGCAGAAAGGCTCATGGACTCCTCATCGCCTGTTAGGCTCCCTGGGCCCTCTGCAGGGGTCTGTAGTGCACCAGGCGTTGCGGGAGTCACCACAGCTCTTGATTTTGAGGAGGGATCTGCTGGTCTTCATCAAGGGCTGGATATCTGGAAGGGCTGGCGATGAGAGGGATGGGAGCATCTGACTGAGTAAGGGTGCTGGCTACCTGAGTCCAAGGGCATGAACCCTGCGGTGCAGGTGGGCAAGAACAGACACGGGGTTGGGGCTGACATTATACTTCACAGAGCCTTATTTGTGATTTCTTTAACTCTGTATTGGCCACAGCCTGAGCATCAATGCAGAAACGCCATCATTTCCCCCTCCACTACAGTTTTCCTTCTTGAGGACTCTTTAATCATCATCCTGAGATGTTGCTTTTCATTTAACAAAAGGGAAGCATTATTTTCCTTTAGTTGAAGGTCGAGGTGGGTCTTTGGGTTGAATTGGTGGAATGTGGGGCTTGAGTGGTTTTAAACTTCCTGTGCCTCATGCTGGAATGGGCTGCAGAACTTCAGGCCCGCTGGGAGCCCCATCTCTGTCTGTTAGACGCCAGGAAAACCCAGGATCCAGCAGAGACGGAAGAGTGTCAGAGCAGAGGACTGCTTCTCGGGAGATGGGGCAGGAACAGGGAGCAGCCAATCACACCGAGTAACCCCATTAACAGAGGTCACTTGGTGGCAGCCTGGATTTGAACTCCAGCTCCCACCACTACTTTGAGATGGTGGCCAACATACCTCACTTTTTTAACCTCTAAAATGGGCCCACACACACACACAAAAATGCCACCCGGTTTTTAGGACAGTTAAATGGATTATATGAGTCAGTGTCTATTAAACATTTTGCAGACTGTCTTTTACAAAGTAATGCTTAATAAAGGGAAGTGATTATTGTACTGTTATTAACATGTTTAGAATTGAACTTATCCCAGGTTCCAAGGAATGAACTTCTGTCATAATCCTCCAGTCAGTGTGAGCAATTGGGCCACGTGTGTTTTTAGCTTCTATTATGCAACTCACTAGAGAAGGAAAGGGCAGTCTACTCATATTTTTGCCTGGGAAATCCCACGGACAGAGGAGTGTGGCAGGGTCCAATCCGTGGGGTCTTGAAGAGTTGAACATGACTGAGCGACAAATACTCATAGACTGTAACATTCTTTTTAATTTAATCCATGTCCTCATAATCACAGACCAACAGCATGGAAAAAATCCATAATTCTATGGTGCATACATAGACTTTGTTTTGTGTATTCATTTCCTTTCAGATTGACTACTACCTGGGCACCCCATGTTGAGGCTCTGAGAAGTTCCTGGAAATATATTCCCTTCCAATTCTGGTTTATTTGCAAAGGAACAATTATAGTGTATGCACATGTCATTTTGAAGTTTACCCTTTTTACATAATGTTATGCATGCATTCATTTAGGCGGTTTTCCATAATTCACTTTCAATTTTCATAGCTTTGGACATTAAGGTTGTCTTCAACCCTTTGCAAGAATATATTACACAGCAATAGACCTCTCTGTGCAGAGAGTGGCTATTATACTTTTTTTAATTTATTGGTTGGGAATATATTTCAAGATACAGGTGGAAACATACCATGCTTGGTTTCATAGACTTGCTATATGGAGCATTAAAACTAACCTCTCGGTGTTTCACAGAGATGAGCAGTTCCTCTCTGGCTGCTATGTCATTTTACATGGGTACAACTTTATATCACCTGAGCTTCATATTATTTCTAGGATGGGGAGCCCAGCCAGTTAGCTCCTTGTAGCAATTGTTGGGCCAGGCATGATTTAGGCATCTTTTCCCGCAACTTATGGAAATGATGTGTAGCCCTTGTTAGTGATGTCATTATGATTTGGTGTTTTCTTCGACTATGGGGCTGGGAAATGTCCTACATAAGAATTTCCTATGGTGGAGCCTGTCTTCTTTTCCAGCTCTTGAGAAGTCGTAAAGGGCTCTGAAGTCATGTGATCTCCCCAAATGAGATCATCGGCAATGTGTACCATATGTCTGTAAAGCACACTTGGACCTTAGTCTCGAGAGTTCTATGCTAGTAAAGGAACTCGTTAATGCAATGCTGATTAACTGTTTTCTGCCTGGTCCTATGAGATGCAGGCTTGGGCATAAATTGGTCAAAGGCCATGAGTATGAAAAACACTAATTGGTAGATGACAGACAAGCACAGCTTCATTTTCACAGGTCCAGCCTCACTCTGGCCAGGGAAAAATCAGTTTAGGAAAAAAAATACGTTTACTACAGGAAGCATGGAGCAAAGAAGCAAATGGTCTTGTCCCCAGATAAGATTGTTGTTGTTCAGCTACCAAGTCATGCCTGACTCTTTGTGACCGCATGGACTGCAGCACGCTGGACTCCTCCGTCCTCTATTTTCCCCTGGAGTTTGCTCACATTCAAGTCCATTGAGTCAGCAATGCTAACAATCTCATCCTCAGATGAGATGAGGCCACATTAATTTATTTCTACTGGAAGAGGTTGTGATGACTTGCCTTGTGTGAGATGGTGACCAGGAATCCCATTGTCTTTCAGATTCCCAGATGCGTTTGTGACCTTCAGTTCCTTCCAGAGCAGGTTTCCAGAGGTGTCTGGGTATTGTTACTGTGCAGATAGCCTAGGGCGAGAACTGGCTGAGACAGGTAAGCACATTCCCCTGAGATCCTAATGTCACTCCCTGTAAAGCAGAAACAGCGGCTGGGCTGTCCTGGGTATGGAGGAGGGCATGGCCTTCACAGGCCTTCAAGGGGGTACTTGAATACAGCTTCTGCTGGTCCACGTGGTGCCTTTGCTGGGAAGAGTTACCCCCATCAACCCCCTCTCTGAGCAGATGCAGCTCCGAGCTTGGCGAGTGGTACCTGGGCTGCATTTCATTCTCTCACTCTCTCAGCTGTGCTCCCTTGCGCTGTGAACAACCTGTGCAACCACCCAGAGCCACCCTGACTTTGGAAACCATTAAAGCCTTGTTCAGACCCAAAGCTCTATGACGCCCACTGGGGGCTCTGGCCTCTGTATATCTGTCTGCACGGTGGTGAGGTCAGGGCCTCCTTTCTGAATGAACCCATTCCTCCGAACGCTTGCTTTCTTGGCTCAGGTTTGGAGCTGCTTCTTGATGAAATTTATGACACCGTTTTTGCCGGCCTGGACCTTGCTTCCACCTTCGCTGAGACCACTCTGTACCGGATATTGCAGAGACGGTTCCTAGCAGTGCAGCTAGTCCTCTCGGGCAGATTCCGATGTGAGTACAAGCTGGAGGCAGATGTGGTTCCTCTAGGATGAAACCACTCGGTTCTCATACCCCTGTCCTACCAAAGCGGGCGTGGGGATTGAATTGACTTTACCAGCATCCAGAGCGCGTGCTGTAAACACCCTAATCACCCTGCCTTTCCTGCCTGGATCTCTCGTAGGCCCCACGAAATGTGAAGTGGAGCGGTTTGCAGCCACCAGCTTCCGTCACTCCTACGTACCGAGCTGCCGCCCGGACGGGGAGTACCAGGCGGTACAGTGCCAGAGGGGAGGTCCATGCTGGTGTGTGGACAGCCGGGGACAGGAGCTCCCGGGGACGCAGCGGCAAGGGGAGCCCCCGTCCTGTGGTGGGTGTCCTCTCCAAGCCTCCTCCCTTGTTCTCGTCAGGTCATGTTACTCTGTCTGTCCCTCCAGACTGACCTTTCCAGAACACATTCATTCCACTGCCTCCCAGGGGTGTCCCACAGACCCTGCAAGTTCAACAGAATATGTTTCTCATCCCATGTCAGACATGGTTGCTTCCTCAGGGAGCTCAGAGAATAGCAGGAGAGGAGAGAATTAAGTGTACAGATATCATGAGAGGAGTGTGTGCTGGTAGCTCTAGGAGCACAGGGCAGCACAGGGTCAATTCTATCCGTGCCTGTATGGCAAGGAGACATCCAGGAGGGCTTCATGGCAGAGGTGACACTTGATGAGCATCTTCTAAACTAAAGATGCTTCCTGACGGAAGAAAATAAAGAGAGGTGTTCACTAGAGTCGGAGCTGGGGAAGCAAAATTATAGGGACATAAATATGAACGGGGCCTGACTTACAATTTTTAGACTTGATGACAGTGCAAAAATGATATGTGTTCAGTAGAAATAGTGCTTTGAATCTTGAACATTTCCTGGCCTAGCAATATGTGGCATATGAAGCTTTCTCATGGTGCTCACCAGTGGCAGTGAGCCGCAGCTCCCAGTCAGCCACACGATTGTACCCCATACACTTATGACAGTTCTGTACCCAGACAGCTATTCATTTTCCCTTCCAGTACAGTTATTCAATAATCCCCTGGCAGTCCAGTGGTTAGGATTTGGCACCCTGCTGGGGCCCAGGTTTAATTCCTGCTTGGGGAACTAAGATCTTGCAAGTTCCATGGTGTGGTTTTCTCCCCGTCGCTGCCAAAAATTATGAGATATTTGAAACTTTATTACAAAATGGGCTTGGTGTTCAGATGATCTTACCCAGCTGTATACTAATGTAAGTGTTCTGAGTATGTTTAATGTAGGCGGGGCTAAACTATGGTGTTAGGAATCCAATGCGTTTTTGACTTAATGATATTTTCAACTTATGATGAGTTTATCAGGAGGTCATTCCATCCTAGTCGAGGAAGATCTGTGATAGGTTTTGGTGTGCTAAGGAGCAGGACTGAGCGACTTTCACATGTGCTGAGGAACACGGAGTCTGCGAGGACAGAGACAAAAAACTTGCTGGAGCATGTTTGGGGTGTGTGTGTGTGTGTGTGTGTGTGTGTGTGTGTGTGTGTGAGCTCAGTTGTGTCTGATTCTTTTGCGATCCTATGGGCTATAGCCCTCCAGCGTCCTCTGTCCGTGGGATTTCCCAAACAAGAATAGTGGAGTGAGTTGCCACTTCTTCCTCCAGGGGATCTTCCCAACCCAGGATCAAACCTGATTCTCCTTCACTGGAAGGTGAATTCTTTACCGCTGAGCCGCCTGGGAAGCTCCTGTTTTGGGTGGAGGACTCTGAAAGGCAGGGGTCATGACGTCTTTCCTATCAAGTGGAGTCTTGGGGGCTTCATCCTGGAGGTCAGAGAAGTTATTGAGGGCTTTGAATCGGGAGAGTGCCTGTGTGGATTGTGTGGAAAGGCAGCCCAGGCATTTTGGAGGAGAGATTGTGCAGGAGCATCAGGCTGCAGGCAGTGCGCATTTGAAGGTCACTGAGGTGTCCTGAAGAGAGACGAGTGGCCTGTATTACTTTCCTGGGGCGACTTTGGCAAATGACCATACATGGAATGGCTTAGAACAGCAGAAATGTATTCTTGCAAGGTTCTAAAGGCTAGACATCTATAATCAATGTGTCAGCAGGGCAGTGCTCACTCCAAAGGCTTCAGGAGAAAATCCTTGTCTCTCCCTGGTGGTAGTCACCAACAATCTTTGTGTTTTTGTTTTTGTTTTTAATAGACAGAAACTTCGTTGTTTTATTTTGTTTTTAAAAGCGTTTTTATTGGAGTGTAGTTGATTTACAATGCTGGGTTAGTTTCAAGTGTACAGAAAAGTGAATCATTCATACATATATCTTCTCTTTTTTAGATTATTTTCCCATATGGGTCACTATAGAGAATTGAGTGCCGTTCCCTGTGCTATACAGGAGGTCCTTATTAGTTACCCATTTTACATAAGCAGCGTGGATATGTCGGGCTTCCCTGGTGGCTCGGTTGGTACAGAATCCGCCTGCAAAGTAGGAGAGCCGGGTTCGATCCCTGGGTTGGGAAGATCCCCTGGAGGAGGAGGAAATGGCAACCCACTCCATTGTTCCTGCCTGGGGAACGCTATGGACTGAGGAGCCTGGCGGCTACGGTCCATAGGGCTAACAAGAGTCGGACAGGACTCAGCGACTAAACCACCAGAGCATGCATATGTCCATCTCAGTCTCACAATTTTTCCTTCTGTAGCACCTCCTATTCCCTAGTAATCTTAAATTTGTCTTCTACATCTGTAAATCTATTTATTTATGCTTTGTAGGTAAGTTCATTTGTACTCTTTTTTTAGATTTCACCTATAAAAAGTATATGATATTTGTCCTTCTCTGTCTGACTTACTTCACTCAATATGGTCATCTCTAGGTGGCCATACTCTAGTTCATCCATGTTCCTTCAAATAGCATTATTTTGTTCTTGTTTACACCAACAATCTTTGGCCTTCCTTGGCTTGTGACTGCAGAACTCCACCTTCTGCCTCTGTCATCACATGGCTGTCTGCCTAGTTTGTCCACCTCTATGTCTTGTCTCCTCCTCTTGTAATGACACCGGTCATATAAGATTAAGAGCCACTTTAGTATGGACTTCCCAGGTGGCGCTGGTGGTAAAGAATCCACCCACCAATGCAGGAGATGCAAGAGATGCAAGAAACCTGGGTTTGTTCCCTGGATCAGGAAGATCCCCTGGAGAAGGGAATGGCAACCCACTCCAGGATTCTTGCCTGGAAAATCCCATGGACAGAGGAGCCTGGCAGGCCAAAGTCCATAGGGTTGAGAAGAGTTGGATACTACTGAGCGACTGAGCATGCTGCCTTACCCTAGTGCGACCCCATGCTAACTAATTATACCTACAATGGCTCTACATCCATGGAAGATCACATTCTCAGGTTCCAGGAAGGATGAGAATTCTAGGGAGACACTCTTCAGCCCAGGACAGGAAGCAATACTGAAGCAGAAGCAGTGGGCTGGGGAGAAGGGTGTAAACTTGAGACAGGTGGCCAGGCATTGCGTAAGACTCTGTTCCTCCTTACAGTGAGACCCTGAGGGATGTTAGTGGTGGAGTGGGAGGAGTCCAGAAGCACTCATAGGCTCCCAGTTGGGGTTAGTTGGGTGGACTCAGCAAGATGTGGGATAGTGAAGGATGAGGACAGTCTTTTCAGAGCCTTGAAATAGACATGTGTTAACATCCTTTCAGTAACTTCCTGGGAAACCATTTGATTTCTCCAACTTAACATTTTGAGTTCTCAGCACTGTGTTGGGTAGTATCTTATTGGCTAAGTGTGAGGATGTAGAAAAAGAATGTTGTAAAGCTCTGCCTTGAAGGTAGCCTTTATAATTACACTTTGGTTCTGTTAGAACCCAGAGAACATTCTACCCTAATTCCAGGTGAAAATGAAGAACTTTGGTCTTCCACATTAAAACCAAAAGTACTTCCAAATGCATAGATCATATATATATATATACATATATATATATGTATATGTATGTATGTATGTATATATATATATTCTACTTTTTCCATCTGATGTCTCAGTCTCACTACCATGGAAACAAGTGCCACAAGAAACCAATATCTGATTTTTCTTTGCCTTGGTAACACTACATAACAAATGAATGAACAGGGTATGCTCTTAATTTGGAGAGAGAGTAAGCAGAGACGTGAACTTGGTTTCTTCCCTGCCTTCCTGTAATACCCATTAGAGGAAGCCAAGGCCTTGCGGACGGATGTGTTATGTGTTCAGATGTTGCCAGTCTCTCTCACTCTCTCTGACCACATGTTCCAGCTCTTGCTCTGTTGCCTGGTTACAGAGTGAAATTGGCTGACTTTCTTTTTGGCACCCATGTGAACTGAGGGGAATGAATTATTTTGAAAAGTTGGGGGTGGCGTGAGTTGGAAAGAACTTCTAAGATTTATGGTTTTATGGAGAAAAATGGAATTTTCTCCCTTCCACCTATGTGACTGAGACGGTCAGAGATTGAATTTCAAATTTTTTTTTCTGAATATGATGATAGTCGATTTGGGGTATTCAGATAGAATGGCCTGACCATGCATGACGTTGATTACTAATTAATAATTTTAAGGAAAGGTCAAGAAGTCTGGAAGACTGTGCTAAGTGTGTTTGCTGAACAGGCATTATCATATTATATTATGGGAAATACCATAATTCCTGTAATGTTGTTGTTTAGTTGCTCAGTTGTGTCTGCCTCTGTGACCTCATGGACTGTAGCCCGCCAGGCTCCTCTGTCCATGGGATTTCCCAAGCGAGAATGCTGGAGTGGGTTGCTATTTCTTTTTCCAGGTGATCTTTCCCACCCAGGGGTTGAGCCTGAGTCTGCTGAATTGACAGGCAGGTTCTTTATCACCGAGCCATGAGGGAAGCCCAATTCCTCTAATATTGCATGTTGAAACATACGAAAATGTTTCTTATTATGGAAAATACCAATAGCATTTAAAGTATGGTTTTTAACCTCAAACAGATGATAAACTAGTTAGCCTAGATAAGATGATCCCCATGGAGGAACAGACAGCCTCTTGAGCATTATAATGAAGTGTTAAAGGCCATTGAGGGTTCTGATAGAAGACCCCTGGAAAACAACATTCCATTAAAAACAAACAGGAATTTGTTGGTACAGGAGTTTCCTAGGGCAGCCATAACAAATGACAACAAACTGGGTGGCTTAAAACAACAGGCATTTATTTTCTCACCATCCTGGAGGCCAGAAGTCTGAAATCAAGGTGTGGGCAGGGCTGTGTTCCTTCGGAAAGCTCCAGGGCAGAGTCCTTCCCAGCTTCTGGTGTATGCTGGCAGTCTCTGGCATTCATTAGCTAACAGCTGCATCACCCTAGTCTCTGCCTTCCCTCTTCCTGTGTCTCCTCTATGTATTCACACGGCATTCTTTAAGGACACCAGTCATTGGATTTAGGGCCCACCCTAAACCAGTATGACCTCTTTTAAACTAATGACATCTGCAGAGATGCTATTTCCAAATGAGATCACAGTTGGAGGTTCTGGGCAGACATGGGTATTGGGCAAGGCAGGGCACCCACCATGTGGGGAGACGTCATTCCAACAGGCACATTTGATGAGTGTGTGGGCAGATATCCAGAAAGTGGGCCAGTGTCTCTGAGCCCTGTCTTAGGAAGGAGTAACTCTTGGGTGGAATCAAGGAGAGAAACTCAAACCACCTGGAGTCCTCACTCCCCAAGATGGGGCTCACGGACTCTGCTCAGGGGGAAGGAACAAATAGAAGGATATGGAGAAGGAGGAGGCAGAGATTCAGTCCTTGACTGACTTTTTTTCATCTTGCTACTGGAAAGATCTGAAGGCTGTGTCAGAATTGCTGTTGTTGTTGTTGCTGTTGTTCCACCTGCCAAGAAGGAGACACAGCTTCGATCCCTGGGTCAGGAAGATCCCCTGGAAAAGGAAATGGCTACCCACTCCAGTCTTCTTTCCTGGGAAATCCCATGGACAGAAGAGACTGGCAGGCTACAGTCCATACAGTCATAAGGAGTCAGACAGTTATTATTAAACAACAATAAACCAGAAAGATCTGAGGGCTTGCGTCAGGGTCACTGGCAATGGTGAAACCATTTCTCCATTTGTATCTCTGCTTGCATTCCCCCTGCAGCTGAAGACCAGTCCTGTCCCTCCGAGAGGCGACGGGCCTTTTCCAGACTCCGCTTCGGGCCCTCTGGCTACTTCAGCCGGCAGAGCTTGTTCTTGGCTCCCGAGGAAGGACCGGTGTCTCAGAGAGTTGCCAGATTTGCCGCATCCTGCCCGCCCTCGATCAAGGAGCTCTTTCTGGATTCCGGAATTTTCCAGCCAATGCTGCAAGGACAGGACACACAGTTCGTTGCCCCAGAGAGTCTCCTCAAGGAGGCCGTTAGAGGGATCTTTCCCTCCCGAGAGCTGGCCCGCCTCACCCTGCAGTTCACCCCCAATGCAAAGCGACTACAGCAAAACCTCTTCGGGGGTAGATTTTTGGTGAACGTCGGCCAGTTTAACTTGTCTGGAGCCCTGGGCACAAGAGGCACATTTAACTTCAGTCACTTTTTCCAGCAGCTGGGTCTCCCAGGCTTCCAGAATGGACGGGCACTTGCCGACCTGGTCAAACCCCTTTCCGTGGGACTGAATTCAAATCCTGCCTCCGAAGCCCCCAAAGCCTCCAAGACAGATGTTGCCCCGAAGAAGCCAGTTGTGGGCAGCTTTGGCTTTGAAGTCAACTTACAAGAGAACCAAAATGCTCTGAAATTCCTTTCTTCCCTCCTGGAGCTTCCAGAATTCCTTCTTTTCTTGCAGCATGCTATTTCTGTGCCAGAGGACACAGCAAGGGATTTAGGTGACGTGATGGAAATGGTGCTCGGCTCTCGGGGCTGTGGGCAGGCCCCTGGCGGCCTCTTTGTCCCGGCGTGCACCGCAGAAGGGAGCTACGAGGAGGTCCAGTGCTTCGCCGGAGACTGCTGGTGCGTGGACGCCCGGGGCCGAGAACTTGCCGGCTCCCGGGTTAGAGGTGAACGACCCCGGTGCCCCACGGAATGCGAAAAGCAGAGGGCACGCATGCAGAGCCTCTTGGGTAGCCAGCCCGCTGGGTCCAGCCTGTTTGTCCCTGCTTGTACCAGCGAGGGGGACTTTCTCCCTGTCCAGTGCTTCAACTCAGAGTGCTACTGTGTGGACACTGAGGGCCAGCCTATTCCCGGAACTCGAAGTGTGCTTGGAGAGCCCAAGAAATGTGAGTCTATTGAATGTTCAACCTGCAGACTCCGATTCTCCCTTAGGGCCCTGACATGACGCATGAGAGTCGTAGTTAAAGCCCAAACTTCTGTTAGTGGTGAAATTTGCTGGCTGATTTAAACACTGTCCAGAAAGGTTTTGATAATGTTAATCATTCTAAGGAGTGGATACGGAGATTAATTTGGCCTTAAGTAGCTGCCACATAACATTTCTGCAGTGCTGACAACAGCCGGTCTCAGCTGCATTGATTTAGTGATGGGGAGGATCTCTCTCTGAATATTTATGAATATAAGGTTGATGGGGTTTCTATGGCTGTGTAAGGTTTTAGATGGAGTTTGGACAGATAAGGGCTTCCATCTTGGTCTTCAGTTTCCCAGGTGATGCTAGTGGTAAAGGACCCACCTGCCATTGCAGGAGATGTCAGAGACAGAGGTTCGATCCCTGGGTCAGGAACATCCCTCTGGAGAAGAAAATGGCAACCCAGTCCAGTATTCTTGCCTGGAGAATCCCACGGGCAGAGGAGCCTGACGGGCTACAGTCTATAGGGTGGCAAAGTGTCGGACACGAGTGAAACGACTTAGCAGATATGCATCTTGGTCTTTGGGGCTTGTTAACTTGATGTACCTGTGCTTCGTTCCTCCCCAGGCCCCAGCCCCTGTCAGTTACAGGCCGAGCGAGGCTTCCTTGGGACGGTGCGGGCCCTGGTCTCCAATCCCAGCACGCCGCCCGCCCTCTCCAGCATCTACATCCCACAGTGCAGTGCCAGTGGGCAGTGGAGACCTATGCAATGCGACGGGCCCCCCGAGCAGGCCTTTGAGTGGTATGAACGCTGGGAGGCTCAGAATAGTGCTGGCCAGATGCTGACCCCGGCGGAACTGCTAATGAGGATCATGAGCTACAGAGAAGCAGCTTCCAGAAACTTCCGTCTCTTCATTCAAAATCTGTACGAGGCTGGCCAACAAGGCATCTTCCCAGGGCTGGCGAGATATTCTTCTTTCCAAGATGTCCCAGTGTCGGTGTTGGAAGGGAATCTGACCCAGCCTGGAGGGAACATGCTTCTGGAGCCCTACCTCTTCTGGCAGATCCTAAATGGCCAGCTTGACCGATACCCAGGGCCCTACTCAGACTTTAGTGCCCCTCTGGCCCACTTTGAGCTCCGGAGCTGCTGGTGTGTGGATGAGGCTGGTCAGAAGCTGGAAGGAACCCGAAACGAGTCCAGCAAGGTCCCAGCATGTGAGTTCCTGGTGTGGAATAAACATTAGCTATTACTAATCTTCTCACAAAGTGGGAATGCCGTCAGTGCTGTGAATCTGATTGCGGAGACAAAACAGAAAGAACATTCCAGGTTGTGGGAAGAGTTGGGGCGAAGGGAACAGCTGAGGCAGAAATGCGTGTGTGTGTTTATGTGTGTGAATACTTCAGAGGCGTCAGAGTGAGCTCTGCGTGGTGGGTGAATCCATCTGCCTTTCCTCCCCAGGTCCTGGCTCTTGTGAGGAAGTGAAGCTTCGCGTCCTACAGTTCATCAGGGAAGCAGAAGAGATTGTCACGTATTCCAACAGTTCTCGCTTCCCTCTGGGAGAGAGTTTCCTTGCGGCCAAAGGAATCCGACTGACCGACGAGGAGCTGGCCTTTCCTCCGCTCTCCCCTTCCCGGGAGACTTTCTTGGAGAAGTTTCTGAGCGGGAGCAATTATGCCATTCGACTGGCAGCTCAATCCAGTGAGTGCCCTGTGTTTCTGGTTTCTTGTTTCTTCTTTGGCGGAAGTGAGAGCTTGAATGAGTTCCTCTTCAGTCATCTTTAGAACTGTGGTTTCCCCTGGCCCTTGGATTCTGGAGAAGACAAACTTCTTTTGTGATCCCAAAGCTGGAATTTTGCCTACCCCTCCAAGATGGCACCCAGTCCTCCAACAGAGCCACTTGGGGGCAGGGCTCTGTATTTTGTATTGCACATGGCACCTGCAGCCCATCGGGAAGCCAAGTATTTGGGTTAAAATATTCAAATGTGTGAGCCCCAAAAGCTCCTACTGCCCTGTGGCCGGTTCTGAAGTTCCCCTCCATTTCCAAGGACTGAGAAACACCCCCTAGGAGGAAAGGAGAAGAGCCCTCCTAAACTGAGGAGACACGCTCTGGGTTTAGGCACCTTCCTAGTGTGATCAAATCTAATCCAGGTAGTTAACTCCGAAGCACCACTTGGTACCTGCGCATGACAGAGACATATGATCAGAAGGCTGACACCGCTCTGGCCTGGGAACAGCTCAGCATTGCCTGACACATATCCCTGGCCAAGCACTTTCTGTGCTAAGTAGATCTTTACCGGATCTTTGCATCTGATCCTCCAACAGTTCCATGAGGGCGATGCTGTAATCACCATCCGTGATTCTTTAAAAAGTGGAAACAGGTTAAGTCACACGTCCCAGTTCACCCAGCTAGCAGCTAGTGTAGCCTGGATGCAGTGCTGGTGGTTTGGCCCTCAGGCCTCTGTCCCCTGCCCCCACTTCTACTCCTGTAACATCCAGACCAAGACAAAGAGCGCCCACGCCCACAGGCTGGAGCCTCCCTGTCCTCCCTTCCTGGCAGGTCTGCTGCCCCCTTGGCCTGGCAGGTCTGCTTCCCTTGCCTTTATTCCCCTAACCCCATGTCAGAGTCTCCCCAGAGCCATCTTTGTTTCCTCCCCCTCCCCCTCACCAGCCACCTCTGCTGGAGGACAAGACACTCACCTTACTCTTTACATCCTGGGTCTCACACAGCACCCGACAAAATGTGGGGACCTGGAAAAGGATGCTTAACCATCCTCCTTGCTTCTTTCTTCCTCTTCTCTCTCTTTCCCTCCCCAGGTACTTTCTTTTTCTTTTTTTTTCCCTCTGTTCCTCGGAAACTTGGAGATTCTGCTTTTGGCAGGAACCCAGTTTTTTAAAAAAATGTTGTGCCTGGGCAAGTAGTCACGTAATCAAAGAGAGGAGGAGGGGTTGATGCCCTTGAGTGGTGACCACTTCAGTCAAGGAGGGAAATTTAGAGGAAGAGAGAGCAGTGTTGGCACCATGGGAATTTATTGGCTGGATGTCCTGGTGGCATGCTGTTCAGAAGTCAGGCTAAGGAAGTTCCCCTCCACCAAGCTGCTGGCTCTGCTTTTGCAAGTCCGACGCCGTTGGGAGAAAAGGCAGTGTCTGTAGAGAAGAGCCTGGGTCAGTCACTTTTCTGGGCACCCTTTCAAATGAGAAGGGGCATCTCATTGAAGAGGAAGCTCTTGGTGTGCAGACCTCCGGAGCATGGGGAGTCTGAGCATTGGAGGCCCAGCCCAGAAAGAGACTGAGGGCCACAAAATGTCTTTGATCCACAGAACCTGGCAGTGATGTCCCGGGGCCTCTGGGGAGGAGAGGTGGGCACAGGAGGAAAGGCAGTTACTTAACGTGGCATCAGTGTTATCAGCGATCACTGTTCTCTCATGTTCCTGGAGACTCTGCCTTAACCTGATGGGCTCTAGATGAGAATTCCTGAAGGAGGAACAGTGATTCCTTCAAACTCAGCTGACATTTTCACTTTTTGTTGCCCCATGTTGCTTATGGGATCTCAGTTCCCTGACCAGGGATCAAACCTGTGCCCCCTGAAGTGGGAGTGTCCCAACCCCTGGGCCACCGGGGAATTCCCATCAGCCGGCATTTTAATTTTAAAGGGAAATCTGGTGAGTGCCTACCCACTTCTTGATGAGCCTCTGTCCTGTTTGGGGGTGGAAATGTTTGTCACAGAAATAAAAAGGCCGCCTATGTTGGGAAAGGACGAGGCGGCTGTTCTCAGAACGAGGTGGCCTGGGCTTTGCCCGTCAGGGGCTCACCTCTCTCCTCTTCTCTCCCGACTCCAGCCTTTGACTTCTACCAGAGACGCCTGGTGGCCCTGGGCGAGTCCCCGCGAGCGTCCAGCCCTGTGCGTCCCAGCCCCTACGTGCCGCAGTGTGACGCCTTCGGAGGCTGGGAGCCTGTGCAGTGCCATGTCGCAACGGGTGAGGGGGGCAGGCACCCTGGGGAGGCTGGGCGACACCCCTCCTTTTCCTGTGGCAAAAACAGCCCTAAAAAGAAAGACAGGAAAGAGCCCTGCACTGTAGGGCAAGCAAAGCAGACTCTAGGCCTTTCTGCAGCAGCTGATGGCAAGCCCCTTAAATCCTCTGCCATCGGGTGGTTCCGTCTGTACAATGGGAGTGGTAACCTTCTACCTGCCTGAAGATCAAGTGGGTAGCTGCTGGGGTTTCTGGGTGTTAGGGCCTCTGATTGTGGACTATGTTAGGGAGAGCAGACAGGTAGGGGTTTGGGTGAGAGAACTTACTGGCACTGCTAGGAATTTTTAAAATTTTGATTGGAGTGTGGTTGATTTGTAATGCTGTGTTACAGTAGTTTCTGCTGTACAGCAACGGAAGTAGGTTATACCTATACCCACTCTTTTTCAGATTCTTTTCCCATATAGACCACTACAGAGTATTGAGTAGAGCTTTCTGTGCTATACAGCAAGTCCTTGTTAGTTATCCCTTTTATATATGGTGGTGCGCATTGCAGGACCCTCGGGGCAGGGCCCTGGGCGCTTCCTGAACTTATGGCCAGGGCTCTTTTCCAGGGCACTGCTGGTGTGTGGACGGGAGGGGAGAGTATGTCCCCGCCTCACTGACCACCCGCTCCCGGCAGATCCCGCAGTGTAAGTGGGGCCTTCTAGCTGGCGGTGTGGTGCCCTGCCCGGGGAGGCTCCATGGGCCAGTGCTTCAGACCAACCCCCAAGAGCAGACGGACCACACCCCCCAGAGTCCCCTGGCCTGGAAGACTTCCCTGACCTTGGTCATTGTTCCTAATGGTGCTCCTCGTTTCCCAGGTGGAGGGAGGGAGCTAGGGGTGGGCAGGGGACCCCAGGTCTCTCCACCCTCTGACACCTGCTTCCTGGGAAGTTTCATCTATTTTTGTGCTTTCTACAATGAGCTCATGTCTGGTCTGTAGTCCAACCTCTCTTCTAAGTCCCCGTGTAATCAAGCGCTCACTTTATGTCTCAGAGATGAAATGTCCTACATGGGTCTTTGTCCTTGACCCTCAGCCTGCTTCTCTGGGGTTCCAGCTCTCTGCACAAGGCACCTCCACCCACCCAGATGCACAGCTCCGACACTCGGGGCCAGCCTGGGCTCCCCCCCTGCCCTCAGCACCCACGGCCAGCCTGTTAAGAGCTCCCCTCTCTCCCCACCCAGGCCCCACCAGCTGTGAGAGATCGCGAGCCAGCGGGCTGCTTTCCAGCTGGAAACAGGCTGGTGTCCAAGGAGACCCATCTCTTAAAGACCTGTTCATCCCGACGTGCTTAGAGGTAAGTCTCTGAAGGCCCAAGAAGGTTCGAGAGGGAAGCCAGAACTTTCTGGATGGCGACTTTTCTAGTTTTCAATAAACTTGTTTTAATTGAAAACTCACAAGGAATTGTAGGCCTTGGTTTTTGTCCCAGCCCTGGCTGACCCAAGCTATGTGGTGGTGGTGATGTTTAGCTGATCAGTCGTATTCGTCTCTTTTATGACCCCAAGGACTATAGCCCACCAGGATTCTCTGTCCCATAGAATTTTCCAAGCAAGAATACTGGAGTAGGTTGCAACTTCCTCTTCCAGGGGATCTTCCTGAGCCAGGTATCAAGCCCACATCTCTTGCATTTCCTGCATTGTCAGGCAGATCCTTTAACACTAAGCCACCTGGAAGGCCCAAGCTGCATGACCTTGGGCAATTTATTTGCCATCTCTGTGCTTCTCTGGGCTTTGTGTTATCCTAAGATCAGGCCACATTTTAATCTTCCCTAGTGCTAGGACTGTTTTGAGGCTTTTAGGAAATACCTTTAATGAAAACTCTTTGAAGAATAATATACACATACATAATTCCTTAAACCATGTAGCCACATCAACGTGCCCATCCTATTTCAGCTTCTCAACATAAATGGAAGACTGTAATATTTCCCTCTCCAGCTCCCTTGTTGTCATGCTTTAGGGCAGTGACTGATGTGAAAGCTCTTAGAAAGAGACTTTTTGCTGGAACCAACCACTCAGGTACCAGCTGATGGAAATCCCTGTGGCTCAGGCCCCGTACCCTGAAGTAGGGGTGATAGGAACACCACCACCCACTCTGCTGTGCTTGCAAGGGCTCCAAGGAAGTCAAATGAAATCAGCAGTGGAGAGGTTCATAAACATGCAGATTACTGAGCAAAAGTTTCCTTGTTACTGTTCCTCGCTGTTATTAATATTGTTTGGTGCTGTACACATGGACCCCAATTACGGGGGAGTTTTGTAGAGGAATTAGCATATCTAGTCTTTTATCTTGGCTGGCAGCCCCCTACCACTGAAATGAGAGTCTGCTCCATCATCCTGGGTGGCAAGTCCACCTGTGGAGAAGGAGAGACAGGAAGCACAGTTCTGACAGAGGGAAAAGTGATTCAGACCAGCTCCCAGAGAACCTCTGATCGTGTGGTTCCCCAGCCCGGCTCCTGGAAGGACCCAAGATGTCCAGTGTCCACACTGGACGGCTCTGTGTCAGACCCAGCTCCCCAGGAGAAGTTATGTTAGCAGCTAGTGTCTTCTCAGTTGTAGATCTTCAAATCCCATATTTTCTCAAACCTTTGCTTGGGTTTGAATCCTACCTGTGTGGCTTGAAAGCCATACAGCCGGGGGCACCTCATCTGATTTCTCTGGGTCTCTCTGAGTAGAACAGGGACGTAGGCTCCCCACCCACATCAGGTACTGAAGGACACCCTGGGGGCCTCCGGATTAGGTTCTCTGTAAATGTCAGATGTCGCTATGATGGGCACTTATCATCTGTGAGAATGGCACAGCAGAGTATAGAATGAACAAGTGGCCTCGGAAAGCTCAAGGAAACCCTCAGTGGTCCCAAGGAGCTTGGAAGAACTGGGCTCCCTTCTGCCTGCAGCTGCACACACAGGAGAGAGGACACTGTCTTTAGCAGGAGTGCGTGGGTCCATCTGGTCCCACTGCCTCTCTTTTTATATGAAGAAACTTGCCCCAGTGAAATGGAGGAGCTTGCCCAGCATCCCCAGCTGGCTGAGGAGAGAGGGGCCCTGGGCAAACGCAGGGGGCTGCCTCCTCCCTTGTCTTTCTTTTCTGTTACAGACCGTTTTCTCCAAGGGGTGCTGGTTGATCCTACTTCCATCCGGAACTAGGGGGATGGTTTCAAGACAGTGGCTGGGCTCTGGGGCTGGGCAGGCTTTGGCCCAGCCCGGGTCTGGTACTCCCCAGCTGCGGGATGTTGCTCTGTCACTTTCTTTCTCTGAGTGAGCCTCAGCTTTCCCCCCTCTGAAAATGAGTTCACTGCAGTTCTTGTCTCATGAGGATGTTATAGCCATGAATTCAGGCAATGTACATGAAGGGTCTTGAACAGGACAGCCCTATCCACCCCTCCCCCACGTCTGGAAAAGCCATCGCCTGTAGTTTCGGGAGAAATATCCTTGATGTCTGGCTCCCAGTTACAGAAGCATCTTCGCTGGGTGACACCACCTCGGTTTTGTCTCAGACAGGAGAGTTTGCCAGGCTACAGGCATCGGAGGCCGGCACCTGGTGTGTGGATCCGGCCTCAGGAGAGGGCGTGTCGCCTGGCACAAACAGCAGTGCCCAGTGTGAGTACTGCCCCTTCCCCATCACCCTCCTGCCCCCACCCCATGAGCATGAGGTTTGGAGCCCCAAGAGCTGGCTTCACGTCCCAGCTTGGCCATTCTAGAGCTGTGAAAGCCTCTGACCTCACTGCGCTTCAGTTTCCTCATCTGTGAAATAGGGGCACGATTCCCCCACCTCAGTGGGTTCTTGTGAGTAATACATATGGCAGGGTTTGGGGTAACTAGAGGCATGAACCAGCACTGGTCCCTATTAGAGTGGGCACTGCTGCCTTCCTGGGGTCTGCTGTGCAGATACCGGGGCTCCAGCCTGGCCCCTCGTCCTCCAGCCTGGCCCAGCCACCTGGTTTCCACAGTGAGGACAAGATGGTGTCTCTAAAGGGCACACACGCCGCTGTCCTCTGCCTGGAGCCCAGCGATGCTCCCTGTGGTCCTCAGGCCCAGGCTCCTTGCTGCGGCTCCTGGGCTTCTCCGTGTAGGCTCCTGTATCTTCTTGGGCTTCTCTTATTTCTCCATCTCAGCATCAGGTCCAGGAATAATAAACTGTAATCAGACTTTTCAAGCATGTAGTCACTCTCTTCCCTGGGCCTTCATGGTCTGGTTCAGCCTTTGCAAACTCCCAACCCCAGCTGGCTAACTCTTATTCCTTCCACCCATCAGTCCCTCTAGGGAGCCTTGCGGGCTTCTCTGTCTTTCACAGCAGAGCTCAGTGCCTTCCTATGGGCTCATAAACTGCCCCGCACGCCTCCCGTTATCATCCTGAGCATCTGAACTGCAGTTGCTCACTTACTTGTTAAGTATCCTCTAAGATTCTAAGTTCCCTGAGGACAGGCAATGTGTGTGTGTGTGTGTGTACACGTGCGTGTGTGTGTGCGTGTGTGTGTATGTGCGTGTGTGTATGTGTGCGCGCGCACGTGCGTGTATGTGTGTGAGTGTGTGTGTATGTGTGTGTGCGTGTGCACGCGCGCGCGTGTGTGTGTATGTGCATGCGTGCGTGTGTGTACGTGCGTGAGTGTGTGTGTGTGTATGTGTGTGTGTGCATGTGTGTGTGTATGTGCGTGTGTGTGTATGTGTGTGTGTATACGCATGTGTGTGTGTGTGTGTGTGTGTGTGTGTGTGTGTGCATGCGCATAGAGCGGAGGGGGGAGTACAAAGCCGAGTGTCTGAGTGCAGCACCCCAGTGGGGAGGCAGCCCCAGACCCCGGGGACCCTGCAGGCAGGTGGCGGTGGGTGGTGGGTGGTGACAAGGGCTGTGACAGCCACGCGGGCAGAGGGCGCATGTGGCTTGTCTCTGCGTCAAGGCCCGAGCCTCTGTGAAGTGCTCCCAAGTGGAGTCCCCTCCGGGAGAACCGGCCCCAGCTACACCCCGGCCTGCAGGGCGGAGGACGGAGGCTTCTCTCCAGTGCAGTGCGACCCGGCTCAGGGCAGCTGCTGGTGTGTCCTGGGCAGCGGAGAGGAGGTGCCCGGGACCCGCGTGACCGGGAGCCAGCCGGCCTGTGAGAGTAAGTGGTGACGCCCCAGAGTGGGCCCCGGGCTGGTGGGGGTCCTGTCATCTCTTCCTTGGCCCAGGCTGGGGTGAAGGGGTCACCAAAGGTGTCAGGACAGTGAGGGCAGGAGGGGAGACAAGGGAACTGTGTGAGGAATTGCAGTTGACCCCGTGATGTTGAAATTCTCAGTTCAGCTCAGTTCAGTTTAGTCGCTCATTAGTGTCTGACTCTTTGCGACTCCATGGACTGCAGCACACCAGGCCTCGCTGTCCATCACCAACTCCCAGCGTTTACTCAGACTCATGTCCATTGAGTCGGTGATGCCATCCAACCATCTCATCCTCTGTCGTCCCCTTCTCCTCCCAACTTCCATCTTTCCCAGCATCAGGGTCTTTTCCAGGGAGTCAGTTTTTCACATCAGGTGGCCAAAGTATTGGAGTTTCAGCTTCAGCATCAGTCCTTCCAATACTCAGGACTGGGGCTCAAACCAAGGTGAGCCTGTGTGGCGATCTCCTGAGCCAATGAAGCTTGGGCGCTGGCCTCCTGGGGGAGTGCCAGGTCTTGGTCTCCCCATCCTCGAGTGGGGAGGAGGGTCCACATGGCAGGATCTCAGTGAGAGTGGGTCCGTCCCAGCCAGGGAGCTTCAGTAATCAGTGGAGGTATTGATTTATTTTTGTTTCTACTTTAAAAGATCATTTGGATATCAAATATTGAACTGTTCATGAATATATAATATTGAAATACATTTACATATTAAGCATATTATTGATTTATTAATTACTTACCTTTAATTTTTCCTGTATACTCAAGTCACAGGACATTGTAGTCATTTTAAAATATGTGCTCAAGTAGGTTACATTATCTGTGACTTTTGTTTCAGAGCAGTAAATGAAGACATTGCAGAATATTTATTACAAGTTGGGATGTTGGGTCTGGCAGGGTTGAGAAATGCTGCGCAAAATGACTAATTTTATGGCAGTTGCCTTTCTTCTGTTGTTCTTACTATTTTGTTGCAATTTTTTTTTTAAACATTTGCAGTCTCTAGGCAACATTTTGGAACTGCAGACACATTTAATTAGGTCTAGTGATTTCTATGTGTAAAGAGAATTTTTACATTTGTAGAGTGATATTTATGTTTGTAAAGAGAAAGGGAAGTCTGCAAAAGAAGGGTGGGAAGGAAGGGTCGACGCTCTCTTCATGGGGCTCTGTCTCCTGTCCGTCCCTTTGCCTGCCCCTAACCTGCTGTGCGTACCCAGGGCTCTCACAACACGCCTTTTCTCCTAAGTCCTTGATTCTCCCAGTCTCTGTGGGTTCTGTTTCAAGCCCCTCAGCTGCTGCCACAAAGCAGGGAACATAGCACGTGCTGGATGGGTATTTATGAGAAGAGCTCCCTGCTGGGTGTTGCCAAGAGAGAGTATCAGACTTAGCGTCAGACACTTTGAACTTACAGGACATCTAAGAGTGGTCCGCACTGTTGGGACCCAAGAACGGACTGCTGAGTGTCCTGCAGGGACAGGTGTGGGAGCACAGCTCTTCTGGGGTCTGGAAAGACCCCCTGTGTCTTGGCCCTGTCAGGACTCCATGATCATAGCTCACCTGTGCAGAGGTTCACCTATTAAAACGTGCTCATCACATCATAAGTCCCATTTTTGGCCCCAGGTAAATATGATAGAAGAGTCTTCCTTTCCATTTTACAGATGGCAAAACTGGGACTCACAGAGGGTCATTAACGTGTTGAAAGCCACCCAGCTAGCAAGTGGAACAGCCAGCACTTTGAGTTCCCCAAAGCTTCTTCCTGCTGACTTGCTACAGAGTGTGGGGAGAAAGCTCAGATGAGGGGGTCAGACAGACAGATCCAAGTGTCAGCTCGGCCAACGCCCTTGCTGGGTAACCCTGGGCAAGTCCCTTAACCTCAAGTTCCCAATCTGTAACTTGTGGGCACAGGGGGTGGGAATCATAGCTCTTTCTTATCATCATTGTTAGGGTTAATTCAAATAGTCTCTGTAAACTGCTTAGCCTGGTGGCTAAGAGCCAACTCAATGAGCCCACTGCAAGTTACGGCACACAGTCTTGTCCCGAGGCCATTGTCCTTTCTAGGCAGGAGCCCAGGCTGCACCCTGAAGATCAAAATGAGTCATTCTCCATCTGAGGACCCCAAGTAACCTTGAGTCACATGAGGATTATGAACTTTAAAGCCAGACATATACAGGCAGCAAGGCTGTGCTCTAGAGTCAGATAATTAACTGTGTCTTTAGCCAGGTGTGAAATTGTCACTGAGCGTGTCTGTTCTTTAATTTATTCATTCATCTATTGATTTAACACACACTCCTGGAGCTTGTGGGCCAGGTCAGCCTTGGGCCCTGGGTAAACAGAGGAGAGATATCCTCTCCCTTTCTGTGGCTCCATCCAGTGGGGAGACCAGAATGCAGATGGTTTTGTATAATTGATCACAAGGCAGTCTACTCCAGGGGGCCTGAGGGCTTGGAGAAACACGGCTAAAGTTGGCCTGGAAGAACTGTAGAAAGTGTTAGAAAGTTAAAGGGGTTGAGCTGATAACTGAGGACCCACAAAGAAATCTTCTAGGCAGATGAGCAGGTAGAAGGAAGGACATGGGCTGCTGGGCTGTACAATGCACATGGCTGGAAAATAGCAACTCTGCCCTGGGGCAAAGCGGGGCTGGAGAGGAGACCAGAACAGAGAGAGGAAGTCAGGCCAGCAGGCACTCGGGAGACTTGAGAACTGAGTCCAGCTCCATACATTTCTCTGCTGACGGGGGTAATGGCTTGGACATGGGAGCACAGGGCAGGGGGTGAGGCCCAAATGCAGGGAGCTGGTGAGAAAGCTTCAGTGGCCGTTCAGGGAGAAGATGATGCATATGAAAATGAAGAATGTGCGGTGGGGATGAAGAGAAGTCAAGAAGCTGTGAGCTGCAGCTGAGCTGGTGGGCAGAGGAGGTGGGACTGTCTGGGTTGGCCGCCATATTTCTGGCTAAAGGCGCCAGGCCTCAAGCTGGGGATGCTGAAGCCAGAGCAGGCATGGGCAACAGATGCTGAGCCTGGCCCTGTTGGCTTTGAGGTGGAGGAGACCGGGTGGGAACTGGACTTAGAGATGGGAAGATACTCCAGAGGGCCTGAGTGGAGTTGAAGATATGAGAGTCATCTCTGCTCAAAGTGAAGCTGAAGTTGAAGTGAAGTCGCTCAGTTGTGTCTGACTCTTTGTGACCCCATGAACTGTAGCCTGTCAGGCTCCTCTGTCCATGGGATTTCCCAGGAAAGAATACTGGAGTGGGTTGCCATTTCCTTTTCTGCTCAAAAATGCTACCAAGTGTTAATCACTCCATCGTGTCTGACTCTGTGACCCCACCGACTATAGCCCGCCTGTCTCCTCTGTCCATAGAGTTCTCCAGCAAGAATACTGGGTGGGTAGCCGTTCCCTTCTCCAGGGGATCTTCCTGACCCAGGAGTGTCTGTTAAAATGAGAGAGGATGGGATTAGCCAAGAGGAGCATGGAGAGGGAGCAGGTGGGCCCAGGCTGGCCTGAGGGAAGGGAGGGTGAGGGGGACCAGTGCTGGTGAGCAGAAATGGAAGGTGGAGGCCCTCAGCGTTGGTGCCGGGTAGGTGCCCACAGCCGCCCCTTTCCCCCTCCCAGGTCCGCAGTGCCCGCTGCCCTTCAGTGTAACGGATGTGGCCGGCGGGGCCGTCCTGTGTGAACGTGTCTTGGACCTGGGTGCGGCAGCGGCTGCTGGGCAGCGGTGCCAACTACGGTGTGGCCAGGGCTACCAGAGCGCCTTCCCGCCAGAGCAACTGCTGTGCAGCCTGCAGGGGAGACGCTGGGAGTCCCAGCCACCCCAGCCCCGCGCCTGCCAACGTGAGTGGCCCCAGGAAGGTCCACCCGGTGTCCCACTCCCCCCCAGGGCTTGGTGCTGAGGCCTTCATTTTCCCCGCCCGAGGGTGGTGGCGTCAGAACAGGACACAGTGCTCAATGCAGCGTTTTCTTCTAGAATGATCAGGTGTGCTTCCCAGACCCCTGGGGCGAAGCTCTATTTGTGGCCTCTCCGGAGCAATCTGCTCCCTGAGACACCTACCGTTGTTTCTGGCTCCCATGGGAAGTCCTGGATACAGGACTCTTCCCAAGGTACAGGCCTTTCAGTGATCATGTTGGTTACTATGATGCTGACAAGCTCGGAGCTGCGGGTCTGGCCTCTGGGAGTCACAGTGACACTGCCACACCAGCCTCTCCCCACTGCCCCCCGCCACCAGTCCATCTGTAGCTCCGAGCGAGGGCGTCTGTTCTGTTCACTGTGGACCTGGGCTGCATTTAAATATGGGCAGCTCCTTCCTCCTGCTCTCACAGTGAACCCACTTTCACATGCACAGGGCTGTGAGGCTACTCCGAACTCTGCATCCACCTAGGCCAAGGCCGGTTGTCCTTACTCAGAGCCAGGCTGGGCAGGGGTCAGCACAGGGACCAGTACTGGGTCCGCCCAAGGCAACGGGGGGGGCATTCAGCAGAGAGACCCATATCCTGGGGCTGACTGTCACAAGGCTCTGGGCCGCTGGCTGGGGGCAAAGGACACAAACTTGTCACAAAGCATTCTGAAATAGAGAATGCTATCCAGAAAAAGTTCAAAATATGATTTGGACAAATACGTGACCTGTCTCCCTGATGGTGATTGAGTAGCCAGAAATCAGCGCTAGACCAGTCATGAGTAAGGGACCTGGGAGAAGAGAGGTATGGGTCCTGAGCTCCTAAAATGGAGTGGGGTTTGCTGTGTACATTTGTGCAGTCTGCACACTGCACAACTTTAGTCTCTCACAGAGGCTGCAGTATCTACTGCCAACTGGCCAGAGCAGGTGCCGTGGCCCTGTTTGAGTGCAGGACAGTATGGAAGATTTTCCAAGAAGAATGTCCAGGACCTCAGCCTGGGTTTAGAGGCTGAGGCAGACCTGAGCTTGCTGTGAGGGTGCTAAGTAATTTCAGAGACAAGCTGGCACACTGGGAAGTAGTTAGACCCAGAGGGTGAAAATGCAAGATGGCAGCACTTGTGGACTCTAAGTAAAATGAAAAAGGGTTAGTTTTTGCAGAGAAAAAACCCCAAAGAACCCCACAGCTCTTTGCCCTTGTCTGCTGACCCCTGATGCTCGCCCACAGGACCCCAGTTCTGGCAGACTCTCCAGACCCAAGGGCAGTTCCAGCTCCAGCTCCCTCCGGGCAAGGTGTGCAGTGCCGACTACTCGGGCTTGCTGCTGGCGTTCCAGGTCTTCCTGTTAGATGAGCTGATGGCCCGCGGCTTCTGTCAGATCCAGGTATGTGCCCACAAGCGGGGCTTGGACTGAGCTCAGGGTCACCAGGCAGAGAACCTCAGGGCTCAAATGAACCTACAGATCAACCCTCATTCATTTTGCCGAGACCCAGGATGAGAAAGCAGCTCAGACAAGGCTAATGACACAGAGGTAGAGGCGGGATTGGTACCCATCTCCCTGGCCATTCTATTTGCATATAGATATCACTCCAAATGTGTGCCGAGCACTTAGATTGTGCCAGGCACTGTGCACCCCTTGGCATGGCTTAGCTAATGCAGTCCTCACAGGGACCCTATTATTATTACTGCTTTGTGATGAGTTAAAATAGTTGGGCACTCACACAACTGAGAAATGGTAGAGCTATAGAATCCCCTGCTTTTGCACAGCACCTTCTCATTCGCCTCTGACACCCCAGCTTCTGATAAGCTAACACCCCCAGGACTTCACAGAGAAGCTCCTGGGCTCTTGCCTTTGAAAGAGCACAATGCCAAGAGTGCGCAGCGAGGCTCACGTGCATCCCCGGCCCTGCCTGGCGCTGTCCTCGAGTTAACCGGGCCCTACCACCATCCATCCTCCCACCCTGCCCTGCAGATGGTCAGCGGCCACTGTGGGGCATGCTTAGGTGGGGAAAAAAGCCAGGCTGCATGGTCACACTGGAGGAGCTGGTGGGTGCTTCCCAGGAGGGAGGGTCGTGTCCTGCTGGGTGTGGGTCTTGTGAAGACTTGGGCAGTCAGCAGAAATTGTTTCTCCAAGGAATTATGGCCCCATAAATTTGGAGTGTCTGAGCTTTCTTTGCCTCTGTGTGTGTGTGTGTGTGTGTGTGTGAGAGAGAGAGAGAGAGAGAGAGAGAGAGAGAGAGAGAGAGAGAGAGCGTGCCCTTTTTATTTTTTGAGAATCTTTATGTTTTTTTCTAAGTATAATTTTTGTAGTCTGTTTTATTTCACATGTACATGTACCTATTCTTTTTCAATCCTTTTCCCATGTACGTTGGCTCTTAACGCCACTTACACCTCTGTCTACAAGCTGTGTGACAAAGGCAAGCGATTCAACCTCTCTGAACCCAGAACCTCAGTTTCTGGCTCTCTCAAGGCTGTGCCCTCCCAAAAGGCTCCCACGAGGTGGTGGGGGTGCAGAGCAGCCTTTTGAAGGACAGGGGAGGGCCTGAGGGGTTCTGATCGCCCAGGGGCCAGCTCCCAGGTCAAGGGGCAGTCTTGTTCTCTCCGGGACCCCTTCCGACAGTAAGATAAGCCAGTTTCGGAACCTGGCATAGGCTCGGCAGAGCTGGCTCCCGGCTTTGTGTTCCTGAACTCCTGTCTCCATCTCCGTGCAGGTGAAGATGGCAGGAGCCCCTGTCTCCATCCCCGTCTGTGACGACTCCTCGGTGAAGGTGGAGTGTCTGAGCAGGGAGCGGTTAGGAGTCAATGTCACTTGGAAACTGCAGCTGGCGGACGCGCCCCCTGCCTCTCTCCCGGATCTGCAGGACGTTGGTATGTTTTCTCACACTGCTGCCCTGAAACCACTCAGACACCTTGGGTCTCAGTGTCACTGTCCATCGGATGGACCAATGTGGCCCCAGCGCCTCCCTGTGGGGCCAGAGAGCCTACCACAAGCCTGGCCCGTGGGTGGAACTGGTTACTGAGAAGTTTACAGAAAGCAATAGAGTTCTGGCCCATAGCTGACTAGCGCTAACTATAGTAATATCCTCTGAGTGCTTTCGAGAATGTTTCCTAATTCTTCTCTTGGTTTTCTGGGCACAGAGAAGGAAGACTCCTGGGATGTCCCAGCTCCAGGTGTGGGACTTGCCCACCTGTTTCCTTCCTAGGAAACTCTCTTAGTTCCACAGCTGGAGGGTTGCCAGCTTTAAGCTGAACGTTAAAGTGGAGGCTCCACCTTCCCTCCGAGTGGCCCCATTATGTCCTCTCTTGTAATCCCCACCAACCCCAAAAGGGGACTTCCCACCCCATTTTTCAGATGGGGAAACTGATCGGAGATGGTGGCTTGGCAAAGGCTGAGACAGTTGTGTATCTGGATAATGCACCTTAGATGAGTGACTTGGGTCATGATATTCTCTACCAGTGAGGGTCACATTGCATGTGTGCTTGCAAAGTTGCTTTAGTCGTGTCTGATTATTTGCAACCCTGTGTACTATAGCCCACCAGGCTTCTCTGTCCATGGGATTCTCCGGGAAAGGATACTAGAGTGGGTTGCCACTCCATCCTCCAGGGGATCTTCTCAACCCAGGGATTGAACCCTTAAGTCTTAATGTCTCCTGCATTGGCAGTCAGGTTCTGTACCATTAGCACCATCTGGGAAACACTGAGGGTCTCATTGCTGCCGCAGAAATAACAGGAGCCGGATACCTGGATTGGAGTCCTAGATATGCTTCTGATTTTGTGTGACTTTGAGTCAATCAACCCCCTTCTCTGAACTTCAGTTTCTCCCTCTGTAAATTGAGACACTGGGTAAGGCCTATGTCTCCTTTCAACGTGAACATTCTGGGCAGCTCTGCATCTGGATCCTCCCTGACCCTGGCGAGAACAGTGAGGTGACACTCCTGCTTCCTCTTATCTTGCAGAGGAGGCCTTGGCAGGCAAGTATCTCGCTGGGCGATTTGCAGATCTGATCCAGAGCGGAACATTCCAGCTTCATCTGGATTCCAAGACGTTCTCAGCAGACACCTCCATCCGCTTCCTCCAGGGGGACCACTTTGGCACCTCTCCCAGGACACAGTTTGGGTGCCTGGAAGGATTCGGCCGAGTCTTAACCACCACCAATGCCAGTCAGGATGCACTGGGGTGTGGTAGGTGCCTCCTGTCTCCCTGGACCACTGCTGCTGGGCCGTGCCAGTTAGTGGATGGCCACAGAGCTCTGAGGGAGGTTATTCCAACATGCATAGTGGGGAACCCTTCATTTATTCAGTGGAAGCGTTTCAGATGTCCAGCTGTATGCGTGGGCATGTAGTTATCGCCCACCAGGTAGTAGCTAAAACTGGGAGCAACATGGCGGAAGGGAGCAGCCTGGTGTTTGGGGTTATCTATCCTCTTCGCCCTTGCCAAGCACAGACCCGCAGCCGGGGCTGCACTGTGTTTGTGCAGAAGGCTGGCGTCCGCCCTGTGCGTTCTCTGTGACTCATCCTAGTCTGGTGACAGCAGCACCCCTCTCAGATGGCCAGCAATCTGCCCAGGGCACGGTGGCTCAGGGGCAGGGGGTCCCGGTGGAGGCTGCCGGGCTGTCTTAGGCCTGATACACGAGCAGCCTTGGAAGCACCCTCACCAGCCCACGCCTGCCAGCTCCCGGAATGGAAGCTCTGTGCATTTCCTGTCGCTGCTGTAACACATGGCTGCAAGCATTATGGTTTGAAACAACACCCGCTCATTACGCTGCCGTTCTGTAGGTGTGAATTCTCACATGGGCCTCCCCGGCCACAAATCCAGGTGTCGGCCGGCTGCATTCCTACCGGGGGCCCTGGGAGGGAATCAGTTTCCTGATTTTTTCCAGCTTCTAGAAGGTGCCCACGTTTCTCAGCCCTTGGGTTGCTTTCTTCCTCTTCAAAGCTGGAAGTGCTGTAGTTCTCAGGCCTTTCCTCTGCCATCATAGCTCCCTTGGACGCTTCTCTCGCTTCTTTTTTTTTTTTCAAAGTAATGGTTGTTTAAAACTGTTTATCTGTCTGTTTATTTATCTTTGGTTGTGCTAGGTCTTTGTTGCTGCATGTGGGCTCTCTCTAGTCCCTCGAGTGAAGGCGACTTCCTTGCGGCGTGCGGGCTTCTCACTTCGGCGGCGTCTCTTGAGGAGCACAGGCCCTAGGACAGACAGGCTTCAGTAGCTGTGGCTTACGGGCTTAGTTGCCCCCTGGCATGTGAAATCTTCCCAGACCAAGGATGTCCCCTGTGTTGGCAGGTGAATTCTTATCCACTGTACCACCAGGGAAGTCCTTTCTTTCATTTCCTTTTCTTTAAATTTATTTTTTATTTTATTTTATTGGAGTGTAATTGCTTTGCAGTGTTGTGCTATTTTCTGCTGTACAACAAAGTGGATCAGCTGTATGTGTGACTACACACAGCTGGATAAGCCAGCAAACTCCTCCTCTTTTAAGGCCAGTTGACTAGCAACCTTGTTTCCATCTGCAACCTTAGACTCCCTTTGCCACGTGACCTCACGTGCCTACAGTTTCCAGGGACTAGGACGTGGACCTCTTTGGAGGCCATTGTTCCATCTGCTACTGAAGCTTCCAGGGTCTCACAGTGAGAAACCTGCCTCTCACATGACTTGAGACACAGAGGCTTTTGTATGGAGCTGAAGAGAGAGAAGATGTTTCTCAGCTATTTATTTTCCCACTATTTATATTGGTTGCCACACAAAAGCTACAAGGCCTCTCCTCTCGTGAAATCCACGCCAAGTTCTAAGCTCCACACTAGATATCACATGCCGCTAACTCAACACAGAAAGCAGAGACACCGCTTCTCGCTAATGTTTACAGAGGATTTTGCAGTTGACGAAGCATCGCCACAAATACTTAGCCAACACAATCGCCCCTGGTGGCAGGTCATCCCCCCACTTGACAGGTGAAGGGGTGGAGGCCCAGATGAGGTGAGGTCGTGGTCCCTAGTGCCCAGAGCAGGGCTGACTCAAAGGAGGGGTTTGGTTCTCTGTGGATGAGTCACCCTAGGTCCGCCGGGACCAGCCCTCATGATCCTTCCACCTCAAAGAGCTGCCCAAACAAAGAGGACCAGAAGTAGAGGCAGGTGTGGATGGTGGCACCCCCGGGGTGGGGGAAGCAGGGTCACTGCAGTGGGGGTCTCTGCAGCACCGGGTGCTGTGCTCAGACTCGCTGTGAAGAGCCCGCCAAAGACTCGGAGTGTGTGTGTGAGTGTGTGCGTGTGAGGCTGTGTGAGTGTGTGTACATCTGACCATGTGTATTGTGAGTACATGTGAGATAGTGTGAGTGTGTGTGTGTATGTATGTGAGAGAGTGTGTGAGTCTGTGTATATGTGAGTGTGTGTGTGTACATTCACATGTGTGTATGAGTGCGTGTGCATGCATGTGTGAGAGTGTGAGTGTGTGTACATAAGGGTGTGTGTGAGTGTACGTCTGAATGAGTGTATGTATGAGTGTGTGTTAGTGTGTGTGTGTGTGAATGTATGTGTGAGTGCGTGTGTGTAAGAGTGTGTGTGTGTATGTGTGTGTTGGGAGGAGGATGTTTTTAGAATCATCCCAGATGGTGTTGATAAGAGGGTCTGAGAGCCCACTCTGAGGCTCAGTGACCTCGGGTGCTCCCTTTGGAACACAGAGCCAAGAGATGGGGTGACAGGAGCTGGCGAGAGGGACCAGTCAAATGCCAGTTCCCCATTTCCTTCATGTAAAATAAAGGGGGTGGCCAGGAATCTGGGCCTAGGTTTTCTCTAGGGACCTTGATTGATGATTAGATGAGCATTTCCTGTCTTCCAGGACAGACAGTCCGGCTCACGTAGGAGAAGGGAGGAAAAGCTAAACCTGGAGTGCAGGCAGACTTTCCTGGTGGGTGTTGAGCAGTGAGGGCACTGGGAATCAGAACCTGGCCTGGGAGTGACCGGGCTCCAGAGAGTGGGAGCCCCAGGGTGGGCCTAGGGAAGGGGTGGAGTGAAAGGTCTGGCCGGGGCTGCAATTGCTCCAGGAGGTGGCCACCTTTCTCTGTAAAAAGCCAAAGCAAGCCTTTAAGGCTTTCTGTCTTGAGGACTCAAGTCATCCATAGTGGGGAGAAAAAGGCTGTGTACTAAGTAAAATTTCATTTGCTCAACAGAAGGTGAGCAGTATTTGGCCCGAAGGCTGCAGTCTGCTCATCCTAGCTCTACATAAACCTACATTCTGTCTGTCAACTGTGACAGCTTTTTACTGATTCACAAAGACTTGCCGAGCACACCATTTATCCCCACCCCTTACTCCAAATGCTCAGAAAGGTCCAGAATGGAATTCACAAAAGCAGTACCAAAAGCCCCAGATTTTCTCCAGTATCCATGATGACATCCATCCTCTATTGAGTTTCTGTATTGCTCTGGTCCAGGGAGTCCAGTATCTTTAGTCCCATGGGACGGATGAAGCAGTGGGGAGAATACAACTGACAGTGTCAGGAAGCTGGAAGTCGTTTACGTCAGATGGATCTGGGTTCAAGCCACAGTTCCAAAACTTTGGCAGTGTGGGTTCTTGGGACACTGCCCATCTTCACTAGGCATCATCTGGAAACCAGGGACAGTAATATCTACTTCATGGGGGGCTGCAATTTGCATAGCAGAATATAATCAATACAAAGCACATCGATTCTCACATAGTGGAACTTCAGCAGATGGTTTTGTTGTCAGTTGGCTACGTGAGATTTCAACTCAGCTGTGCTGGTTCCAAAATCTTTGTTCTGGCCTCTGATTCACAAGTCTCTCTTCTCAACAAGGGCTCTTGGTGAAATCATGCCCTCTGATCCCTGTATTTGTTCTAACTGACTCTTTTCCCTTCTGAAACACATCTGGAACACAGCTGCGAGGCTACAAGCAGAGCATTGTCCTGTGGAGATGAAGCAGGGTTTCTGTGTGCCGTCTTGGGGGGCTAATACAGATGGTCCCCTGGGAGGGCAGTGACTCAGGGGGACCAACGGGAGTGTCTGCCTCCCGTGACTCCAGCGGGCAGGGCCGTCTTGACTACGCAGTACCAGCTGCAGGAGCGGGAGGCTTTGTTTGCAACTCCCATGGGGTCAGTTATGTTCACCCTCTTGCCTCAAGGCCAGCCAAATGGCTATCCCTTGGAATTACCTGCTGGCCGCCTTCGTGCCAAACTGGCCCATTAAGGAGAATCCCGGGGAAACTGTCTGGATTTTCCATTTCCATCTGGACAACACTCGCTCACTTATTCACTGCAAGTTCTTATTATAGAGCTAGTTCTCTATGGATTTTTTCTAAAGTATCAAGTTGCATCTTGTTTCCTTCCCACCCCTTCTTCCTTTCCTTTCTTCCTTCCTCCCTCCTTCTTCCTTCTATCTCTCTATCCTTCCATCCATCCTTCCATTCATCCATCTTTCCATCCTTTCATCCATCCCATCCAAACTTTCAAAATGCAATTATATGTCAAACACATAATGTGAAATACTCAGGGAAGCAAAAGTCACAGGCCCACTTTCAAAGAGCTCACAGTCTAGCCAAGGCGGGGTTAAGTGAAAAGACAGCTAAAATATCGTGTGAAAAGCCCTTTGCATCATAGTCAGGGCAGTTACACAAGGCTTGTCGGGCTAGCAAATGCTAGTGTGAAGTCACACAGGTGAGTAGAAGTTGTTACTTGGATAAGAGCAGACAAGCAGTGGTGTGTGTGTGTGTGTGTGTGTGTGTGTGTGTGCTTGTGTGCCCCTGTGTTGAGACTGCTAAAGTGATGGACATTCCAGAAATGGAGATTAGTGCAAAAGCAGGCAGTTAGGAAGTACTGTGGCTTTTATGGGGCCAGTGCACATAGTTCATGCAGTTGGAGAATGGGGGTGTGGGGAACATGGCAAAAGATGGAGCCAGAGAGGTCGGTGGGGGCCAGCGTGGAGGTGCCTGTGGGCAGAGCAAGGGGCTTGGTCTGGTGGGGTCACAATGGGGGAATTTTAAGTTGGAGAGTGACAGGGCCAGGCAAGGGGTGGGCTTGAGCAAAGCAGGCTAAGGAGGGAAGGACTGTTCCTTGTCCTCAGCTATTTTTCTTCAGCCCAAACGTGGCTGCCTTATTTGGAGACCCTGGGATCCGATTGGCAGGAGGGATGGCATAACCCCAAAGCTTCATGAAACTTGCAAACTCAGATAGACCAAATGGCTTCATTTTACGGAGAAGGGAACTGAGGCTTCAGGGGTTTTCCAGTGAGTTCCATGAGGGGATTTAAATGAAGGATAAACACTCAATTATTTCTGTGAAGAGGACCCACTTGCTAGAGGAGGAGGCTCACCGTGATGTACACAAGGGTTCCTTTGGGTGGAAAAGATACTTGATGTCAGAGATGGAGAGAAACACAACACGGTTTCCTTGTGTGTGGTCGAGAGGCCTTAAGTTATGGCAGCAAAGATCTCAGCTTTCATTTTTCTACCCCTTCACCTGCACCCAGGGTTCGGAGGCAGCAATTCAGGCTGGCTGCACAGGTTTTGTTTTCCTTCAGCAATGAACTTGGAGACTGCTTTAAAAAAAAAAAACACGCCCCAGCACGGAGGTAAAAATACTAGAGATGATCAACAATGTGACTCATAGAAGTAACGAAACTCCACTCTCTGAGCGAGGGTGTGCATGGCGCCGGGCAGGCCGGAAAACGCACCATTCAGTTTCCAAGATGGGCCTGGGTTTCTGATTTACTCAGAAACACTACACGCATACGAACATGCGGGAGAGTAGCTGTCAGATCCATGCGGGCTCCGTTCTAGCAGGTCCCACACGTATGGGCTTCATTTCTTCATCAAAAGAAGGTGGTTGAATTGGTGGGTAGAGAAAAGGCTTTGGTTTAGTGAGAATGGGCCTCAGATCCCACCTGTATCACCTCACTGCCTGGTTGAACTTGACCTTGAACATCAGTTTTCTCCAGACCAAAATGGTGCTGGTACTTTCTCCATAAGGCGGTGACAATGAAACACTTGGCTCTGTGCTTGGCATATTCTATAATTTTACTTCCCCACTGCCTTTTGCAGTGGGCAAAGGGGCGTCATGCATGAATGTCCTGAGACTCAGTTTTCTCATCTGCGGAATGGGGGTAACACGTGAACTCCTGTGTGCGCTGAGATGATGTACATGCAGTCGCTATACAGAGGTATGCCAGGCACCTAGAAAGTGCTCCCAAGAGCGGGCATGCTTCTGACTCCCACCCTCCCTGAGTAACAGCTCACTTC